>OX419759.1:44109953-44639208 GCA_948567375.1 Lunularia cruciata
CCCCTCTCTCCCACTAGGAGAAAGGTTAGCCTTCCCTCCTCCCCCTTCTTTGTCTTGTCGAGAGATTTCCAATGGTACCTCACCCATGTGATTTTGAGATTCCTATAGGAAGATTCCCAAAAAGATTCCCTCCGGTCAAAGCTTGTTTGACCAACCAGATAGGACCAAGACTGACATGTCACCCATCCAAGTAAGTAATCCAAGGGTGGAGCTTGCTGACATCTCACCTATCTATGTACCTAATCCTGTGGTAGAGCTTCATTGGAGGAGATCCGCTTTACCTATATAATAAAGAGAAGGTGCTCCTTTGGGGCATCGGAGTTTGAGTGTGAAAGTGTGTGTTTCTCTTCAGGTCTCCTATCCTCGGAGTATTATAGCATCTATGTGTTAATTAATTAGATAAAGTGTAAGTAGTGGGATAGAGTAGTAGCTATGGCGGAAATATCGGACGTTATCCTTGCAATGCAACAACAAATCAAGCACCTTACTCAATTGTTGGATGAACAAGATCAACAACGACAAGAACATATAGAGAGAGCGCCAATTCGAGATGGAGAAGATTGCATTTGATTTCCAAAACCCAAGGTGTTCAAAGGCAAGAATCTTCCTAGCACAATGGAGAATTTTGTGTTTGACTACAAATGTTACTTTGAAGCCACCAATCTTCAAGATGAACGGAAATAGATTCTCTTGGCCTCTAGCCAATTAGATGGTGTGGACTTTGGTGGCGATTTTGAATGGAGCAAGCTAAAAGACAAATTGTTGCACCAATTTTGACATGGGCAGAGTTCAAGGATGCAATATTGGGGCGGTTTCAAATTATAAATGCCACCTGAGCCGCATGAGATAAATTGGTGGAGTTGAAGCAAGTTGGTTCAATAAGGAGCTACATCACACAATTTCAAAACATTATCATGCAAATTCTAGATATACAAGAAGGTGAAGTTCTGGATCAATTTGTGCGGGGATTGAAGTCACGAACCAAATTAGAGGTGACCATGCGGGAACCACAAAATGTAGAAGAAGCCATGCAATTGGCTGAGTGCTTTGATTCCTTGGTTGCAACAACTTGGTCTTGACCTCGACCTACACAAGGCCTACCAGTACACTATGCACGGATTGAAGAACCCACACCAATGGAGATTGATGCTATTTAATGGAGATTGATGCTATCCAATGGAGACCACTTGGTACAGCAGATATAAAAAGATTGCAACAAAATGGAGGTTGTTTTTATTGTCGCCAAGTTGGACATTGCATTGTTGAATGCACACTTAAGAATGACCAACCTCATCAAGTTGCCCAAATGGAGATTGTGGAATAGAATGATCAAGGAAACAAGGAATCCGAGTAGGAGATTTTGAGCTACCTACTTGGAGCTTGGTTTGTTCCAATGGGATTGAAGGCTTGACCTATAAAAGGTTACTTCACTTGCAAGGTATGATATCTAATCGGGGTTGTAGGATTTTGGTTGATTTTGAAAGTTCATAGAATTGCATGTCTATGCAAGTAGCAAAGGAATTGAGTATTCCTATCAAGCCAATGTTTGGAAGTAGTTTGATGATGGTGGATGGTAGAAAAGGTTCTGCATTCCGCACCTTGCATCTTGTTACCTTCAAGATTTGGAAAGAGTATTTGGAGTGTATGAGGTTTGTAGTGGCACCTCTATACTATGATATCATTTTGGGTCTACCTTGGCTTGAACGTCATAAGGTTCAATTTTATTGGACCCGACGACAAATTCAAGTACAGCACCAAGGTAGGAATTTCCGATTAGGTTGTCTAGCACCTTTGAGTAAGACACCTAAGAATAGTCAGTCCCAAGATGGGAAGTTTTTTGAGAAGGTAGTCATAGAGCAAATCTAGAAGGGAGATGAGTCCCAAGATGGGAAGTTTGCCATAAAAGCAACCATGGAGCAAGCTTGGAAGAGAGATGAGTCCTTGGAAGGGAAGTTTGTTAGTAAAGCAGCCATAGAGCAAGCTTTTGAGGAAGATAAGGTTGTATTCACGTTGTGGATCAAAACGATTGCACAAAAACAATCTGAGGAGGGTCAAGAGCCTCATCAAGCAATGGTTGATCAGATAGTTCAAGAGTTTGCAAATGTGTTTCTAGATGATTTGCCAAAGGGATTACACTCTGATCAAGGTATGCCCTTCAAGATCAAGTTATTTCCAAGAAGTACTCTAGTGAGTAGACCAATCTATCGGCTCTCACCAAAGGAGTTGGAGGAGTTGCGAACAACACTTACAGAGTTGTTAGAGAAGGATTTCATACGACATAGTACCTCTCCTTGGGGAGCACCGATACTATTTGTTCTAAAGAAGGATGGAGGACTTTGTTTTTGTATTGATTACCGTGGGCTCAATAAGCAAACCATGAAGAATGCATATCCCTTGCCTTGGATTGATGAATTGCTTGATCAACTAAGGGGAGCACGCTACTCTTCCAAGCTGGATCTTCATAGCGGCTATTGGAAAATTCCTATTGAAAGAGAGGATGTGCAAAAGATTGCCTTTTGTACAAGGTATGGGCATTTTGAGTGGAGAGTCCTAGCTTTCGGACTCACTAATGCTCTAACAATCTTCATGGATCAGATGCATTGGGTGTTGGATGGACTATTGGATCAGTCCATGGTGGTGTTCTTGGATGATATCTTAATCTATAGTAAGACAAAGGTAGAATACTTGAATCATGTGCAAGAAGTCCTAAGACAACTATGACAATGGAAATTTTATTGCAAGAAGTTGAAGTGTACCTTTTGGCAAAAGAAGGTTACCTTCTTGGGTCATAAGATCTTAGCAGAGGGGATCAAGATGGAAGAAGAGAAGATCAAGGCCATTACTGATTGACCTACCCCAAAGGATGCTACAAAAGTACGGGCATTCAATGGATTGGCCAGTTTTTACCGACGGTTCATCCATTATTATGCTCATGTGGCTGCACCATTGACTGACCTCTTGAGAAAGAACTTGAGTTTCCAGTGGACCACCAAGCATGAAGAAGCATTCCAGAAGTTAAAACATATGGTGTCTTTGAGACCCATTCTTCAACCATATGATCTCCAACTACCTTGTGTGGTTGATTTTGATGCTTCTAACTTTGCAATTGGAGCTATGTTGCACTAGGAATTCCCAGATGAACTACATCCATTGCCTTTGTGTCTTGCCAACTAAATACAGCTGAAAGAAATTACTCTACTTGAGATTGGGAACAACTTGCAATGGTATATGCCACCAAGGTATGGAGGCATTACCTCTTGGGAAAACAAGTGGTCATGCAAATTGATCACAAGCCATTGTTACAGATCTTACACTTGGAACACATGAAGAGTCAACATCATCAATTGGAGGAGCAACTCCAATTGTTTGACATCAAACTTGAGTACAAACCAGGTCGGTTCCATATCATCCATGATGCGCTATCACAATGACCTGATTTGAAGTCTTTTCCTCTCATCACAGTGGCAATTACGACGGTGACAATTGACCCCAAGGTCTATAACAAGTTTCGGTCAGCTCTACAACAAGATCCCTTCTTCCAAATGGTACATGATGGTCTAACAATAGGCAACAAGGAGTACAACAACTTCTCCTTCAAGGAAGGCCTTCTATTCCATGCGGACCGGATCTGTGTTCTAGCTTAAGGTGATCTTTGACTCGTACGCCTTCCAGAAGCCCATGATTTACCAATAGTTGGTCACATGGGGGTGGATAAGACCTTGGGTACCCTCCAGCGCCAATGGTGGTTTCCCAACATGATGTGAGATGTTTGGGAGTTTGTACGATCATGTGAGAGTTGTCAATGCAACAAGGCCAATAACCAGAAGCCAAGTGGACCCCTTCAGCCACTTCCCATTCCAACTACTCATTGGGAACATGTGGGCTTAGATCTCATCACCTCCTTGCCCAAGACACAACAAGGTCACATTGCAATTGTAGTGTTTGTGGATAAGCTTAGTAAGCAAATCCATTTGGCACCAATGGTTGATATTGTGGATGCTCCAACCTTGGCGCAACTCTACTTCAATATGTATTCAAACATCATGGGATGTCATGTGTACTCATCTCCAACCGTGATCCTTGCTTCACCGGTGTCACGGGGATTGTAAGGTCTTGAGATTGCACTGGGCACCTAGCTGCTTGTGCTTATGCTGGCTTGTTCATCATAAGCTTAGCATTGGTTCTATTTTCAGCTTTGTGACAACTTCTCTTGGCAGACTTTTTGTTGTTGTTCTGTGCCTAATATTCCTGAGTTGTCGTTCTAGACTATTTCTCACTCTAACCTTCTTGGGAGGGTGATGGGTTTTGTTGTAACGTCAGGTCTGGCCAAGCACTAACTCAGGGATTTGAGGACTAGTCCATAGGTCATGCAACTGACTCAACTCCAGAATTTTGTTCCATGTCCTATTTGAATTTTGCAGCCTCTGGAATGAATACCATGGCATTCATTCCATTCTTATTACTGTTCTTATTTTGTACACACACACTCAATAATGGGAAAATCACTTCCATCTTCACACCAAGTTTCAAAGCAGACTTGACTGCATATTGTTTGCATCTAAGCACATTGCCTAGTCAAGCATGTATAGAACACAAAGTCAGCCTGATCCTAACTCCTATCCCTTATAGTTTTTGGCTTCCTGCTTATAGTCTCCGCTTGATGTCTCTAAAGTCTTCACTGCTTGGTAGAATTCCTTTGGTTTCTCCATCTTGTCATTGTGAGTCCATATGGTCTCCTTCTTGAGTATTTCTCTCCTCACACTCCAATTCTTGACCTCCCTTGATCTTTTCTCTTGATTCTTCTCCTAACCTTTTGTCACTTGAAGTTCCTCCAAAACCCCTCTCTGTTCTCCTCAAACATGTCTTCTCAAAACCACTCCTCCACTTCTCAAACTCCTCTCCAGCCCTACTCCAAAATCATTTCTTGCCAAGAACCTCTCTATCAACCTTCAACTTCTTCCTGAAACTCCTCATCGTTCTCCTGCAAAAATTTCTCCTCAAAACCCCTCTGCCATTTCTCAAAACTCCTCTCCAACCCTATTGAACTTCCAAAACTCCCTATCATGAACCTCTCCACTTGAAGTTCCTCTCAAAACCTCACTGATCTCTCAAAATCATTTTCTGCCAAGAATCTCGGTCAACATCAATCCTCTCTCACTCAAAGCTTCTCTCCAGCCTTTCTAGTCTCCCAAAATACCTCCTGCATTTCTCTCCACTATCCAGCCAAAGCACTTTTAAATTTCTCTTTTCCTGCTTACCCTATCTTAATTCAAAAATTCATGTACATTCATGTTTTCCTCTCCCACTATCCTGCACAAAAGCACTTCTAAATTTCTGCTCTCCTGTACACCCTATCTCAACTTGAAAATTCATGTACATTCTTGTTTTCCTCCCTCACTGTCTTGCACAAAAGCACTTCCAAAATTTCTGCTCTCCTACACACCCTATCTCAACTCAAAAATTCATGTACATTCCTATTTTCCTCTCCCACTGTCCTGCACAAAAGCATTTTGAAAACTTCTGCTTTCTTGCACACCCTATCTCAATTCAAAATTTCATGCACAACCCTTCTTCCTTCTCCCATTGTCTTGCACAAAAGCACTTCCAAAATTTTCCCCTCTCATGCACACCCTATCTCAATCCAAAAATTGTTGCACAGCCTTCTTTCTTTTCCTATTGTCTTGCACAAGAGTACTTCCAAAAGTTTCCCCTCTCATGCACACCTTGTCTCAATCCGAAAATTCCTGCACATCCTTCTTTCTTTTCCTACTGTCTTGCACAAGAACACTTCCAAAATTTTCCCCTCTCATGCACACCTGTCTCAATTCTAAAATTCCTGCACAGCCTTCTTTCTTTTCCTACTATCTTGCACAAGAGCACTTCCAAATTTTTCCCTCTCATGCACACCTTGTCTCAATTCAAAAATTCATGTACATTCCTCTTTTCCTCTCCCATTGTCCTGCACAAAAGCACTTTGAAAATTTTTGCTTTCCTGCACACCCTATCCCAATTTGAAAATTCTTGCACAACCCTCATGTCCAACTCAAAATTTCACTCCTCCTCTCCTAGCTTGCACTCCATTCCTGCGAGAAAACCCTACTTGCTTTCTCTCCTGCTCAGACCTCCTGTCCAACTCAAAAATTCCTTCCTCTTGTCCAAGCTTGCACTCCATTCCTGTGGGAAACTTACTTGCCTTCTCCTGCCCAGCCCTCCTGTCCAACCCAAAAAATCCTTTTTTTACTGTCTGTCCCTGCCTTCCCAAAAGTCCCTTTCAGAATTCCCTTCACGGACCAAAACTCCCAACCAACATTTTTGGGAAATTCCCAAAAAGGGTTCTTTTGCTCAAAACACTAACTGAAATACTCACATGAGACTTATTTTCTCAAATGGTACGAGACAAAATACTCTCTCCATATTTACTTGCTCAAATGACACTAAATTAAATTCCCGAGATTCCAGTTCCATAAACAAGTCATGTGTAGGTAGATCACAAAGTTGAGCTCCAAGTGTTGTGTAACACAAATAAACTTTCGATATTAAGTATTACAAAGGGAAACTCTAGAGCTCACCAAATAGCACCAACTATCTGAATCAATTTCCCAACGACACTAGAAAGTTCTAGCAAGCTCTCTTCCAGATACTTGGCACCAAGCTTGCTTTGTCCACAGCCTATCATCCTCAAACTGATGGACAAACTGAATGTGCAAATTGCACCTTGGAAGATATGCTTTGTGCCTTTGTCAACATTCACTATACCAATTGGGATGCATGTCTTGCAGCTACGGAGTTTGCACACAATAATTCTAAACATGCAAGCACCGGATTCTCTCCTTTCTTTCTCAATTTTGGCCAAGATCTGCTTGTCTCAAGTTCTCTTCTTGCTCCTCCATCTCAAGTCCCTCATACTTCAACCTTCTTGACCACCATATCAGAATCTCTCCAACAAGCCAAATCTTACCTCCTTGTTGCTCAAAATTGTCAAAAACAATATGCGGACCACCATTGTTGTGATCTCACCTTTGAAGTTGGTGATAAAGTTATGCTATCCTCTAGTAATCTACCCCTCCCACTTGATACCCAAGTTTGTAAACTTGCCCCTAATTGGATAGGACTTTTTAATGTCACTCAAATTGTCTCTCCTCTTACTTATTGACTTGCCTTGCCTGGTCATATGCATATCCATCCTATCTTTCATGTTTCCAAGTTGAAACCCTTTGTTCCTTATCCCTCTTCTTTTTCCTCTTGAGTCCAACCTCCTCCTCTCCCTATCCCTATCAATGATCATGAGGAGTACAAAGTTGATCGTATCCTTGCGCGTCGCCACATCCAACAAGGACACCAACAACATATGGAGTACAGAGTCCTTTGGAAAGGGTATCCCCTTCATGATGCCACATGGGAACCTCTTTCTCACCTCCAGAATGCACAGATGGCCATCTAGGAGTTTGAAGCTTCAATGGTGATGAAGATATCACCAACTAGCAATGGGAGAATATGTAACAATATGGAGTTTAGTGACATAGTTAGTAAGGCTAATGAAGTAGAAAATAAGCCAAATTAGCCTATAATATGCTATAAGCATCTAGAAAGCTTCTTGGGAAGCTTCCTGGTTAACTTGGCTTGCACTCTAAGAAAGCAGCTCAAGGAAGCTTCTTGAGAAGCTTCTCAAGGGCCTTGTATGCTACCTATAAATACCAAATCCAAAGCTCATGCTAGGCATTTGGATTCTTCCTTCATTCAAGTGTCCCAATGTGAGTTTCCATTCTCCTAATTCTCTCCTCAATCTTGGTCTTTTACACCAATGGAAATTGTGGCAACATCAGTCAATGGCATAGGAGTAAGAGAAGCACTAGTTTTGAGTTAGACTTGTTTGACAAGTATGTAGAGAAGGAGACTTTACAAAAGAAGAAGTTTCTTTTGGAGAAAGAATCCCCATCCACTTAGAGTATGGATCACTAGATTTTTGTGGTACCCACTTCTTCTTTTTTGATAGTTTTTAGCAAAGAAGTGTATTTTTTAAGCCAAATTAAAGACAAATTGGAAGAAGAAGAGAAGAATTGTGTGTTGGGATCAAAAGAAGGATATCCAATCCAACCAAATGAAGTTGACTTCATGTCAAATGAAGGACTTGGATTGGACTGGAGGGGCGGTACACCCAAAGTAATGATACTTTGCATCAAAATAATCAACTCAATTCAAAGATGCCTTAACCACTTTGACTCAAGCTATACCAACCAAGAAGGTACTTTCAGCAAAAATGGCTACTTTGTGTGAGGATAAATTTGAGAGTGACATTAGTAAGTCATACATAAGTGTGAGCTTTGACTAAGGCTCAAATGAAGAATGCCTACAAATAAGAGAATATAAAATTGAGACTTTGCAAGGAAACTCTACAATGCTGAAGAGATATCCTATCCCTCTAAACAATTGTCATGAGAGCATTAGAATCACAAGACAAGTCATGGGATTGCTTTGTGAGAAACCAAGAGTGAGTGAGCACATAATGCTAATGAAGGCCATTAAACATGTTCTAGAACTCTTTGTTTGAAATCCTACAATTTGGAGATTAGACATGTTAGCAAGGATTGAAGTCTTGAGCCAACTTTGGATTATGTTTTTGGCCTAAAATTGGAACTTGAGTTTTCTAGGGTTCATGGCAAAAATCATAGCTATCAATTGTATAGATAGACACAAGGCAGAAGGGAAGAAAGGAAATTTGACTCAATGGATTGAGTTGGATTGGAGACTTGTGTTGGGTAGAGATGTAGGAGAACCTACATGAATCACCTTCAATCAAAACTATGATCCTACAAAGGAAATGGAGGAGCTGAAAAGTACTTTCAGTGAACCTTGCATGAAGAATGGGTACAAGGAACCTATAGGAATCCAATGAGGTGAAGTATCATCAGGGAAATAATGGCTATGTTGAAGATGGAGCAAACCACTTATGTCATAAAGGAACAAGCGGTTTTCTTCCACCTCATGTTTGCAAGAGAGAGTGTGAACTAGGCACAATGTTTCTATACCAAGACACATCAGATGATTTGGCATTGGCAAGATGATTGTGTACCCTATTACTTTGTACCTTTTGCAATACATCTCTACTTGAGTTTAAACCTACTCAACCTAAGGAGAGAAAGAAGATGGGGTTACATTTTCATCTAGATCTTCATCAAGATGCAGATAAAGAAGAATGATGTTACATGGCAGAAGTAAAAGAAGAAGATGTGTATTGTGCCGAAATTGGACAGGAAAAGGCGGTGATAGCATGCCAAAGTCAAAGAAGCAAAGTAAACCCAATGATATGGTGCTCCCAATGAAGAGAAGGCTTACTCGGAGGTTGAACCCAAGTCAAGACATGGCAATGGTGGACTTGTCATCCAGAGCTAAATTGAAGGAATAAGCAAAGTCTAATTTTGGAGACTTTGAGGAGGAGCTCACTTTGAAGAGTAAGGAGTCAAGTAGTGAAAGTGAACCCAAGGTCCAACAGTCAGCCAAATAAGTGGCTGAGGAGGGATCAGATCAGGAGTTCCATGCCAAGATTGAGCACATGGAGAAAGTAGACACTCCTTGTTTGGAATTACCTAAAGATGATATTCAAGAAGAGCAAGAAGAAGAACCAAGAAGTGTAGTTCCAAGGGGAGTGAGATCAAAAAGAAGTATACAATCTATAAGTAGACCCAAGGAAGATGAGGAAAGCTTGGAGTGGATTAGTTTGGAAGTGAGAAGATCATGTCTCTGGAGTAAGGCACTAGCTACTACATTAGCTAACAAAGGTGGCAACAAGGATACATTCAAGGGATTGAATTATCTATCAAGTGTTGTATGTACCTTATTGGTGCATTTGCAAGAGAGGATGCAAGAGACAAAAGGAGAGCATCTGGAGGTGAAAATGAACTTCAGATGGTGAAGGCATTGAGTAATGAAGTTCTATAGTTGAAGGTGCAGTTGGCTCAATTTGAAGAGGAAGCCAAAGTACTTTGGGTTGATGCAATAATTCACCAATAGAGTTTAAAAGACTTACAAAATAGTTTTGAGCAGCATGGAGGTTTCTTCGAGCAACATAAGGAGACACTTAAGAAGTTAAAGGGAAATTTTGATGATGCTCAAATTGAATTGATGCATTCTAAGACCATAGCATTGATGCATGAACATGATATGGAGGAGTTGAGATCAGTTGTAATAGAGAAGGATCAGGCCTGGCAATGAGAACTCGTGAGCTGAGAGTGCAAAGAACAATGTTTGCAGGATTTGGTTGAGCAAGCAAAATCTCAAGTCAGTCACCAAGCTAAAGAATGCAAAAAGATGGAGGCAAAGCATGTTAAGGAGTTGTAGGTGCTTCTAGAGAGGTTGAAGAGGAGATGATTTAAGGCAAGTTGATCCCACATAAGGAGAAATCAGGTTCAATGGAAGAGATTGTCATTAAGATGAAGGTGATACCCAACACAAGCATTGAAATTCAATTGGAGGAGTCCTACTTGCATGAGTTGAAGTTACTAGTGCATGACACTCATAAATGTAAGACAAAGGACACAGATTTGAACCATTTATTAATTTGTCTCAGAGATAGAGTAGATAGAAAGATGGTGGAAGTAGGAGATAGTGTATGTCTCATATTAGATCTAGTTAGAGCTAATATAAAGAAAATTACTCATACTCTAAGTGAGAGTAGAATAATTCAATCTGAAGTAGTTGAGGTTGGAGTGCAAGTGACTTTAGATGAGTTACTAAAGTCATTTGAACCAATTAGGATAGAAGAGGAAGTATTTAGTACCATTATGACTTTAGTTGCAATGCAAATTGAGGAAGAAAGAGAAGTAAAAGAAGATGTAGAAGTGGTAGATGAACCCAAAGTGCAAGAGGTATTTGTAGTTGATTTGGGTGTAGAAGCCGAAGTTGAGGTAGTACTTGGATCGTATTAGGATTAAGAAGTAGATCAAATATGAAGGGGTAGGATGGCACTTTGGATTTCGAGATTAGCAAGACATAGTTGAAGTAGTTAAAAAGTTTTTTAAATTGCTAAGTTTTTTTCTTACTTAAAGCATACATTCACAATGTATTGTATTTAGCATTGAAGTTGAGTAAGGCAAAGTGCTAAACTCAATGCTCATTATTTTAGCTTAATTCCAAGTATCAAACTACTTTTTTCATTTCTAAGTGTGTGGAGAAATTTTGATTGCAATGAGAGTGTGTTAGATGTTGGATTCTATAGCTTTGATTTCCACTCTATGTGTTTGATCTTGAGTGGAAAGCAATCAAAGCAATGCCTTGATGGATCTATGAGAATTGTAGTGTTATTAGTATTTGATATTGGTGATTACAAGCAAATGATTGATGCAAAGTCATTTCAATTGAGGAAGTTGTACCTTTAGTGGGGAGATGGAATGCAATTCAAAGATGAAGTCACTTTGTGGTGAAGTATCCTTCTTTGAATCAATTGAATCATCACAATTGAGATTGGATTGGAAAGAAATTGCTGAATTGTGATTTTAAGTGACATTGATTTGTAACAAGAGTTGTTGTTGAGTGCTTGTTACTCTCTTTTGGATGTGGTTTCTACCCAAGAGATTAAAGAAAAAATCAAGAAGGACTAAATTGTTACTTTCACTTTGTTTCACTTGACCATTCTTGACGAGTATCTCTATGCAAAAAATTAATATTTGCCCATGTTTACAAAGGTGATACTTGCTAGGTTGTCATAATTTGACCCCAAAACATTGTCCTTTTTGTTTTTCTACCATTTTCTACACCACTACCACCACCAATGGCAAATCTTGCACTATTCACATATCAAGGATATCAGCAATTTAGAGTGCAAGAAGAAGATGATGACCTTGATACCTTGAACTCCTTGATAACTTTATCAAGGAGTTCAAATCCATCTCCTTTGCCAATAGAGAAGACTCAAACCTCAATTGACTTCAAATTTTTCCCAATCTACCTCACAAGAGGGTGAGAAGCTAGCATACTCATGCTAGTCATATTGGAGCCAATATTCTTACTTGGCCAGATTTAAGGTAAGGATTTCTAGATCACTTCAAAGAATTGGATTATGAGGCAAACTTGTTTGCCACCTTGAATAATTTTGGAAGGAACAGAAAAGAAAAATCAAGAGACCACACAGAGAGGTTCCATAACCTCCTTGCATGAATTCTTGGACCAATAGTGGGCATGGGATATTCAAAAGCTCATACAGTGCCTTGGTTCCTATGTTGTTTATCCCCAAAGATTAGAATCTTTGCTCAAGAATGAGAACATGATACATTGACAAAGGTGGTCAAATCAGCAAAATTATACAAGCCACCCAAGTGCATGGTTATGGAAAATACTAGTGATCCATAATAAAAGGGAGAAAGAGCAAGAATGAGAAGAAGACCTTGCAAAGATTATCTTTTTTTGACTCTGACTCTTCAAAGTTTGACTCTTCACCCAAATCTTCATCTTCCAAAGAAGAGAAGAAGAAGCAATAGAGTCAGCAGAAGAAGATTGTAACTATTCCAAAGTATCCATCAAAAACAAATGCCAAGCTCAAGGAGCTAACTAAAGGTTTCATAGAATTCAAGGTACAATTGGTTGGATTGCAAGATAAAAGGAGAGCTCCATCTTATCCTTGATGCCAAGACATTTAGTGTGCTACCTGTACTAAACCAAGACATGCCACACTAAATGTTTGAGTGCAAGACCATTGTACCTGATACTCGTATGGAATGGGCTTCCACTTTGAATCACAAGAATATTATATAGAAGTAGAAGAACAAGTGGTTGCTATGCATGAAGCGCCTACCACTAAACCAAAATTGGCATTCATTATACCACGCTATGTGCATAGAGAATATCCAAGTAGTGAACCTAAATGAAGAATCATGCTGCCCATGCAGAATATCAATCCTTTTCTTATTATAATTATGGTGTATAGGGACATTGGTCCAAAAACTGTCCAAAACCTAGGAGGAAAATTGGGTACATTCCATTGTGCTCCAATTGCAACAGAACCAGACATGTGGTGGAAAATTGTCCTCAACTACCCATGCCTAAGCCTCAAGTACAATTTGTTCCTACCCCACCTCCCACCACTAAGGTTACCACCAATGTACAATCTATCAACTTAGAGAAAACTAACCCAAAGGATAGATTGTTATCTGGGGATGGGAGTTGGTTAGACTTGGAGGTCAACTCAATAAAAATAAGATCTTGTTAAAAGACTCTTGGTGAAGAATTAGATTGAGACTCTTCATCTAGTTCAAATGCACAATCAAATAGACTTTGGATGAAGATTCTATTGAAGAAAGAGCAAAAATTCATAGCAAAACATCTGAAAAAATAGAGGAGAATCTAAATTTTCAAAAGAAGTCACAAAAGGACAAAGACACACCTGAGCCAGCCAACTCAACTTTTCCAACAAATATTGGCAAGGCTTGATCCAAAACTTGATCCAAGAAGAACTACAAAGGACCTCTATGGGGCCAAGTCCTATACCAACTACAAGAAAGTACCAAAAATCACCATATTGTCTAACAATGTGCCTACTCTTTCAAAGACCTTGTCTTCAGAACATGTGGCCCTACCGCTTGACCTTTTAAGTGACAAGAATTTTGAATGAAGACCAGAGGAAGGAGAAAGGTCTTCCAAAGAAGAAGAAGAAACAAATTTTGGCCATAGGAGCACCGCAATAACATATTGTGGGAGATCTCACCTTGGCTTGAGCAAATATTTCATATAAACAATTAAGGGAGGACAACAAGTTTTACAAGAATCAACTAGCAGTAGCCTTGAGAAAGGTCACCAAAATAAATAACATGAGTGGCTCACTATATACCAAATAGAGCAAGAAGATCCATTCACTATAAATTGAAGTAGAAAATGGAGGATGTGTTATAAACTCTATCTCCATTGACTCCGGATCAAGCATCAATGTATTGATAGAAGATACAACCCATAAGTTGGGATACACAAAATTCAAACCAACTCCACGCGTCCTATGGTTTGCAACCAAACTCAAAGATGACCTTTAGGATTGCTCACAAATGTGTTGACCATGATAAGAGCAATGACCTTTTGATTGAATTATATTGTCTTATGACTTGTTGCCAAGATTGGGTACCCATTATTCATTGGATGACCATGGTTATATAGTGCTCATGTATGGATTGATTGGCACCACCAGTCAATGAAGTTCAAAGATCCAAACAAGGAGGACTAAAAACCTGTCATGATCAGCTAGAAGAAGATTCCACATCTTGGAGAAACCTTGTCCTCAAATGAAGGATACACTATGGGTTCTTCTAATTATTCTTCTAAAGAGATCTTTGAGAATTACCTTGAGTGCTACAAAATTGATGAAGATAATCAAGGTCACCCAAAGATGCATCTTTGAAAGAGGAAGGATTGCGAGGTTCTTTTGCAATGTTATGCACAAGTCAGGTGAGTCACATAGAGTGGATTGTTAAACCTAAATAATATCATGACATTGTTGTTGAAGAAAGGAAGGTCTTGAAGATTTCCAAGTACATATATTCAAAGAGTATGATGCTTATGCTGACCTATTCAAGGAATTTTAGGAGATCTTTGCATGGTCTATTGATCAAATGCTTGGCATTCCTTGGCAGTCTGGTGAGCATTGGATCAGCTTGATGGAAGGAGCAATTCTTGTCTATCAATGTCAATAAATATTCAATCCAAAATAATCATTGCTTGTGAAGGATGAAAGAGACAAGTATCTTCACGTAGGAATTATCTTTCTTGTACTCTATAGTGAATGTGTATCGCCTATTGTGATTGTATAAATGAAGAAGACCAAAAGAATTTGCATATGTCAAGACTTCAAAGACTTCAGAAAGATCATCATCCATTGCAGTTTACAAATACCATCCTAGATCAAGTGGCAGACCATGTATGTTATAGCTTCTTGATGGATTTTTGGGGTACAGTCAAGTGTATATTCACAAGCAAGACAAAGATAAGACTACCTCATCCTTGATAGAGAAACATATGTTTACAATCAGATGCACTCTAGCCTTTGCAATGCCCCTGCAACTTTTCAAAGAATTATGAATGCAATATATAAAGATTTTCTTCAAAAATTTGTGGAGATCTTCATTGACAATTTTTTTGTCTTTAGCTAGCAAAGTACATCATCTTGAACATCTTTGGAAGACCTTCGAGCGATATCGTTCTACCAGACTTTCTTTTCAGCCGGAGGAATGTTTCTTTTTTATGGAGGAAGGAATACTATTGGTACATTGTGTCTCTAGAAGAGAAATTGTTGGGACATTGCATCTCTAGAAGAGGAATCAAGGTAGATGTGAAGAAGGTCAAACTAACAAAAGCACTAATGAATATCACAGAACTTTGGGCATTCTTGGGATACGTGGGATGTCATTGAATGTGTGCAAACTATGCAATACTTATTGCCCCTTTGATGAAGCTATTGAAGAAATCCAAGTACTATGTATATGCGCAAATCCAAGATGATGCATTTTTTGTCCTTAAATCAAAATTGGTGGAAGCATTGGTCATAAGAGTACCTAATTGGGATCTGCGAGTTTAACTTCATGTGGATATATTTTCTGTCTCTATTGGAGTTGTCCTTAGTCAGAAGGATGACAAGTCAGAAGGAAAGAGACTATCCCATTTACTATGCAAGTACAATTTACTATGCAAGTAGACAATTGTCCGCACCGGAGAAGAATTACACCACCACATAGAGCAAGCTTTGGGCATGGTCTGTGCTTGTAAGAAATTCAAACATTATCTCTTGGATATGAATTTGTATACTATGTTCGACCACTTGTACTTGCAACATCTTGTGAAGAAGGAAAACCTCTCAGGACGGATTGCGATATGGGTGTTGTTATTCCAGGAGTTCACCTAACCAGAATTTGATGCCACTGATGCAATTGGATCTGGACGAACCCTAGACTCTTCAAACCCGAGCAATAAGACTTGTGAATGTTCCGATTCCCAACGCACGATTCCTTGATTGATTTCCGGATGATGCGAAAGACAAAGCACAGTTCCTCAAGGTTTTTCAGTTTGGCGAAATCAACTTTCAACTTTTAAGGTTATGAACATAGTTTGGACGCAACGAATTAAACTAGCTCTAGGGTCTGGAATCCCCTGTTACTGAGAATTTTCACCGCAATTTTCCTACTTCTCTTGATTTGATTACACGATCGGACTGGATTAGACCATTCGTTTGCAGCAATATACCAAGCTACAAGTCATGCCGCACCTAGGAAACCATTGACTGTGACTCGATGCAGACCCTGCTGAGTCCAGGAGAGAAGAGTCCCACTGTATTTAAATACAATGAACTCCACGCTATGGGCTGCATTGTTTTTGCCATACTAGGCAGAGCACATACCTAATGAGAACAGATGATACCGACAGACGTATCTGGCTGCGTCCCAATTTCCTAAATATCAGGTTGCTCTCACCTAGTTATCCATCAAGGGGTAAAGAGTTCACACATCACTGTGCTGTCGGTTCTTAGAGAATTGGTCCACACATATGTTTCCTAGTGATACCCAATGTGAGGAGACAGTCATTCTAGTAAAATGCGAAAATCAACAAGTTTTACTTCGATAGGAATGAACACACACTGCAGAGATGTAGATTAAACTAAACTCCGAAAATTCTTTTTTTCTTTCTCGCGGAAGGAAGAATGGCGAGTTGTAAGTGTACATGCGCAATCCGCTTTCTCTGACTATCAGCTCAAGTTCTTCTTGAGAAATTCTGTACAAGTGCTTTGAGTGTCAGCGTCGTCGTCAAGAGGTACGAAGAGGCAATAAGAATAGATTACAAAGACGGTGGAGAAAAGGTTCTACGGTGCTCATTGTTGACCAGAACTGAAATCCTCACCGTCCTCAAAGTAAGAGCCTTCCTGTAGCCACTCTGTATTTGTTTCGCCCCATGACCTTGGTGCAACTCCAAAGTTCGAATGTATGAACGCTTCCAGACTGGGGAAAATGCGATTGCTGTCTAACAAAGGGTTCCACCACCCACTAACTATGCAGTAATTAATGTCATAAGGGGCGCGATGGTGAGCGCCGTGCATCTTTCTGGGAATAAGAAGCCCACTCTCCTGTAGAGCTACTACTGCGGAAGGAAGCTGGCTTTTTTTCATGTGAGACCATGCATGGAATTGCTGGCTCATTACAACAAATCCCAGGAACAGACCAAGAAACGTGTCGACTCCCGGGTTACCTGGGAGGGCGAAGAATGGAGTGAGAAAAATTGTAGCTGGACGCGCGATGGCGTGAATGTTATTCGCAAATTCTCTCTTCGTTATCGTCCATGGTCGCTTGTGGTGACCTTGAAAGGCGTCAATTTGAGACCCAACCAACGGTGTCTTGGCGTCTCCATAGTTGTCCACTCCCCAGTGGTAAAATCCTGTTCCTAGATCTGACAGCAAATATGATGCAAACGCTCCAGAACAAATGGCAACGATGTCCTCAAACGAATGGGCTGCCATTACCCCTTTTGTGATCATGGCAACTAAAGCAACGGCACCTGCACTTACCCAAAATCTATGTTCTAGCGTCGATTTTAAACTATCATCCGAAAGTCCCAATTCCATCGGGCGCTGACCTCTATCTTTCGTCTGACCTCCGGCTTTCTCCAGCACACGTGTTGGTGGTGTTTCGACTAACACGGCCCGACTGGGATTTCGACCATTTCTACTTAGTGCACGAGTGGAACTGAGCCCCCGAATCTTGAAGAAAACTTGCCGGCCTAGAAATGAACCTCGGAGGAGATTGAATTTGGGTGCGACGAGCTTGTCAGCGCACAGCACACAGCTTGCGGCGGCGGTGACAGCCATCTTGCAGTATTCAGTAGGCACAACAAGCTGAAGGGGATTGCGGCAACGCAAGATTCTACAGGTCTCTTCCTGAAGAAAGATATTCTCAGCTGCTCCAGATTGTAAAATCAAGGTACCCCAAAGACAAGTCTGTTGGTGCAAATCAACAGGCAGCCAACGAACCCCGTCAATTACAAGCTGCAGAACACTGCTGCTACCCAAGGAAGAGCAGGTTCAAGCACGTCGAAGAAATTCTACTGCTGCGAGAAAAATAACAACTACCCACCGGTTCATGAGAACCTGAGGCGGCTCAAGCTCAAACTTTGAGAGGCTCCCAGTTCAGAAGACCGGAGGTTGAGAATTGAGGACTAGAAAGAGCAATTCAACCTGCAATTCCTCTCATCCACAACTTACGATGAGAGTTTGAGAGTAGGAGATCTAGCAACGGAAGTACCGGTCTTTGAGTCTCAGCAAGAAATCTCAAAACTTCTGAGCCACAAGACTGATTTCCAAACTCCGTACACATACGTCCCTGACATTTTAGCCACGTGGTTGCTCTCACGGCACCCAAACATTCCATGATAAGCTGCTTTCGTACCGGGAAACATGAATTCGTGTCGGCACACATCCAAATTGAGAGTTCCTTTACAAGTTATCGGGTTTCTATGGGGGCTGGTACTCAGAAATGCATAGTCTGGTGATGACCCACGTCTACTACCTCTCCGCCAATTAACTATTTCTGCGACGGTTCTTGACATTTTTCCTATCATCATTACCTTTCTGTGCGGAAGACAAAATCTCTCTCCCAGTGGTGTTGGTTAACGTTTTTCTTTTTTCTTTTCTTTTTAAATTATTTGATTATTCATAATAAATTTAAAAACATTTTAAACTACATATATTAAATTTTAGGTTTATTTTTACATTTTATATATAATATTAAATATATTTAAATTTCACTACCGAGTTATCCCCGGATGTAGTGACACCTATTGGTGCGGCATCTAGGTGTCACTAGATCGAGGGTGTCACTATAGCAAGTACCACTCTATGTGATGGAAAACTAATGTTTGCCTATTGTGATGGGACCCTACTAGAATATAGAAATATAGAAGGAAAAAAGGGCGAAGATAAGTCTAAGTCAGAAACTGAATGTGATTAATTTAGTCAAAGCTTGGAAGTCCCATGTTGAAGTTGCTCTTCACTTCAGAGTGCGAGGATGAGTCTAAGTCAGAAACTGAATGTGATTAATTTCGTCAAAGCTTGGAAGTCCCATGTTGAAGTTGCTCTTCACTTCAGAGTGTCATGGCCTATGGTGAACAGCATCATGAAAAAATCTGAACTAATCAAGACCGAGATCGAGAAGTCTGCAATCAATAGATCCAAAAAGAGCCTTAGGACATCTGGCTCAGAAACTCTCAAAAATATGTTGCATCAATGGCATGTTCGATGTGAGATCGACTCACCTGATCTCAATGTCACGGGAGAGGTTCTTCAGGCCAAGGCTCTAGAATTTCAAAATAAAATACTGAGCAAATATGAGGGTGGCCTTACTCTCATGCTTAAGGAGTATTTTGTCTCCTTCAAGACATCAAATGGATGGCTTCAGAACTTTCTCTCTCGTAAAGGGACTACCAACAGGAGACGTTGCGATGAGCATAACTCGACAGACACAGCAACAGTTGGCAAGCGGCTTGCTGATATTCGCCAGCATTTGGAAAGCATACCATTGAAGGAAATTTGGAATATTGATGAAACCGCTCTCCAGCATCGCACCACGTCTTTACGATCATATTTGACCATTAAAAATGATGGTCGAGGAGTAAAGTGATGCAAAGATTGCATTACAGTCATCCCAATCGTGAGCGCAGCAAGTGAAAAACTAACCGTTCAGGTGATTGGGAAGTTGAAACAGCCTCACGCTCTTAAAAGCATAGACAACAACAAAACATTCAACATTGTTTACGACGATCAGGCCAAGGCGTGGCAAGATGGATCTTCCATGATGCACCTCCTCCATAGAATCAATCAGGAAGCACTAAGAAGGCAAACACATTTCTACATTTTACTTACAATTGTAGCTCACACATCTTTGCAGCAAAAGTGTTGGACACAACAGGTTCCGCATAGACATCATTCACCTTTGAAGTGATTACGATCCTATTTTTCCCACCGAATGCGACGAGGGACTGCCAACCACTAGATCAAGGGATCATTCGCTCACTAAAGGCAGGGTATCACAAGGTGATGCTTTGCTCACTACTCAGTGAATACGAGCGGTGGCAGTGCTCATGTGATGAGATGCCCATGAGTTATTTTCCAATTCACCAACACACACATATGCAAAATGTTCTTCATTGGCTTCAGGAGGCACACTATAATATTTCTGAAAATACCATCCGACTATGTTTCTTAAAGGCAAATGTTTCTTTGCTCCAGCTTTCAACGAAGACGACGATGTTGTTGATGATGTTGTTGTCGATCTAGTTAATCTGATGTCATCTGTTCAAATGCATGATGTCTTGGCAGACTCGCTTGGTATTACGGAAGACGTGTCGGAATTGATCGACTTTGACAATGATGAACCCACAAGCAGTTCGGAAATTGATGAGACTGAGATCATTGAGAGTGTTCTGATCTCGTTTGGCGACCTGATATCGCCTGCTGATTCTGATGATGATGATGATGACATTGCGGATCTAGTCTCAATCGAGACTGCTCTTATAGGAGTCAAAGCCATGCGAAATTATCTATCCTATTCGGCACCTTCATCATTAAACTCATCTAAATTTGTTGTCAATAATGATCTGCATAAGGCTCTTTACCAACTCCAAAAGTGTATTGCGAAGGACCAAAGCATCAACAAGTTGGAGAGTAAGAAGCAAGCTTCTATCAAGTCCTTTTTCCAGCTTTAGAAACTATCATTTTTAATAAAATTTTAATGCAAACTTCTTCGCCCATGACTTATGAGCACCGTAAACACACTTCCTTGATATAGTGACATTGCACTAGAGTGCCCATCATCTGTCACTATTGGTAAATAGTGACACCCTGTCACTATTTACTATCGTCTCTCATACAAATTATCACTATATCGAGGAAGTCACTATATCGAGAGATAATGGTGCATTTAGAAAATAATTAAATTTATACATCTTTTTTAAATATATATTGTTTACTTTTATGGAAAAATAACTATATATTTTTATTTAAAAATTTAATTTAAAATAATTTTAGATTATAATTTTTTACTTCTGATATTTTTAAAAAATTTATAATATTATAATTTAAATTATATAATTTTTAAATAATATTTAAACTCCATGTTATTATTATTTAAAAAATAATTATTTTTCTATAAATATATTTAAATTAAAAATGCAAGATCAATATAAATATTAAATAATTTAAAATAATTTTACATATATTTCCATAAAGACACAAAAACTATTCTACAACAATCAAGTAAAATATTTTTAACTATAAAAATCCAAATATTACAAAAAAGCCAAATATAATAGAATTGTTAAATTTGAAATGTTTTCAATATTTAATAAAATAAACTATTTTAATTTTATCTCACTTTGATATTTTAAATATTTTTTTACTTTTATAAATATTCTAAGAGTGAATAAAAAAATTTTCCAAAAAAATTCTCAATATAATTATTCAAAAATTAAAATTTTTTTTTCATTACCATGAATCAATTATTTGGACAATCTAAATTTAAAATTTATGAAATAATAATATTACATTTATATTTATTTCATACTGATTTTATATTATTTATTTTTATTTTATATTTAAAATTTATAACTCATTTTTTTAAATACTATAATAATTATAAATTTTAAAACATTAGAGAAATTATATCTCAATGGATATTGATTATTTTATCATGATAAATTTTACTTATTATCTATATAATTACCAAATCCAGAAAAGTTATGAGTAAGGTTTTATCACAGGCAAACGCAACTGGGGATGTAGCTCACCTGGTAGAGCGCTCGCTTCGCATGCGAGAGGTACGGAGTTCGAGTCCCCGCATCTCCATTCTAATTTTAGATTTGGGCCAAGAAAGATTGGCAACGAAGCGGTCCTACTAATGAACTTTGGCAGATCGACGTCTACATACTAGTCTCTCTGTATAGATCTCATTCTGTTTAAGAAACCGATGATGTCGAAGTACGTGAGGACAGAAAGTTCCATGTTCTCGACTACTGGATGTACTCGATCTTGTCGTGTTTGGCGAACCCAACGTTGCAACTGGTTGCGGCTTATTGGGGCTTAGCCCCATGTTACCCTTTTTTCTCTCCCTTGTACGGCTTGATGGGGTCTTCCCATCCTTCGTTTTTCCTACGCGGTCGCCTTTCCTTTACTGGTTGCGATATCTGAACCGGGATGTAAAGGCAGTGTCCCTGCCAAAATATTGACTTGTTTCATGGTAGGTCGATCATCGGGATTAGGCACATCAACTTGTCATCTACAACACTGATTACATTTCCCTGTTTTAGTTTAATCCACACCCAATCCACAAGTATTTCCTCTTCCTCTAGCAACCGATGATTACAAGCCTGTCTTCCAGCAGCAACCTCCAAAGGAACATCCGATTTTGCAGTGCATTTACCAGTGTGGGGGGTCTCAGGAGCTATAGACCCGAACGTTTCATGGATCTGCATCAGCTGCTTGACCTTGCAATCTTCCTCTCTACGACCATGAAGTCTATCGGCGAAGACAAGATTGATGCTTAGGTGGGAACCCGGTAAAGAGTGTGGAGTTATTTCCGTCGTTATGTACAGATTTTCGGACAAATCAAACCGTAAATCTGAAGCTTATGAGTTATCAACAGATTTTATTTCAATGCTTCTCTTTTCTATCCCATGCCTAATCAACCGCGATTCATTCGCTCGGAAACTAGCAAACGGGATTCAGCACTTACAGCATTTCTACCTGAATTGAAGTACGTATTTTCATCATTCCGTGGCCGCATGACGTGAAAGTTTCAACATTCGGTTAGAGGAAGAGACTAGGTAAACAAGACCAAGGGTTCTCTTTATCATTCTCACTGTTTGAAAGCAAACTTCGCTCCTCCCCAGGAAGGTGTTATTGGAGAACACATCTATTGAAGTTCTCCGTCGATGTGGAGATTTTTCCTCCCTACGCTATAAATATCAATCGCCTTCTAAAGTATGCAACTATTGCAGAAGTACAAGAGGTGAAGGATCCCGGACACATTGTCCCGAGTAGAATATTTCACATCCATACTTTCGTCTGATCAGGATATGGGAAAACGTCGGTTTCCTTCGGGATTCTAGCATCCATAGTTGTCCGGTGTTTTTATATCGGCGCATGGATGGGCACCGGAGGACTAATGGCTGTGAGATGGGGTACGAATATGGACTATGCTGAGTGGGAAAGTAAGCTTCCCTTCCAAACAGCTTGCTAAAATTTTCTTAGCAGGGTACTAAGTATCTGAATTTGCTTGTCAGACTGTACGAAGTGAGTTGCTTCGGAGAGTTGTATGAACACAAAACTGCAAAAAGCTATCGGTCCAATTCTGTAAGAATCAAAGACTAGTGTTACTATAGATGCAAAGCTGCTTGTAATTACGTCAGCAGATACCATATCTATATCGTGGTATCCAATCTCTCCGCGGAGCCCCAATATTCTCTTGGCTCCGTCTGTGTCGGATTTGCCGGGGAAGATGAGTAACGGACTGCGATATCGCTGGCGACATCCTTGTACAGCAAGTTTCGCGATATGCACAATGGGGACTCTACTACTAAGGGCGGGATGACGCTGCAAAAGGCCATGAAGATTGCGCATGTAATGGATAATCGTGTCTTCCACTAGGGAATAGTTCCATCTACACATCCCAACATTGTTGCTACGTACCAATCGTACATTGGTGGGTGTACTCTTCGACACAACGAAATAAAATTGTTAATGTTCGAAATACCAACATGCGTGAGGTAGACGCTAATCCATCTTTAGTGCGATCAATGGGCTATGGACGTAAATCACCGGTTCAATCTTGTCTATTACCGGTTAGAGCTACTGGGTATGAGCTTGGAAGAACGTTGCGAAAAGAGACGGAGATTATCTACAGCGATGGAGTCTATGCCTTTCATGAAGGATTTCATCTCATGAGAAGTACAGCTGGCATTAATGTCTTGGAAGTTATTCTGAGGACAAAAGGTTGTCAATGTGACTAAGATGTAGGTCTACTGAGTAACAGAAGCTGAGTTCTTTACAGCTAACTAAAAATGGTCCACATTATCATATGCTTTGTTGGACCGAGTATGAGCTTTTGGGGTCCCCTCAAGGGACTTCAAAAGATTGTGTCTAGCTGCATAAATCTAACTTGCTGGCACCGCCTCCGGAGGGATTAATTTAATACGCACAAAACGTTAGCGCATTCCCCGACGGCAACTGATCCTCCAACGGAGGTGTTTTCTTGTCCAAATGCGTACTTCGCTTTAGTTTCTGCATCACACAATCAGTCGTACGGATCAGTAAAAGTTATAGTGATATTGCAAATCCACGACCTTAATTCTTTCCAGAAAATCTTCGATTCTTAATTCTAGGTTAATACAGAGTAATGAAAGATTTCCTCGCAGCTAAAGTAGACGGCTAAGCTACGATCGTAGAAACTCCTCTCTATCGAAAGAGTAGATATAGAGAATCTTGGGTATCGATAGTGCAAAAGCTAGGACTGATTTACCACGCCAAAAGTGAACCCATCATGAGCTTGAGAAGCATACCTCGTTTTGGAGAAGATCGACGAACAGTAGAGCTCTTGGTGGGTCTGTCTCCTGAGGAAATTAGATTGGGATCTCTTTCTGTCAGAACTCCAGCAGGTCGCAATGCGGAGCTCTCAGGCTCATTAGAAGAAATTTGACAAGTATTGTCTTTGACAGCACTGCCGGGGACTTCCTCTTGTTTACCAAGAGCAGGAGCAACGCTCCCAGAGACGGATCCATCTAAATGGAATCCGAAACTATCTTCTCCGATAAAGGGTCTGCAAAATGGAAGCACCACACTCCATCTCTCAGTACGTGCAGTTTGTGCCAACAGTGATCTGTTACGTTAAAGAGCAACTGAACAACATCGACAGGACATAATAATAATATTGGGAAAATGGAGTAACAGGAATCGGACTTTGAAACGTACCTGTTTGTAACATTTTGTATATTGGAGAAATCTACATCTCCATAGCTTTGAGTGTTGGGAACCAGGTCATTAAGAGTTATCTCATCTGTTCCCAGCATATCACCAACAAGATCGGGAAAAGAGGCATCATCCAAGCTTGCAAGAATGTCGTCTATCAGATCAAGGTCTGCTGCAGAGTGTTCCGAGCTTTCACCGACCTGCAGACCTACGGAGGCCCCACAATCGGAGGGTGCTGCGGAAAGCTCTGAAGGAGACCATTGACTAGAAGGAGAAGCGGGATGTTCACTTGGAGCTGAATCGTTGAAGTGAAGGGGTCGCATTGTTTTCGAAGGAACTTTTTTGAATTGAAACGAATCTCGAGTCCTCTGACTATTGCAGCTCTCTGGAGTACACTGGGAGCTAGAATCCATAAGCCCATCCGCAGACCCACCCTCTCCAGGCTGCTGAGAAGAAAGTTCTTCAAGTGCGGACTGGGTAGCGCAGGAATCGGAGATCAATGGACGGTTGTTACTTGGTTGAATGGGAGGGCTAGCTTCCAACGGCGGTAAGCGCGTGGAAGCCTGTTGTGGAGAACCTACGGTAGCAAGGACTCGAGGAGGGGTTTGGGGATCTTGACCATTTCCAGTGTCAGCCGCCCCTATTTCTATAGAATTCAGTTCGGGAGCACTCGATTGATGTTGCTGATTACTGCCATCTAGTGTTTGAAATGTGGGGAGGGGTGTAGGTTCCCTGGAACATGTCGCTTGAGGCGATGAAGATTTTAGACGAGTTAAAATCATAGAAGGGGCTAATTGAGCCGATTGCTGGACCTTCGACCCTGAATTAGAGACGCGCGTTTCCTGTGGAAGAATCGGAACAACCGGTCGCACCAAATTCAGTGAGTTTTTTCTTACTGTGCCGCACATCCAGAGTGAGGACTCTTGTCCGCCTTGAACAGAGCCTGTAGTTGAACAACATATACAAGAAAACGTGTGAATTTCTATGAATTTGACATGTCCGCGAAGCAAAGGACGAAGTAGAGAAAAGATTCAAGGAGACGTGATGAATTAAACGTTCTAGTGATTGAACCAAAGAATCAAGAGCTGAAAGAGACAATAACCGATCTAATTACCTGACGTTTGACGTGCTTTCTTAGAAGCAGCGATACTTGTCGTTGGGCTGTAGGACCTAAGAGCTTCCGGTGGGGTGGTTTTGTTCACAACGATTTTTCTCTTGTTTGAAATCGAATTAGAATGTAAAGCCCTCGCAGAACTTTGGGTTCTAACGAGCTCTTTGTCAACCCCAAGAGGGCTATGATGACCAACTGCGCAGCAAAGGTGACAAATTTAGACCTATCTCTTAGACTCCTCACTAGCAGCTTTGCTTTACAGTTTGGGATTTAAGTGGACTGTTGCTGAAAGTGGACTCGAAGTAAAATCATGAGTAGATTGGATGGATGGACGAAGAGAGCCAAGAATAATTTCGTACAGCTTAGCAAGTAAAGCTTATTCTAGAAGTATCATTGGAGGAAAATAGTACTGACCTTGATACATGGTGGCTGACTGTGTCGGGGTACTTGACATCGAAGGTAGAGCAGGAGAATCGTGTGGGATGTGTCCGGTCTGATATACTGCAAGGGATTCGTGCACTCCCTGAACAAACGAGTTCATCCTGGTTCTTTCCTGGTGAATAATCATCTGTGTTTCCTTTAAACATTGCTCCAGTCTGGACTTGTCGTCAAACAGCCCTTGCTGCTTTTCCCTCAAGGTCACGAAATCATTCAAAATGGTAGTCAAACTTCTCACTGCCGGAGGTGACTGCAGAACAATAGCACAAGATCAGCTTATTGTCTGAAACACCGTTCTCGAAAAAAAAAAACTTAAAAGCAGAACATGCAATGGCTACTAGATTCAGTGCACGTAGAGGACGTTAATGCATGAGGATAAAGATTCAGGCGTTTGAAGGTAGGCCTGTCCACAAAATGTCCAAGAATTTTGACAGTTATTTAGTTTCGACACCCATCAAAATGCTAGAGCTCATAATAGACAGTTAATTTCTAGGCCTTAATGAATTAAACGGTGTTGAGTTATCCTGGGTCCTAAGGTCTGTCCTACGAATATTTCTAGAAGACAGATACTAGAACAAAGGAGAGATCCTAATGTGATGAAGGGAGACTCACAGTTTTCAAAGATGCCAAGATCGGGGCTGCCTCGCACCGGAACTCTGCCAGTGTCTTCGAGAACTGTTTCTCGGTCAAGTAGCTTTGAACAACATATGCCGCTTCGACATCTGAAACCTTCTTTGTTGGACTTGGCTCTTTCCGGGACCGATTATGTTGTTTAGCCATGGCCTCGTCGTATTCCGTACACGAATAAGATTTACTCGAGAAGTTAAGATACTGGCCAATTTGAACCCTTGAATTGGTGAATTGAAACTACAAGGTTTACAGCCCAAGCTCATAAGCTGCGGCGGATGAAGATCCAAGAGAGAAACGGCCGAGAAAGTTCAAAACTGTTCAAATATGCTCGTCAAACTCGGGAGAGGAAACCCAAGTCCATTACCGCCCCCAAGAACCCTGAAATCGAGAGAGATTTGACGCGCTCAGACATATGATCACGGGCCCCCGATGCAGGATGCCGAACCAATAATAAAGATTGGGCTTTCAATGTAACACTAAAGACAGATTCCACATACAGGTTCTCGACTCGAGCCGCTACAACAGCTGTGGGGTTACTTCAGTCTGAACGATATCACGAGAAACCAGGATTTCGGCGGAAATTCGCATCCAGTTTGTTTCCCGTGCTGAATAGCCAGAACCGTGTCCAATTGAAACGAAACTCAGTTGAAGGTAACTTCTAAGCCCCTTGTATATGCGAACTAGTCCTCAGCCCCTCGGGGAAACCAAATTTAAGAGAAACGTGAAATAACTGCAGAAAATTCAATTTGTGAAGAACCGTACGCAACGTCCGTAAAGCTGTTTGGATCGTCTCAGTGCGCGGCGAACATATCGAGAGCGCTCAGCGTTTTCAGACAGCTGGAGAGATGACAAGTATAGAACAACCACAAGGCACACGATTGTATCAATTGAGAGCCAAAGAACCAAGGACAGCCGATACGTCTCTGAAGCGGATGCCGAAGACCAGAGCTGACGAACGAGAAACTCAATTACAGACAAGATGCAGAAAATGACTGCTGTATTGAGCAGCGAGGAATAGAACTCGACGCGAGAAAGTAGAGATGGAAAGAGTGGACGTGGAGACATAATCGGACGAAATAGAAAGGAGATGAATGAAAGCGGGAGAATGATTCCTGAGAGGAATGCTGGGGAGGGAGATGTCGCGACAACAGGACTGATTGCTGAATGTGGAGAACTTTTGAACTGTCCGGTAGAACAAGCACAATGAATGCACGTGATCTGAAGTAGAGAGTAAGGTAGAGAGGATAAGCGATACGAATCAAATGATCGCAAGGTTTGAATACAGGGCGGGAGCTGGAATTGAGGCAAAAAAGTTCGTGGGAAAAGGATTCCCTCCATTTCTGTCATTTTGGCGCATATTTGGAAGACCTTCACTCAAAAACGTCAATTTCACACCGACGGATTTAGAGAACAAGAAGCACGCCAGACCCAGTAACCCCCTCTTCTCTGGACTTTAATTCCTACGCGGGGAAAATTCCTAATCAGGTTGCCGCGCATGAAGCGCGCACTACAAACTCCAGTTCGCGGTAAACTAATTTCCCGGGACTTTTCACAAGAACAGGCACAGTCAACTTGCGATGGAGACATCAACGACTTGTGTTGCCCCGATGATAGGACCTCTGACCTCTCATAAGTCGCTGATAACGGAAGCCCTACTTGATACGGACTCTATGTCCAGGCTCTGTCTACTTCAACCTGTCCTCGTGTACTGTTGACGTGGTTGTACAATAACACTACCGGTCAGGCACCTCTACGCCGGCGGTTACTACCGGTACCGGGTTATCGGAGCGAACCTAATGAGGGATTGTGCTTTGAGTTAGGGGCTACTTTTTTTGTCTCTCCCTTGTACGGCTTGATGGGGTCTTCCCATCCTTCGTTTGTCCTACGCGGTCGCCTTTCACTGTTTGAGTTAGCATTAGAAAAAAAGTCGATCACATAGAACACATGAAGGATGGGAAGGACCCATCAAGCATTAGAGTGTTTTCACATTTATTGTTCAGAATAGTTACCAGAAAGACAATAACAACTAATATGGACACGTTGTAACATCAATTTGCAGTTGTCGATAACATCAACTTAGAGAAAAACGTAAACCCTTCATTTGTATGAAAAAATAACATTGACCTGATTTTATAAAAATTCAAGAATATGGGCCACAAATAATTAACAACGAATAAACAAATTTTAATTGTCAAAAATTTATGAATCGCTACTGGGCAAGCGTTTACCACCCATAGAAATTTATTGATCCCCTCATCAAGATAAGTAGTTGAAAAAAAGAAGCGTCCATAACTTTATTTAAGGAAGTTCTACCAATCGAGGGTCCATAACTATATTCATTGTTCCTGCATTAAGAACTTTAAAAAATTACAATAATGGGTCACGTATAATGTTTATGGTTCGGTCTCCATAATATCCCATTAAATTTGGTATGAGGAACCCTCCGCAACAAATTGCTCGAATTCACTACTTCCAGTAACTCGCTAATTAAAAACCTTATTGGGATATAGTCTTTTACACATCTATAAGGCTAGGGGGGAGCATTTATAATTAAACCGTGCCATGAATTACCTCGCTAATTAAAACCCTTAATAGGATACACTTCTCTACATGGGGTAGAGGGAGGATTTATAACCACATATTGTATAACGATTATATAATATTAGTAATTCGATATATTATATAGAGATGAAAATTATTTTAATAATATTTAGAAAAATATTATATATGATGGATTAAATAGGTCAAATAGAAATGTTAGCAAAATAATATTTTCATTATTAGAACAAGAATCAAAAATATCATAAAAATTCATAGCTAATTTTGGATGCCAAATAAATGAATTATGTTTTGAAAATAAAAAATCCTCCACTTTCAAGAAAAATGGCTTGGTTTCTCTCCTATGGTTAGTCTCATTGAGAGCTTTCCAACAAGACCTCACCCATGCAATTCTGAACTTCCTATATGAAATTTTTTTATTTAATTCATTATGGTCAAACTTGTTTGATCAACCAATAGAACAAAGATATTCATATCACCCATCCATGTAACTAATCTAAAGGTGGAGCTCATTGACTTATCATCAATCCATGTATTTGATCCATAGGTGTAGTTTCTTTTGAGAGATTCTTTTTACTATATAATAAAGATAAGGTGATCTTTGGGAGATCTTAGTATTGAATCTCTCTTTGTATTTTCTTTCTTGTGTTTCTCTTGGTGTTTCTCTTGGTGTTCTCTTGCACTCGGAATATTACAAATTATTGTTGTAATACCAACTATCGAAGCATCCTTTGTAGTTGAAGGAGTTACCACAACTTCCATTGAAATTAGAGTTTGTGGGTGCAAGCATATTGTTAGCCTTGCCGGTTCTTTTCCTTTTCATGCTTTCTCATGATTTGATGTTGTATTTAATATATTGTCTTTATTGAACAATGAGAAGAAAACCATCTTATAAGTCAAGAGGATAGCTCCACTTGTAGATGAGGTAAGTAAACTCCCTGTACTTTTTGAAATTGAACCCCATTGCAATTCTCATATGGTACCCATATTATGATTTGATCTAATTGTTTACTTTCGTCAATCTTTTTTTTATCAAGTTAGGATTTTTATGTTCTATGCTTAGAGTAAATATATTACATTAACACAAATGTTATGTCTCATCCATCACCATGTATATTAGCTTATCTTTTGCAATTTGATCAAATATCTAAAAACAAAAAAATGAATCAAATGTTTATGGAGAAAGTATATGCACCCAACTAACTTACTATGGAGAAAATATAGAGCTTTGAAGTAATTTCAAAATTTATAAAAGCCTTTCTTTTCATAATACATAAATAGTTGAAAATTACATACTAGATGAATAAATATTGAGCTAAGTTTTATTCTGTTCTTTGACAAATACAGATAATTGTATATTGATATATTCAGTGATCTGGAATAATTTACTGCAAATTTTATTCCTAAATTGCAAAGTACAAAAATAAAACTACTGCAAAATTTATTCCTAAATTTATAAAGAATTATCACCTCAATTTGTTCATAGGAATTTCACACTTCAAATTTATATATTTGGTTCTAATAAATGGGTGAGATATTTTAATATTTTTGATTTAGTATACCTACATTATTAAAATAATATTGGGCAGTAATTTGGAACCATAATTATGTTGCACATTAACATATATTTACCTACTTCTTTACCTATACATGTATAAATATAATAAAAAAGTTCTTCCAATAATTTTGATATTAGTGTTTTAATTTATTGATGTTATTCCTCACTCATAAAAATATTACTAACTGGATATATAGTGAATTTCATATTTTATAATATTAGATGATAGAAAGTAAGCTCTAGAATTTATGAATTCAATAGAGTGATTTATTAGATTGATTTGAGTACTTTTTTAATTATCTTTAGATGTTTTGATATTATCTGTAATAAATCAATTTAGTACTACTTAAGTAACAATAATGATAATTAATAGTTAAATCTTAATTTATGTATTAAATATAAAAATATTTGTTCTTGTATAATTTGAGTTTATTTTCATAATTAAATATTAAAAAAATTAATCTTAATTTGTATTTATTACTTAAATGTATAAAATAAAATTCCTTGTATTGATAAAGTTTGTTTATATTACAATTTTAATACATACAAAGTATACAAATTAAATAATTATATGTGTTTAAATTCTATTTCACTTTATTATTTATGATTTTATAATTTGTGTAATCCAAACTTAATGTACTTGAAGGAAGAAATGAATATCTTAAGGATATCTTAGTACACTATGTATGAAAAGTAGGTATAATATAATCATCTCACCGAAATGGCAAAGGAGATCATAAAACTTGATGTTATTAGTTGCTATCTTTTTATCTTTTATAGGAATTGAGTAATGAACCAAACTAGCAAGATACATTTGAAGTCTTTGATACCCAAATTCAATATACTAGACTATAGACTATACTAGTTTTGCTATTTTAGATCTTTATTATGTACACTATGTTATTTTTGAAAAGGCACTTAAAACTATCAAATATATTGTATCTAGTCCATAAGTGGTACTGTCAAAATAACCAAGAGGAACAAATCAACCTTCCAACAATTGCTGATTTGACCCTTCAGATTTATTATCACCTCCTTTAATAATGCAGAAATAGATCTCTTGAACTAGGAAAAAATGTCCTTAGAGTGTAGTGTTCTTGATTAATTAGAAGGGAAGCACAAAAGACACAGAGAGAGAGAGAGAGATATATATATATATATAATTCATTAAAATAAAGAATTAATTATATGATATAAAATTGAACTAGGTTTTGCTCAAACTTCAAGAAGATTATTAGTATTATTGTATATGATTGAGGGTTGATATAGGTTAATCCCACATGCAAATTACAAATTTTATCCACTTCAAAGATATAAGGATCATATGAAAGCTATTCATCTTAAGCTTCAAAGTCACATTAGAAGTTAGAAGCAATTTATAGTTTATTTTGATACTACATTCAATTAAGAATAGTGTTTTCTATTGTCTAAACTTTGATAATTGTTTATAACTATTAGATTATTTATTATAATGCATACTAAATCCATGTAATTATTTGTTTGTATAGTTTGCTAGAATCATCTAAAGTTATTATGCAATTGCATTTTGGGGAGAACAAGCTAGCTTTGGGTTTGGGTGGCATTTAACCCCTAACTACAACTCATCCACTAATTTTTCAACATCAGTTGGTTGGGACCTCCACTTAGTTTCACCCAAGCTTCATAGTTGTCATTGATAGATCACTTATGTTTGGGTCCACAAGCATTGATAATCGCACCAAGAAGCCTTGTGCTTGTTATGGCTCCAAAAGGTTCCCTTAGACAAGCCATTGTCTATAAGTTACCATCTCATTCTTCAACCAGCATGCGGTCAAAGATTCAATTCTCCTCCCACTACATGGGAACTTACAATTTCATGTTCTATTCCACTCCTTGATAGGGTTATTTTCACCATTCCCTCATAGTACTTAGTAACTTTACTTATTTTGAAAATTAGTATCTCTTATGTGTAAGAATTTCACAAGTGCATAAAGAAAGGATTATGAAGTACTGACTGTGGCACACACAGTTTCTCAATGTGCAAGTTGATTCTACTTTTCTAAATTTTGTAACAATAAAGAGACTAACCATGCTCATGCAAGGAAAACTCTAAGTTGTGTATTCTATGGAGTCATTCTTGTATGCACTAAGGTATAAAGGAGATTGCCCCAAAGGATGGTACAATATGAAGGAATGGGTATGGAGTCAAGTTTGAAGAAGGAAAAAAGTCAAAGAAGACAAGTACAAAGTCCTTTGGATCCAAAGATTGTACATCAATTTGAATGCATTGCCAGTACATTAGTAACCACATTGCAAAAAAAGAGTTAGCTCCAGAGAAGAAAGAAGCAAACTTCTTTCTTCTTTCCCGCTTTATTCGCATTGCAAATGAAGCTTTGATTCTCAAAAGATTTAATAACGATGCATATTTTGGCAGTCATTCCACGTGGTTTTTTAGTTTTTCATTATGCCATTACCTAATAATGGCATAATCCTGATGGTTTTTATGGGCTTCTGGTGCTTTCATCGTTCCACCTTTACCCATCATTCGCTATGCTGGGGTAAAGTTGAGCGTGTTCGGGTATCGTGCGTGGAAATTGTAAAGTTCTTTGGAACCTTTGGCACTTCTTTTGTAAAGAAGTCTCCGTCGGACCTAAGGGGGACTTGACCAGTGGGAGAGGCCCAGGGACTTTTTTTGTAATTTTCTGCCCATAGAGCAAATACTTCACGGTCTTTGGTCCAAAGGCCCGAGAGGTCGGAAATGCCTTTACCATTTCCGCACACAAACCCTAACGGGGAGAACTCAAGCCCACAGGCTCATGTATTTTTGAAAGGAAGAGTTTTTGCTTGCTTATTGTTCTTATTCTTCCATTCACCAAATTGACTAATCTTTCTATAGCCGATCTATTATGCAATTTACAACAAAAGCTGCTGAAGTTATCTCCAATCTGATGGACCAAATAAAGATTATTTTTTAAGCCTGGGTGCCCCCTAATTTTTGTTTGAAAAAGTATAGGGTTTGTACTTCTTTTGTATGCATTGTTACTTCACAACTTATATATCCAGCCTTTTCAATGGAAAAACCTCCATCCCAGCTAACCCATTTTTAAATTGATCCTCATCATTTTTCACATAAATAAGGAACTACCGTTGAAGACCATTGATGTCTACCAAAGAGACTTCATGTGTAGAGAATGACTTCTCATTCACTAAGGACTGGTGACCAAAAAACCCTAGCTATAGAACCAAGTCTACTTGAGGAATTTCACTTCTTGCCAATAGTTTGTAGCCTCAAACCTAAAGAGCAACTAGATCTTCATATTTCAATTCTTTGTAGACTTCTATTGTCTTTATCTCAACTCTCTCTCTTGTGTGTGCTATGAGTTTCTTGAAAAGTGGCACCACCACAACCCATCTAGTCTCCTTGCTCAAAACTCTCCACTCTTCTTATTTTGAGCAAAGTTGAGGGTCCACTCACGTCTCTCTTGATCTCAATGAAGATAGTGTACTCTTGCTACTTGAATACCAATCCTATCAAGGTCAGTACCTCTGTCTTGGATGACACTTTCTCCAAATTTTTATCTTCTTTCTAAATTCTACCTTTGCTTAAAGACCTTCCTTGTCATGATAGGAACCCACATATTCCACCTTGAGCACCTCTTCATCATGGAGGATTCCTTCCTCCTTCAACTCCAATTTTCCTATGGGTAGGAACAAAGGGGATTTTGTCATCCCTAAACCCTATACCATACTTTTCTCTAGGCTAGACGGCTTGGCTTCTTGATCATAGTATCTAAGTGCCAGTGTTCATTCTTCCTTCAATAAGTTGTTTGTTTGTGGAGGGGTTTGTGCTAAGGTGCACTGTACTTCTCCACCCTCTTGATCTTTGGCCACATCCTTGTATGACAAGATTACAATTCTTGTGAAGGATTGCTCATTGGTTGTTGGAGTAGGATCCTGCTATAGCCCCCTGCCACCTTCTTCCTGGAATTTTTCTTCTTCTTCATCTTCCTCTTCTTGCTCCACAAGGATCCTCCTCATCCTCTTTGTAGCCTTTGCCTTCAACCTAGAAGGAGTTGTGGGTTGTTTAAAAAGTATTGGCTCCATGGCTATCTCCTCCTACCTCTACTTCTGAAAGCCCAAGGTGTTGTAGGCTTCTTTCACCTCCACATACTTCCCTATGCAACCAAATTCCTTATCCACCTCCAAGTACTTTTGTACCATGAGCGCTCTTTCCTTAGGCTTGTTGAAATATCTCACAAAGAAGAAGTGGTTAGGGTATTTCTTCTTCTCTTCCAAGGCTAGCAAATCCATCTCCAAGTAGAAATGGATGACAAAGGGAGATACCAAAGTTACTCCTCCTTTATTTTCATAGTTCTTGCAAGCTCTCTTGTTCTTGCCCAAAACACTGCACATTTTATAGGTTTCACTTGGTATAAATACTTAAAGAAAATTGACTGGCTATTGTTCAATTAAGTTATTTGTTTGGATTTCAACAACTTCATTATTGAGTAGATTAGGATCCTCCTTGTAAGATATTTAATATCAAGAATAGAAAAACCATTTTTGCCCTTCTTATCTATAAAGTGACCTTAAACTTGGTCTCAATGGTCAAGTTGGGCCAAGACGATACACTATCCAAAATTATGCCATTTGGGGAGAATTGTTATGCCCTAACACTCTTGGATAATGCTCCTTGGTCCAAGCAAAGAGGTTTCTTCTCAAATTCACTAGCCCTAGATCCTTGTTATCTTCAATTTCATGCAATATTGCATGATTGCTCAATTCCCAATTTGATCATAACAATTTGAGCATCTTGCTGCAAGCTAGTTGTTGTTTATAGTATAGTCCCACTTGACTAATCCTTGGGATTTGATGATTGATTTTGGTACCCTCCTTGTCCTCCTTGGCACATTTGGGTAACTACTTCCTATCTCTTTTTTCCTCTCATCATTCCCTCTTTTCTTTCTCACTTCTAAATTCTACTCACACATATACACTCTCTCAAAGTTTGAAGGGTTAAGTAAAAATTCTTGCTAAGGGTGAAGGAATTGCAACTAGTTTCACTTAGATTGATTCTACAAAAAGTGAAAAGGATCCAAGCTCTAGGTGGATATTTAAGGTGTTGGTCTAGCCACTATGAGCTTTTGATAAGTGTGCCCCACTATGACATCTAACCTCCAAATTGTAGGATTTCTAAATACAAGTGAGGGACTCTTCTTTCCTCCCCTCATTGGCATCATGCAATCTCTTACTTGTGGTAGCTTGAAGATAATTCTTCCGTCTTTTGGGCATGAAATTCTAACTCTCTTAGGATTCTTGAACATCAAACTCTCAACTAGCTTTGTAATAGGGACTATTGCGGATTGACTACTTAGTAGCTTTGGATACTTGCATGACATTCCAAAAGTCCATCAACAACGTCTCAATTTTATAGTTCTTTGCTGCATGATCATTCTTCAAGCACTTGTCACTTGATAATTACCCATTTTTCATGTGCTCCTCTTGTCACTATCAATTTTATCCCGCTCATGCCTTAGTTTTTTTCTTGATTGTATGTTCTTGGCTGGCAAACCCAAAGAAAATTTGTTATATTATCTTTGCATCAAGTCGATCACCTTGAGGTGGAGTTTTCTTACTTTGGGTTTCTCTAGTAACAAGTCTGATCCAAGTTCTTCATTTCCTGACATGAAGTAAATTACTTCAGGTTTAACCAAAAGACAAGATTCTTCTTCTTTTGTTGCCATTCGGGTTCAATCCAACTTTGACTGTACACTTCTTCTTCAAAATATAACAAAACCAACACATGTGGGTACCACATTATTCAAGAAGTGTAATGCTCAATCACTCATGATATAACAATATGGAGTTTGGCGATGTAGTTAGTAAGGCTAATGAAGTAGAGAATAAGCCAAATTAGCCCAAAATATTCCAGAAGCATCTAAGAAGCTTCTTGAGAAGCTTCCAAACTAGCTTAACTTGCACTTGCAGGTAGCTTCTAGAAGCTTCTAAGTAGTTTAGCTTGCATGCCAAGTAGGCGGTTTCTAGAAGGAAGCTTTTCAAGAAGGAAACTGGGAAGCTTCTCAAGAAGCTTCATAGTTAACTTGGCTTGCACTCTAAGAAAGAGGCTCAAGGAAGCTTCTTGAGAAACTTCTCAAGTGCCCTGTATGCTACCTATAAATACCAAAGCCAAAGCTCATGCTAGGCATTTAGAGTTTTCCCACATTCAAGTGTTCCAATGTGAGTTTCCATTCTCCCATTTTGCTCCTTGGGCTTGGTCTTTTACACATGAACTCCAATAGACTTCCATATTTGGAGATGATGTTGAAAAAAAAGATTTGAAATGGTGAAAGCATTATCTTATCATGTAGCATTGGCTTTGACTATCTTTGTTGCATGATCCATGTATACTAAAATATATCTTTGTTAAGTGGTCTTTGTAGCAAGTTTGATTGGCATATGAAGTCAATTCCCCATTTTGAGTGGTGCCAATGGTAGAATTGGTCTTAAGAGCCATTGGTGTTGGTCTTCTTCTTTGTTAGCATCCATCATATCTCTTGATATACTTGTGCACATCCTTGTACATGGTTGGACACTAAGAACTAGTCAATTGGTCATCAAGATCTTCTTCACAATATTCTTGAGAGAAAAATGCCCTCTTGTAGCTTTAGAGTGGAGTGGGGTATGGTGGGAGCATAAATGACTCCTCCAACCATAAATGCCTCTAAAAATTACCAAAGAATTTTATCTCCTCCCAACTTGAACAAAATGTTTCCCTTCAATTGATAGGGATATATTTTATGAAGGAATCCAATCTATTGCTTGACATCCATTCATTTAGAACATTCTAAGATACAATGGTATTGGTACGCCTCAAGTACCTTTTATGCTTTGTGGTTGAGATATGAAAGATCTCTTTGTAGAGAAAGTCATCATTGAGGAATTCATCTTGGTCATTAGTCTTAAGGCATGATAGGAAATTGGTGTTCTTGTGATGAGCTCCCTTTTGTATGTGAATAGTGTATGTGAATTTTTGCAAAGCAATATCCATTGTGCTATCCAACCAAACACCTTCTTGATTAGATGTTGAAATGCAAAGTGGTTTACATGGAACACAAATTGATATCATAATAGGTAATGGCAAAACTTATTATAATCATACATCATCCCTAGTGCCTCTCTCCTTATAGTCATGTACTTACATTTGGCTTGAGAAAGTTGACTATTGGCATGATACACTTAGTAATCCTTTTTATTGATATCCTTCCAATTGAGGATCACTCCAATGGCTACTAAAGAGGTATTCATGTACATGTGAAATGGAGCTTCTCAATGGTGTATTCTCATGATAGGTGCTCTGACCAACTTTTCTTTAAGTGCTACAAATGATTCTTTTTGGGCCTTCATCCAATCATATTTTTGGTCTTCTTTAGCAACTTTGTAAGGGGGCAGTTAGGACTAGGAAATGGACCTATGGTAGTATCCTACATGACCAAGAAAGACTCATGCTTCCCTTAAGTTTTTAGTGGATTCAAGTGCCTAGATCATTTTACCTTTTTGCATCCACTTCTACACCTTGTTCTTAGATACAATATCCTAGCAAGCTGCCCTTGGTCATCATGAAGAAACATTTTTCCAAATGTAAGAAAAGTCATGCCAGATAATATCTCTCAAATGTTTTCCTTAGGAAGGAAAGATGATCTTCCTTGTTGCTGAAGACACAAAAATCATTGATGAAGATCTTCATGAATTTTGTAAATAGTACTTGAAGATGATAATGATCGTTTGCTAGAATATTGTAAAGAGCATTACAAAAACCAAATGGCATATAATTGTATGCATATGTCTCCTAATCAATGGTGAAGGTAATCATTAGAGGATTGAGTGTGAAACCTACGTTTTCTCTCTTGTATCTCTCTTGGAAAGTTCTCTTGTCCTCAGAGTATTACAATGTTATCAAAGTGGGTATTCCAATCCAAGAGAGTGGATCACCCCTCTTGGAAGAGCACAAGCTACCGAAACTTAGTCATTTGAGGTGGAGAACATAGTGCAATTGCTAGACTTGAGAAGTGCTTTAGAGAGCGGATGGGATGGATGCACCAGGAGGACAATTTCCTAGACCTAGCTTCCTATTCTTGAATCTATTCTACATCAAGATTATGTACATCTAGCGGGAGAAAATAAGAGTATCTAGTTTATCACTTTGAAGTAGAATTCATGGATAAAGTGATGAATTCACCAAAATTGGTGATTCTACTTGTGATGGTATACAAGAAAGAGTGGGATTTGACAATCTACATTCTATTACGATGTTATGGATCTGAATGTACCAAATCCTCACCCTTTCAACATGCAAGTAGAAATCCATTATGTAGTTAGACCCAAAGTGATGTCTAGGGATTTTGTAATCCATAAATTTTGGTGAGGAATATCATCAACAAGTGATAGCCTTTGAGGTCCCAATGGTAGTCCGCATAGTTTATGCACCCTCTTGAGTGATCATTCTAACCCTTTATTGAAGTAGGAAGTAGTAATTGAACATTGGTTGTGTGTAGGAATCATGGATCTATAGTTGCAAGAGTTGATACAAGGAATGCAAGGGATGTTGAACAAGTTTGGAGAAATCAAGATGACCATGGAGGAATTGCAGAATCAAATATGTACTATCAAGAATGATCAAGTAGTGCAAAAAGGGAAGTTGTCTCAACAACTAGCACCAGCAATTGAAGTACTTGGAGAGTTATGCATGCCAATGACACCAATTCCAATCAACAACCAAGCCACATTGTTACTACAAATGAAAAAGACGTGCAACATTGAGCCTTACAAGGGATAAAATTCAATGGGAGTAGTGGAAAATTGGATTTCAAGAATGAATCAATACCTTTGATTGTTCATAAATAAGATCATTGATCACTCTGTATGTGTATTTGCTCGTGGGTACTTGATTGATAAAGCCCTCACATGGTATGACACTTGGGAATGATCATTGTTGGTGGAAGGAAGAGAGGTCACTTAGACAGCCATGCTAGAAGGGCTGCTTAAGAAATTCTAATATGTGGATTCTATGAAAATGGCCTGAACCAGACTTTGGGAGTTGAAGTAGAAGAATAACATATAAGAGTACATGGAGGCATTTTTGGATCTACAGGTTGCAATAAACAATATGAGTCCAGCCGAAGCTCTTGACAATTTCAAGAGAGGATTAAAAGAGTGGATTCACCAAGAGGTAATGGTGCAAAATCCTCATACTATTTTTTAAGCCATTGCATGCATCCAAAGTATAGCAAGGGCTCTTGGCAGACGTGAAGCAATAACACCAATGAAAAACTATTGGGCCGAGACATACCATTTGCTGTACCAGTTCCTATGGAATTGGGCAACATTCTATTTTAGATAAAGGAGCAAGAACTCTCCAAGGAGAATGGGGACGGGTTGAAGAAAGGAGAGAAGGAGTCCCACAAGGAGAAAGAGCTTGAGCAGAACAACAACAATATTACAATTGTGGCTAAATTAGGTACATAGTTATGAATTGTTGTGCTCATCATCTTAGAGGCCCTCGGTATCCATACAAGAAACCTCTGAACCACATAGAGAGGCAAATTGAAGAGGAAGATATGGGAACCGCATTGAAAAGTGAATATAATGTACCTTGTGGCCTTATTGGCTTGGTGAAGAAGAGTAAAAGTGAGGGGAAGAAGAGGACAAGTGTGCAAAGAAAGAGGAAGATAACTACAGAATTAATTGTTGTAAATGGAGTGCTAGAAGGCAATCTAGTGAGAGTGTTGATAGATCTTGGGGTAATAAAGAATTTCTTGTCTCACTCTGTTGCAATAAAGTTGGAGATGGAACTAGAGAAGGATGAGAAGGACAAAGTAGAGTTACCTAATGGTTAGATAGAGAGGATTCAGTAGTTACCTAGAAAGGTAATACTCTCTGTAGTAGAGTATTGAGAAGCAATCGAGTAGTGAGTGATACAACTAGCCTGTTATGATGCGATCTTAGGTATGTTGTGGATGGAGCACTACAACCCGACGGTGGATTGGAGAAAGAAAGTAATGAAAACTAGTCAATGGAAGATCTTTGGGAGTAAAGGATATCACACCATTTGTAGTGTCGCATCTAGATACTCACACTGGAGTTATAGTGATAGTAGTTAGAGTAATTTCAGCAGTTTCTCAAAGACTACTTTCCGACGATCAGATTTTGTGTTTGGGGTACTGACTTCACGGTGGGGCACACCATCACTTTGCACCGTTTGCACTGTCAAGTGTACCATCAATGGGACCGTTAGGGTTCAGACCTAGCTCGAGTCCAAGGAGTATACTTTCAAAGTGCAGCTCCAAAGAGCTCTTTTATTTGATGTTGAGCCTTCGAGTTCCTGGCTATGGTGGACAGAGGTTGGCAAGCATCACCTGGATTCTCTATGCTTGAGTGGGTGTGGCTTGACTGTAATCAATACCTAGTTGTTGGTAGTTTATAGAGTGAGAGATCAAGTATTGATCTTAGTTGAGTTGAGTTGAGAGTGGTAAACAATCTAATTACATCAAAGAAGTGAAGTTAGGGGGAAATTGGGTGTAGGAACTTTGAGTGTTGGTGGTATCTCCAAGCTTGGTGGATCATTGGTAGCTCGATTCAAGTTCAATGTTTCCCTAGTGTGCAGAAGCTTGTTCAATTGATGTAGATTTGGCAGTTAGGCAGACGGTGTGCGGAAGCGCTGGCCAAATTTTGAGCAAAGAAGGAGCAAAGAAGGAGCAAATTTTGAGCAGTGGTTGTGATTTTGAACTCAAGAGGTGAAGGCAGGACCAATTTGCTACGAGTTGGGCTCAGAAAGTCAAATTGAAGGTGGAGTTGGGAAGCTATTCTCATGAATTTGTGATTTGGAGAAACTCGTGTTGTCAATTTGGCTCAAGTGGAAAGTTAACGGGGGATTTGGCGGACAACCAACTTTAGGGTTTATGTCAAATTTTGGCCAGATTTGGAGGACTTTTGCTAGTTTGGAGAAGTTTTACCAATTTTGGAGGAGGTTCAAAGTGGCAAGAAGAAAGGCCTCATTTGGCTGAATTTCTGCATTTTGAGGCTTTGAGGCATAGGGTTGTGGGCTATGAGAGGCTATGAAGGCCTAGAAAGGCTAGCAAGCCAGCTTGTTGGCGTGAGGCTAGCTAGTTTAGAGTAGATCTTGGTCATTGGTTGGCAAAATCTGCCCATCATGCTAGATTGTGCGTAACAGAGTTTGACCCCTAGACTGGTGACCTAGCCAATTGGTCTACCCTCACTTGTTGTCCTAGTGACTGTGCCACTGTTATCTATTCACATGTAGCTTTGGCTAGGAGAGGCAGTTTGATCCCATTCTTGGTGATCCTGGTAGCTTAGGACTTAGATACGAATTGCTTTTATGTCAAATGCCAAATGGTGGCAGAGTCAGTCCCGTGTTGTGTTATGAGATGGAGAGTTTTTGTTTAGATTTCTTGTGATTGGATCCCCTCCATTCTCTACTTCCTGTTTGTGCACCATGTTTGTGTGAGGTGCCCTGACTTTTGAGCGTTGGTGCTTTGGTGTGCTCTCGATAGTGAGGCTGGAGTGATGACCAGTCAGACTACCTTTGTTTCTCTCCGGTGAGGCAAGAAGTGATGACCTACAGACCGTGAGAGTGCCTGTTGTGATGGCAAGTTACAGGTTGCCTTTCTCCTAGTATAGTTATCTTGGTTAGAGTTACATTAGTAGGTGGTGCTTAGTTGGTATTAGCACTTGGTGGTGTTTGCACTCGGTGGTGTTGGCACTTGGCGGGGTAATTGCGGTTACAATTTGCGGTTGCAGTTGTGGTTACTTTGTCACGACGGAGTTTGTTGGAGATTCCAAAGGAGTTAACCCTATGGTACGCAATGAAATTACTTAGAGTGGTGCTCGATATCAGCTTGTATCTCGAGTCCCAGTGAGGAAGGAGATTGACTCTGAGTTGGAGTTCAACATAGGAGCTGATTCAGTTGAGAGTGCACTTGGTGTGTCCGCACTGTTGTTGTGGGACATGAATGAGATTTATGGGGCCTCTAAAGGCCCTAGGCGCTACTCTGGTACAATGGGTACCATTGAGTTGGATGACTTCATTCAGGAGTTCAATAGTTGGTGTGATCTGCATTAGATGTGGAACTCAACTTTGTTTACACCCTTCATGGCATAAAAGAGGTTGTTTCAACATCTAGAGGGTCCGCCAATGGATGACTACCATGAGTTCAGGAGAGCTCATTTGGAAGAGATTGAGTTATAGAGACAATATTGGTCTCCACACTATGTCTCCATCACTTTAGGCTCGGTGGCTAGGAGTAGATTGGCTATACCTATGAGTTCTAGCTTGAGTAGTGTTGGTGGAGCTAGTGGAGGTGCACTAGCTAGAGATAGTGCTACTACAGGTGGAGGTACCGCTACAGGAGGTGGTGTGGTACCAAGGTTTAACCCCATGGTGGAGTTCTTCTTGTGTTTGAGGCAAAACTACCATGGAGTGCGGACTGACAAGCTGAGGAGCTTGCAAGAGTTCCAACAGAAGGCTAGAGAGAGCCTACGGGAGGCATACACTCACATGAGGTGGCTGATCAGTTTCACTCAGGGAGTTACTGAGGCCTAGGCAGTCTAGTTTTGGTATGGGATATTGGACAAGGAGTTGTGATGTAGAGTTCATGATGCTATGTTGTTATAGGCTACTTCACCTACTTTGGCAGTGGTCTTTGGTTTGGCTGAGCGTATTGAGCTCAACATAGTGGAGAGAGTGGTGACATCTAGATTTGGTAGGGAGACCTCATCCACAACTGTGACTTCTTCTAGAGTGCAGCAGAGTGCACCACACCCAATTGGTTTTTGAGGACATGGTGGACAGCCCAGATCCTATGGAGCGAGTGGAGGGCCTAGTGGAGCTAGACCCTTACCTTCATTTTTGGGTCAACAACAACCAATGAGTGGTAGTGTTGCTTGTTGGACTTGTGGTGGACCTCACCATAGGAGAGAGTGTACTTAGGGCAATAAACTGTAACACCCATTTGTGCATGTGTGTGGTATTGTGATATTTAGCTTGGTATTACAAGTACTTAAGAGATATTATTTATATAGAGATAAAGAATGGTTCTATATTAGTCATGGTTAGCTAAAGTTATTCATAGCTAAGATAGAGTGGACCTTAATTTAGAGGAAGTAGAAAAGATGAGCACCACGATTTTGGATTTTAGTGTGTTGACTTGGTATTATCGATAGGTGTTTGGCTTTGAGGAAAGAGTTGAGAACTCTTGGGCCCGCAAGCCTTTTTGTTTTGGATTCTTCTTTAGTCCAAGGATAGCCCATGTGAAGGAATCCTTGACTTAGTGGTTAGGTCAAGATAAGATCACATGCTTAGGAGAATATGCCCATGTGAATGGATATTCCTTTTTACTTTTTGACTTTACTTGACTTTTAGTCTAGTAACTTGAGTTACTACGGTAATTAGTAACTTTGGTATGTAAATATTTCACAAGTATATAAACAAGGGGTGAGGAGGTACTCATCATCCTTTCATTTGCAACTATCTCTCTCTCATTGAGTTCTCTAGTGAGCAATGTCTTGAGTCTTGGAGTGTTAGCCTTGGAGGAGTATGATGGAGTTGGGGTTCCTTGCCTTCTTAGTCCATGGTGCGCTACCATAATAGCCATCAGAGGTTCATCCTGAGTGAGAGACAGGCCGGCTCACATGACCTGATACCTTTGGTGCATCATAGCCAGCATAGAGGCAGTGTGAGCACTGCCACATATTTGGTCATACTAGTGATCGGTGTTTTGACCTACACCTTGAGTTACGGAGTGGTAGGGCTGCTATTGCAGGTAGTAGAGGAGATCCGAATCATGGAGGACAAGGTGGTAGAGGTGGTGGTAGAGGATCTATACCTAGTAGGGGTGCAATACCTGCCCTTACTTCTGACACAACTATGTCTACTCGGATTGAGCAGTTGGAGTAGAGATTGGCTAGTATGGCTATTGCTCAGAGGAGATCAGATTCGGGTGTTGAGGCTTCCACCTCATATGCTGGTGATAGAGATGCTTTGGATTTCATGTGCGGAGCAACATAGGTGGATGCATCTGCAGCAATGACTAGGAGTGCAGTACATGCTCCAGAGCCTAAAGGAGCATCAGTGGAGTTGGACCCACAAAGAGGAGAGGTTGGGAGACAAGTTAGACTTCCTCAGTATTTCACATTATCTGAGGCATTGCAGACAACATCCATGGTTCCTAGACGTCCCAGTGTAGGTGTGGTAGGTGGTGATGGAGTGCATGATGGACTACTTGCTAGTCAGCCACCTACTACTACACAAACTAAGTCTAGCATGATATTGGGGGCGGCTCAACTGATTATGCGGCATCCTTTGCTTTTGGCCAATGATATGTTTCCATTAGGAGTTGACCTAGCCCTAGTATTCTAGTTGGCTACCACGCTATGTAAGAGTAGGGATGGTGCAGTTCCTACTACTAGAGCAGAGGTGGTTGGTAGTGGAGTTGACTTGGTTGAGGAGCATGGGATCGGTTCAACGACCAGTGGTTTATGGCAGGCAACAGCGGCTAGACTGGAGGAGTTGCCAACTAGACCGGCCTTTGAAAGAGCGCGGTTTACACCTGGTGTTGTCTTATTGGATAACCACATGGGGATTTTCCGTTTGGTGGGACCTTTAGGGAAGGTCTATACACCATAGAGAGTCTTGTTAGACTTTGGTGCGTAGCTCCTTATGTTGGGGAAGGTTGTCATTGTCGGTTTGGAGTTACAAAAGACCAATGTGGAGAGGTGTCCATTTTAGATCCAAACATCTCTAAGTGGTGGTTCGACACACTACATCACACATGGGGAGCTTGTTGTCCAGGTTCAACTTGGTCATCCAACTCATAGCTCGGTGGTGAGAGCTCAGGCTATTGCGACAATAGCTGAGTCACATGATGTGCTAGTTGGAGGAGCAATGTTATACCCCATGGGTTTCAGCATTGACTATTGGGAGGAGACAACCTCTTATAGACCTGGTTGGCAGTCTGGTGAGGGACGGGTATGTTGCCTACCAATATGCTTCAATAATGGTAGTCTTGGCTCACTACAGTCTGGGACCATGGCAACATCAATTTTAGCTTTCAATGGTGCAATTACTTGGCCTAGTGACTTGTTGGAGTGGAACGCCCATGCAAAGGATACTCCAGTACTAGAGGAGATCACTTGGCTTTGGAGTACAAGTGAGATTGTTCCATCCACCTTGGATGTTCCATTGTGGAGTTCAGAGGAGGCGTTGTAGCAGCATGCATATCAGTTGGTGCAGCAGGCTTGGAGTGGAGCCTTTGTACCATCAGAAGATGAGTGTGAGGATGAGCATCCAGAGATGATTGCTTTGACACCTCTGGATACCACACTCATTGCTTGGTAGTATCCAGTAGAGGAGATATGTCTATTGGAGTTGTTTGATGGGATTAGCATCGGACTAGCTATGGTGTTATAGGCGGGTATACGAGTACAGAGGTACTTATATGTAGAGAGAGATGAGACTGCTAGGTGAGTCTCTCTATATCATGTGGCACACTTGGCCTATCAATATCCGGAGTTATTACCAATGTCAACAGTCAAAGGTTACCAGAAGGCCCTACCAACAGACATTTCCTTATTGGGGGCGCATGATCTAGAGAGACATGGGCCTATTCACTTGGTGATTTTTGGATGGCCATGTCAGGGACATACACGTGCTGGTAGAGGATTGGGTCTTCAGAACCCTTGTTCTGGTGTGTTTTGGGAGATTTTACAAATACTACAACATCTTCAGGTTCATCAATCTATTTCTCCAGCTTACCTTTTGGAGAACTTTCCTTTGATGGCTATTCTCACACCAGAGTGGTGGTGAATACACATCAGGTCCATTCTTGGATGGGACCTACTACATTGTTAGATGCAGTCAGAGTGGGATCACGGGCTCATCATCTTTGTCTTTGGTGGACAAACCTCTTACCCATAGAGGTTTTACAGCATGCTTATGATGGGATTCACGACTTGACCACATCCTTGTTGATGACATCTTGGATGTTGAGCGTCAGTCTCAGGTAGTGGTAGTGGTCGATAGGTCACCTATGGTAGTGATTAACCTAGTGAGACAGCCTAGAGCTGCATTCCCCACACTCATGAGTTTCCCAGGCTCTCATGCTTTTTGAGAGGTAGGACCTGGACTTGTTTGGGACTCATAGTTACAGTAGTTGGTGGAGCCCAACGTTGATGAGAGAGAGCAAGCGACGGGTTTTCACACCATTACTACCGCTATTCTAGCAATGTCAGGCATCCAGGCGTCAGGTGTTAGGTTAGGCTATGGACCTAAAATTTTTGACATGGATTGTGAGCCTTGGCTTGGTAGAGCAGCGTAGGATGTGCTTGATTGGCATCACCACTTGACACTTGTGAGCCCTATGCCTATCAAGACTATTCAGGCACATGTTGGGGGTGATGGACCGAGTGGACATGGTATTCTTGGGACACATCCAGTAGCTACTAGGGAGAGTGGTCTACTTGGGGTCTATCCAGGTGAGCATGGGCTACTTGGATTACACCCTTGGTCCACTTGGGATGCAACTAGAGGACGTGTGGAGCTTGCAGCCAAAGTGGAGGGAGTTTTTCACACAAAGTTTGGGACTTTTAGTGGTCGGGAGCATGACACTATTGCTCCCAAGGGCCCAGTGTAGCAACCAGTCAGTACATCTTCCACTCCTACTATAGTTACAGAGGATACTTGGGAGCCAAATCTTGGACCCAAGCTTATTGGAGAGGAAAGACTGAAGGTTTGGAGGTTCTTGAAGAGCCACACGAGTTGTTTTGCCTTTAGTATGAAGGATTTGGGTGCTCTGAAGGGACCTGGTATACAGATTGTGCTGACTAGCAATACACTAGTTTTCCAACGTCCTTATTGTTATAGTGACATGGAGAGGACATTGATTCAGAGCCAAAGTAGTGACTTTTTTAGGCTAGTTTGGTGGAGATTTCACATAGAGAGTATGCATCAGTGATAGTGATGCCAGCCAAGAAAGATATGCATGGCAACTACACAGATAGGCGGATGTGTGGAGATTACCATCCTATCAACCAACATACCAGGGCTGATTGGTATGCCATGCCTACACTGGAGGAGATTTTTGATGCAATTGGGTATGCAAAGGTCTTTAGTACTTTGGATCTTCGAGCAAGATATCATCAATTGCTAATCAAGGAGGAGGATAAGTCCAAGACAACATTTTGGGCTATTGATCCTCACGGCAAGGATGTGTTATATCAGTGGAGGTTCTTACCATTTGGGTTGAAGAACTCTCCTACTGAGTTCCAGAGGGTCATGGATAGGATCCTAGTTGGATTGGATTTAGCTCGGTGCTATATTGATGACATTTTGGTTTATAGCACTACTGTGGAGGAGCATGAGAGACAGTTGTTGGAGGTATTTTGAGAGGTTGAGATCTCATGGACTCAAATTACATCTTGGGAAGTGTAGGTTCTTCCAAGAGCAGGTTGAGTATTTGGGTCACACTATCTATCTCGGAGGACTTGGTGTTCAGCAGACCAAGGTGGAGGCTATTGCACTTATTCCTTGGCCTATAGATGTGAGTAGAGTGCAAGCATTTCTTGGGTTGGCAAACTTCTATCGCTGCTATGTTAGAGGATTTAGTGTCATTGCCAAGGCCTTGACAAAGCTGACCAAGCTTACACATGAGTGGTGTTGGGGAGATGAGCAAAGGTGAGCTTTTGTAGAGCTCAAGGAGAGGTTGACATCTGCTCCTATTTTGAGGAGACCGATTAGAGGACAACCATTTCAGGTTCATACTGATTGGTGTATGTTGGGGTTTAGAGCAGTGCTCACCCAGAATCATGATGAGGGGAAGAAGTTTGTGGTGGCCTATGCTAGTCACTCTAACAATTCAATAGAGGTGAAGTATAGTTCATATTAGGGAGAGTGCTTGGCAACAGTTTGGGTTGTAGCACATTTCCGATGTTACCTATTTGGTAACCCCTTCACTCTCATCATTGATCATCAGCCACTGAAGTGGTTGATGGAGTCTGACAAGCTTTCAGGGAAGCTTGCACGATGGGCTCTGATTTTACAAGAGTATGATTTCATGGTTGTTCATAGACCTAGAGTGGTGAACCGTGATGCAGATGGGTTGAGTAGAAACCCATGTCCCAACCAACAGGATCAGACCAGAGCACATTGGCATGGTGAGATAGATGAGGAGATGGTGCCAAGTAGGCATGCATCTACTTTTCTATGTTTATTTTTTGAGGCTTTGGTGGTATCTCTCTCAACACATACAAGAGGAGTTATTGAGGTCATAGATCCAGAGAGTGAAGATATTGGTATAGTTCAGTGAGATATTCATGATGATGTCTTAGTGATGGACTATCTTTGCACTAGTGTTGTGGGTGGCACAATTGGGGCCGAGGAGAGAGACCATGTTCTTCAGTGAGGCCGACGGTTCAGATTGGAGGGTAGACACCTTTTTTGTGTATGGGAGGATGGTAGAGTGCGAGTAGTACTACTTCCATCTTAGAGACCATAGTTGGTCTGTCATGCTCATGAGGAGCTAGGACAATTTGGAGTAAACCGTACATATAGCTTACTCTAGAGTCACTATTGGTGGCACGGTATGCAGACCAAGGTATAGCAGTTTGTTGCCAAATGTGTGGTTTGTGACCGAGTTAGAGCATCATTCAATGCTCTTACACCACAGTTACACCCATTACCTATCATGGGATTGGGTTATCATTGGAGTTTGGACTTTGCTGGACCTTTACCGCTGACTGTGAGACATCATCGGTATGTTTTGGTGATGGTGGAGCACTTCTCCAAGTGGATTGAGTTGGTGGCACTTCCTGACAAGTCTAGTGAATAACAACTTACTCATTCCTGGATTGAGTTCTTGGGGCACTAGCTGAGGTTTTGAATGATCAGGGTAAAAAGTTCTTGGGAGAGTTTCAGGTCTTATGTGACAAGGCTTTGATTGATCACCGTACTACCTTCCGAGATCACTCTGAGGCAGATGGCTTAGCAAAGAGAGTGGTTTAGACAGTGAAGAGAGGATTGCAAAATTATGGTTTGTAGAGAGGCCACTTGGGAGATTGGGATCTCCAGTTACCTTGGTTGGCCATGGGCTATTGGTTCAGCTGGCAAGCCTCCTTAGCATCCTTCCCCCCGTACTTTCTACTCTATGGACAAGATCCAGATATACCTGTAGCCATTTGTCAAGATGCTATTGTACTTTAAGACTTGGATGACCCCGATGTATGGATGAGCACATGTTCTTAGCGGGCAGAGATCTTTCGGAGAGTGATGCCAATGGCCTTTGAGAACTTGGTGATTGCTCAACATAGAGATACTTTACGCTATGCTACCATTCAAGGAGGAGGTTATAGACCCTCGATCTGTCAATTTCATCCAAGAGACTATGTATATCTACAACAGACAACACCAACAACACTTGATGTTTTGACAAGCCGCACTATCTTGGGAGTGCATGAGGTTTTGCCATCTAGAGTCCTTGTGTTAGAAGGACGTGATGGTGTTTTTTGGGAGGATCATGTTTGCAATTGTGCGCCATGCCACCTCCCAAACATTGATGGTACTATAGACCCAAGTTTGGCACTTGTACATACAGGCTTGAGGTGTATGTTATGTGGCTCTTCTGGTGGAGCTGCTACTATGTTAGTGTGTGATAGTTGTTTAAGAGGATGGCATATGGCATGTATGACTCCTCCCCTCACAATGGTTCCTCAGGGACAGTGGTTATGTCCTAGATGTACTTGAACTATAGGTAGTTCATTCTTTATATGGTATAGATTGCAGATAGGCAACTAACGATAGGGCTCCATAGCACTCGACATCCTGATCTTTGCCCATTAGAGGGTATACCATATACTTAGAGTAGATGGCTATCCGGAGTTAGAGGGACCTAACCACCAGCTAGGGGGGCGATTGTGTCACTTTTGAGTCTATGTATGACTTATGTGTGAGTTGTGCTTCTATAGTGTATGATGTTGACAGCGATGTATGTTGTGCAGAAATGTATATACGCACAACAACTGTCATGCCATTTGTAGTGTTGCATCTAGATGCTCGGACACTGGAGTTGCAGTGATAGTAATTAGAGTTATTTCAGCAGTTTCTTAGAGACTACTTTCAAACGATCAGATTTTGTGTTTGGAGTACTGACTTCACGGTAAGGCCCACCGTCACTTTGCACCGTTGCACTGTCAAGTGTGCCATCAACGGGACCGTTAGAGATAAGATCTAGCTCAAGTCCAAGGGGTAAACTTTTGAAGTGCAGCTCCAGAGAGCTCACTTCTCTGATGTTGAGCCTTCGAGTTCCTGGTTATGGTGGATAGAGGCCGGTGAGCGTCACCTGGATTCTCTATGCTTGAGTGGGTGTGGTTTGATTGTAATCAATGCCTAGTTGTTGGCACTTTATAGAGTGATAGATCAAGTACTGATTTGAGTTGAGTTGAGTTGAGAGTGGTAAACAAGCTGATAATTATGGCATTTTGAGTCTATGTATGACTTATGTGTGAGTTGTGCTTCTATAGTGTATGATGTTGATAGCAATGTATGTTGTGTAGCGATGTATATATGCACGACAAGGAAGATTACAAAGGCAAGAGTTGCCTATGTATATCATAAGGACCACATCTATTGGTGAGATAGATAGATGTTTCATAGGTTTTATAAGAGAAGTCTAGAGTGCCAAACACAATGGACAAATTCTTGAGAAATTGAAAGATGTGGTCAATGAGTTCCAAGATATCTTTTTGGATGAATTACCCATAGGTTTACTACCAAAAAGGAGAGTAGATCATAAAATTGAGATAAATTGTAGGAAGACTCCTCCTTGTAAGGCCCCATATTGACTATCACCTCATGAATTGGAGGAGTGTAAGGCTCAAATTGAGGATATGTTGCAGAAAGAGTTTATCCAACCCAACATAACACCATATGGGGCTCTTGTATTGTTTGTGAAGAAGGATTGAACAATGTGCATATGCATTGACTACCAAGGACTGAATCAACAAATGGTGAGGAACAAATATACATCACCTTAGATGGATGACTTACTGTAATACTCTGAGGACAAGAGAAGAGAGAAAACACAGACTTCACACTCAAAAATTTGATGCCCCAAAGGAGCACCTTCTCTTTATTATATAGACAAAGAGGATCTCCTCCAAGGAAGCTCCACCATAGGATTAGGCACACAGATATGTGACATGTCAGCAAGCTCCACCCTTGGCTTACTTACTTGGATGGGTGACATGTCGGTCTAGGTCCTATCTAGCTTGTCAAACAAGCTTTGACCAGAGGGAATCTTTTATGGAATCTTCTTGTAGGAGCCTCAGAATCACGTAAGGTACCGTTGGAAAGCTCTCGACAAGAAAAACCAGGGGGAAGGGAAGGCCAGCCTTCCCTCTATTGGGAGGGGGACTTCACACATTTTTGAGGCCTAATTCATCCATTTAGGCCTCCAAAATTGCCTTCAAAGATCAGACATATTTTGATTCCTACTCTATTAGTAGAAGTACCCTTTTGGTGATACCTCTTTCTGATCTGTTTAGTCCATCATGTGTACCATCCTTCCAAATGTTACCAAACCAATTCTCACCTTTAAATCATATGTCTAGCTATTGGTTCTAAGGTTCTCAAGTCCATTTTGGTTTTTGCCTTATTAGTAGAAGTACTCTTTTGGTGATACTTCTATCTAATCTATTTTGACCATCATGTATAACATCATTCTAGATGTTACCAAACCAAATTTCACATCTAGATCATATGGCTAGCTCTTGGTATTACACTCTTGATCAACTCAATGGGGCAAGACACTTCACCAAACTTGATTTGTGGAGCGGTTACAACCAAATCAAGATTGCGGAAGAAGACATACACAAACAGCCTTTCAAACAAGGTATGGTCACTTTGAGTACTTGGTGATGTTGTTTGGCCTCACTAGCCACTTTCATGAGTTTGATGAATGATATATTTTATTCATACTTGGATAAATCTATTATCATTTTTCTTGATGATAACTTTGTCTACTTAGGATGTTGACAGAGCACAAGCAACATCTAGAGAAGTCCTCCAAATTCTACATAAAATCAATTATATGCCAAAATCTCAAAGTGCGGTTTGGCAAATTTGAAGTAGACTACTTAGGGCATAAAGGTAGTGAAAAATGTATCCCAAGTGTTAACAAATAAAATAGAGGTCATTCAAAAATAGATGCTCTATAAGAGCAACTCAACTCAAGAGTTTCTTGGGATTGATGGGGTTTTATTGCTGATTTCTCAAGGATTTCTCCAAGATTGCACAACCTCTGACAACACTATTGTGCAAGGGGAAGGGGTGGATATGGAGAACCACACAAGAATTGGCCTTTTAGGGGTTGAAAGATGCATTATTACATGCACCAATCTTGAAATGGTATGACCCAAAACATCCAATCAAGATAGCTATAGATGCATTAGGTGTAGCAATAAGAGCAGTCGTACAACACGAATGGTAGGATGGATGGTACTCAATTGTGTATTTCTCTTGTAAGTTTCTACTGGAAAAATGCAACTATCACACCACCAAATGAGAGGAGCTGGAAATTGTCCTTGCAACCAAGCACTGGAAGCACTATCTAGGTGAGAAGGCATTTGTGGTACAGACGGACTACAAACCTCTAGTCTACCTTGAGACACAAAAATATCCTTCTCATTGACAAATTTGGTGGGCAGAGTGGAGACAACAATTTAACATGACAATCAAATATGTGGAAGGAAAAAAGCAACTTGCAGATGCATTCACCCAAATGCCGATGGCAAAAAAATTAGTGGTGGAAATCAAGATGAACCTTGAATTTTGGCCCAAGATTCTTATTGCTAAAAAATTGATCCATAGATTGTAGGTGCTCAATCATCCAAACGTATCACCAACACCCAAGTACTCACCTTCTGTGATGGTAGGTTGTGGATCCTAGATGATATGGATCCAAGAACCACCATCATAGCAGAATGTCATGATTCTGCCATTGCAGGTCACGTTGGAATGAACAAGACTTTGGATGCAATCAAATGCCATTACTATTGGCCCAAGATGAGCAATAATGTGATAGAATATGTTCATAGTTTCCTACTTTGTCAAAAAAATAAGGCTTCTAATAAAGCTCCTATAGGACTTCTCCAACCTCTCTCCACTCCTACACAACGTTAGGAACAAGTAAGCATGGATCTGGTTTGTGAATTGCCCAAGACCACCTTTGGGTTTGATTCCATTGTAGTCTTTATCAATCGACTTTGCAAAAATGATTCATGTACGTCCTACCACCAAGGATGTGACTGCCCCGCAACTAGCTCAATTATATTTAGATGTAGTTTTCTCCTATCATGGCTTGTCTCGAGTGCTCATCACATATAGAGGCACTCAATCACTAGTTTGTTTTAGAGAACACTCCTTGGGTTCTTCAAAACTAAATTGGCTATGTCCATAGTTTACCATCAACAAACCGATGGACAAATAAAGAAGGCAAATTTCACTCTTGAGGACATGCTTTGGAGCTTTACTTTGGATGAGCAAGAGAGTTGGGGAATTTGCTTACAACAATTCATTGAATGCCTCCACACAAGTCACACCATTCTTCCTCATGTATGGAGAGCATCCTTTCACACCTTCAAGCTTGATGAAGGTCCATCTGGTGGCTACCAAGGTTGACATTATCAACACTTTTGTTTCTAGAATCCAAAAGGGGGTGGAGCACGCCAAGCGCAGGTTGCAAATCACCCAAAATTGGTAGAAGCAATATGCAAATGCACACTGCTAATACACAAAGTTCAATGTGGGAGATCAAGCCTGGCTGTCAACTACCAACCTCAAGTTAGTTGGTCCTCAAAAGCTCAGATTTCATTTTATTGGACCTTTCTCCATCCTTTGTCACATATTTGTTGTGGCCTATCACCTCAAGCTACCGCCACATATGAAGATCCATCCCGGTGTTTCATGTTTCCTTATTACACTAATATGCTCCCCGGATGCCCCACTTCTCTTCCATCCAAGAAATTTGACCTTGTTTGACCTTAGTTGATGAGGTAGAGGAGTATGAGGTCAAACGCATTCTCCATAAATACATCCATGGTACTTGCCATCCACATGTAGAATATCTGGTCCATTTGGAAAGAGTACCCATTGTACAAGGCAACATGAGAGCCAACATCCAACTTGACCAGCACACCAGTTAACATTGGTGCGGTGGTTAATAGCTTTGCAATGAGGACGTTGCATCTTAAGGGGGATGTTTGTAATACAAGTAGCTAGACATATTAGCTAGAGTTGAAAATTGACTTGGTGTCTAGAAGGATTTTGTGTACAATGGGCTAGGTAGATCAGACAGAGGTGTCACTAAAAGAGTCCTTCTACTAATAGAGCAAAAGCCAAAAATAGCCTAAAAACTTTGGAGCCAATTTTGAAGGCCTAATTGGATGAATTAGGCCTAAAATGGACAGATTTGAATCCCTTAGGGATAATAAGGCTTTTTTTCTCCTCCTATGATTCATCTCATCAAGAACTTTCCAATAGCACCTCACCCATGCAATTTTGAGCTCCCTACAAGAAGATTCCCTAAAGATTCTGTTTGACCAACTAGATATGATAAGGATTGACATGTCACCCATCTAAACAACTAATCCAAGGATGGAGCTTGCTGACAGGTCACCAATCCATGTATCTGATCCAAGGGTGGAACTTCCTTTGAGGAGATCCTGCCATATAATAAAGAGAAGGTGCTCCTTTGGGGCATCGGAAGATTGAGTGTGAAACTTGTGTTTTCTCTCTTGTATCTCTCTTGGAGAGTTCTCTTGTCCTTGGAGTATTACATGGTAGAACACTTCATTGCATCTTGTTAGTAGCAAATTCTCTTAGTACAAAACAAGGAATCATGAATGCCAAGGCTAGGGGTGCCTTTGGAGCAACTTTCTACACTACAAACACATGGTCATCCTCTTCTATATATTATTCTTGTTGCTTCCATGCATGAGTCCATTCCACTTGATGTAATAAGGAAGAAGGGTGATTACTTATGCAATTTGTGTTAGCATGTCTTATCTTATCGTAAGTCATACACCAAATGTTGGGTAGGGTGTACAAAGGAGGTTTGTGCAGTTCCTTCAATCTGACTAGTTGTACTTTGGAGTTAGAAAACTCCTTGATAAGTTCTTCTAACTTTTTCCCCAATTTTGTGAAGGCTTTATGGTTGGTCATTATTGCATGTTGATGGCTTCCCTATTGTTCCTTCTGTTTCTCTTTCTTGTCTTTAGGTAATGAGGATTTTGATGAGGAGGCTACACTGGATGATTATGAGGATGATCATGATCTTTGTTTTGCTCCCTTCTTGGATTTTCTCACTACATTACCACAATTAGACCTTCTTGAGGGATTTAGGCAAGCTGATTTATACAATTCTGTTGATTCATCTCCTTTTTTAGCATATCATGTCCTCATTCCTTGGCAAAGGTAAAAAAATTTGTGTGTAATCCTCCCAAAAACCAAGCCATTGCTTGAGCATTTGAGTAGTCTAGATTGGGACCTCATCTTGGTACTCTACTCAAAAGACTAGAACTTCTCTGTATATACTCTTGACTTTTTGTATCTTGTACACTCCAAACTGTTGAGCATCAAAGAAAACATTTGCTTTGTAGTCTAGCTCACTAAAATGCTTCAAAAATTGGCCATGAATCATTGGACAATCTACATCATTCATTGGATCTTGGCTCACATGCATGTCCTATTTTTGGGCTTTCTTTCTTCTTGGAAATATCTATAGATGATCAACATCTACATCTTCTATATTGGTGACCAAAATAGCTTGAAATTCCCTCAAGAAAGTTTCTAGATCATCCTTCTCATCCTTGCTTTTGAACTTTTGGTACTTTTGTGTTTGTTGTGTCAAGTGAGCATGATTTTCCATGTACAAAGGAAGGAAGGTAAGATCAAGAATTTCCTTCTTTAGAGAATGAATAAATGGATCATAGGCAAGCACACAACTCAAAGACTATTTGGACTCTTTGCAGCAAGCCCAACAAAGAGGTCAATGGGGTCTTATGGAGAGGATCCCTCTCCAACTTCCTAGATGGGGAGGAACTTGTGTAGAAGTCTTAGAAATCTCTACCTCATTGAGATTTTGTCAAGTATCTTCTTCCACCATGAACTGCTGGCTAGTAGTACTGGTTGGTGAGGTGGTGGTTAGCAAAGAAGATGTTAGTAGTAGATGGTGTTAAATGTTCTTAAACCCACCTTCCTTGTTATTCAAAGACAAATGCCAAAATGCTAGTTCAATATCACTCATTCTATTTTTCTCCAAGATGACCAACTCCTTGAGCTTTTTGTCTAATGTGGAATGTCCTTTGACTTCTTTCTTCTAATTTCTCAAGATAATTCTCTGCTCACAAAGGGTTTGAATATCTCTTGATACTCAATCCATCAACAAAATTCATTGTATTATGCTATTGCACTTCTAGCCACTCCAAGAAATGTGGTTCCAATAGTAGTACCAAAAATGTAACAATTGAGTGTTGTTCAAATATGTAATAAATTGGTAAGGACTGGTTGATCCCACAAGGATATAAGTTGGATATGGCTAAAAGTGAGATGAAGTATTACAATGATGACTATTTACTATTTGTTATTTAACCTCTTGAGCAGAATCATGTATTGTCACCACAGCTAGCATATTATGAGAATAATCAAAAGAAATCACTTTCTCTACAAGTCTGCTCCAAATTATCCCTAAATGTGATGGCTCATTTGTAATGAAGTTCAATTTGCCTTGGACTTACCGGAATACCAAGAGCTAGCCATATGATCTAGATGTGAACTTTGGTTTGGTAACATCTATAAGGATGTTATACATGATGGTCAAAATAGATCAGATAGAAGTATCACCAAAAGAGTACTTCTACTAATAGGGCAAAAATCAAAATAGACTTGAAAACCTTAGAACAAATAGCTAGACATATGATTTAAAGGTGAGAATTGGTTTGGTAACATCCGGATGGATATTACACATGATGGACTAAACAGATCAGAAAGAGGTATCACCAAAAGGGGACTTTTACTAATAGAGTAGGAATTGAAATATGCCTGAAATCTTTGAAGGCAATTTTGGAGGCCTAAACGGATGAATTAGGCCTTGAAAATGTGCAAATACCCTCCCTCGCCCCCCACCCACACCCCCAATATAGGTAAGGTTGGACTTCCATCCCTCTTGCTTTCTCTCATTGATGGCTTTCCAATGGTACCTCACCCACGTGATTTTGAGATTCCTACATGAAGATTCCCTAAAAGATTCCCTTTGGTCAAAGCTTATTTGACCAACCAGATAGGACCAGGACCGACATGTCACCCATCCAAGTAAGTAATCCAAGGGTGGAGCTTGCTGAAATGTCACCTATCTGTGTGTCTAATCCTATGGTGGAGCTTCCTTGGAGATCCTCTTTGTCTATATAATAAAGAGAAGGTGCTCCTTTGGGGCATTGGATGATTGAGTGTGAAATCTGTGTTTTCTCTCTTCTCTTGTCCTCAGAGTATTACACTTATCTTCCTTGGTAGAACTTGTTTGAAATTTGGTATCATTGAGATGGTTGTGTATACTGAGGTCCTTGTTTGAATCACAAAGTTCATGGTCATACAAGGTCAACACTAGAACAAAGTCCTACAAACAATATCCTAGAATATGCATACAAAGAAGGAGTAGAGTTCCTTGAGGGTTCAATCGCCTCAATTACTACAACTTTGAAGTAGGTTACACAATTCTCAAGAGGTGCAATGTCATCTGAGTCTTGGATAGATCATGCAACTTAATCTTTCAATCTTGCAATAGTTAATGATACTAATGTCTTTTGGTAGTTTATCAATGTACCATCCTTAGTGTTTGAGAGCCACTAGAGATGCATACTCTAGTCAAACACAAATGATTACTCACTCAAGTATCTTTGCTCCTCCTTCAAGATTCCTCATTTCTACTCAATTAAGCATGTAGTACTTCATACAAGGCACCAAAACATATGCATACACCAACTCAATTTCCATGATGGTATAAACTTCAATTATTGCAAAAGGAAGATGCACCAAATGAACCTTGTGGACATTGGGCCAAAGCCTTTTATACATGTCCTACATAGCAACCAAAGAGATCCAATTGCTGAAATATACTATAAATATCCTATTTACATATACTATGCTACTTGCTAATCCTAGCTTGATCACTTATCTTATCCTTATTGGGAGAAAAATTGCAACTTGGAATTTGGGAGAGCCATGAGAATCCAAATTCAGCTATGAGATGGAGCATAAATCATTCATCAATCTGCACAAAAAGAGCATGCATAGAAACTATGCCAAATTTCATGTGGTTTTGCCAATGTTTACCTCCATCCACAATTGTACAAGATTTTATTACTCTTGAATTGTCAATAAAAAATTATAATTTTTTTTTTGTGAAAGTCACTTCTAACAACAAACTCTATACCCTTGCATTTGAAGATCCTTATCTAGTTCTAGATTGTGTGGTGCAAATTGATTCCATATCTAATCACTAGATTGTTTGGTACTAATTGATACACATCCCCTCACTCAGTTCCTCTAGTAGAGGCCATGCAAGTAGCCTTCTCGTAGGTCCTATGGTCATGGAGCCTTCCTATAGGTCGTAAAGCCATGCCCGTAGGATCCATACTCACAAGTCCTATAGCCATGCACATAGGTCCCATACTCATAGGTCTTGAATCCATACCCACAATCCTGTAGCCCATAGCTCCCGTAGCCTACTTGTAGCTCCTACAATGGAATCTTTTACCTCTTGTATGACACATTTGTCCTAAACTTCAAGTGAGCATAACCTTTTCTAGAGCTCTATTTTCCATGATATTGGTGTCTATGGAAGCCTTTGAGAAGACAATTCCAATGATTGGGTAAGATTGGGAATGAGGATTGAGAAGATGCTTCCAATAACAGGGATTCCAACAATAATGATCCAATGCTTCCAAGGCACACCTCATTTGCATCTTTATTCATAAAGATATGGGTCTCAACATGAAATGTCTTTTTGTTCACTCCTATCAATGGAATCTTGTGATTTGAAGATTGGTCATATACTTACACTTCTACACTCTTGTAGAAGATCTTCCCCATACTAACTCTTCAATGTTCACATAAAAGATCTATCCTATTTTTGACTCTTGTAACATTCTATAGGATATTTTTCCCATAGATTATTCCCATAATTAATTAGACTCCACACTTAACAATCCTAATCTAACTAAGGTAGGCATGGCCCACATGGAATGACCACCTCATGGAACTTCTTGATTCGTCATTTACTTGCTATTTTTTTGTGTAGTTTCCTAGCACCAAACCTTTGTATCATAGCCTAGCTTAAGGTTTTATGAAGTATGTATAGGTATGAACGGCCTTGGATCACAACCAAAAAGTGGGTTGATCTCAAATTCTATTCTATCCTAACTACAAGATGGGCTATACTTGTGCTTCTCTGTTGACAATTGTGTTGTACAAAGTTCCTTCTCCTGTTTTTCTAGACCTTTTGATGGCACATATGACAAACTTCCTTCTCCTTTATGAAGCCAAAGGAGCTCTACAAGCTCCTTCTTATAACCTCCAACTTCTTGGAGAATGCTTTTTTGTATGTCTTAAAACTTGAAGTTGGTGTTGCCATGAAGCTTGATAGACAATGCCTTTAGTTGTTGTTTGTGTAAACCTTTCTTTCCAACATATCTATCTACATCTAGCGGTCCTTCAACTTTTTATGCTATGGTGTTCTATCTACAATTTTTCCAGCTGTTCAAGGAGTTGCTTTGCCATGTGCTTGATCATAATGAGTAACTCTATTTGTTTATTCTTCAAGTTTGCTTGTTCTTTTGGAGCTCCATTTCATTTTAATTTGTATCTTTGTTTGGAGCTTGTCTTCCTTCTCTTTTTGACACTTTCAGGCTCATAGTGAGCTCCTAGATACAAAGATCTGTTATCGTCTTTAGATTCTTGTAACAAGATTTTGTTACAATTGTCTTGGCACAAGCTTTGTCTAACTCCTAGCATAATGTTGCAACTTCCTCATCTTGTGCTTGTAATTGATTGTTATGCCTAGTACATGGTTGGGTCATTTCATTGCTAAGGTTGTTAATATTTTCTTTCAGACATCATAAGACTCCCTCACTGTATGGCACAATGTGCCAACTTGTCCTTCTAGTATTTCTCCAACATCTTATCTTTCTCTTGAGAATGCTCTTCTTTGCTCTTGAACTTTTTTGACTTGGTTTAGTTTACTACAAAGAGGAGCTTTGTCCTTAGTACTTGTTAGTGCCAACTGGTGAATATGTTGTACCATTAATATTAGGTCTTTGATTGTAGGATCAAGTTCTTCTAATATTTCCATTTTTGGCACCACTATGTTCATAATGTATACCATCACAACCACAAGAGTGAGTTACCTTTGTGCTTCAAGTGGCATGGGATGTCTTTAGTGGCAATATTGTTCTTTGCTTGTTCATTGTTTGCTAGTTGTGGGCTCATAGGCTGAACCATAGAATCCTCTTTCTCCTCTTTGTGAGATGTGGCCATATTGTTGGCCGTATTTGCATCCTCCTTCTTCTCATGTAGTCATCTGCCCATGGAATTCTCTTCATTTTGAGAACTTGTTCCTTTATGAGTGGTTCAAAATGAGAACTTGTTCCTTTGTGGGTGATTCAAAATGACATTCTTGTCAACTTACTTTCTTTGTGATGACTCAGCTCTGTTGTTGTGTGCACCTAAGATGGCAATAAGGATTGTTGCAGCTTTCTTTGACAGCTTTCTAAGACTTGTTAATCACTTAGGGGTGTTGTTTCTATTTCCTGGAGGCTTGAACCTTAGATTGTGCAATTGTTGCTTTTTTACAATAATTTGTCATATCGCATGCCTCCACAAGCACAAATTTCTTTGTTCTTGCATACTCTTTGTTAGCTAATTGGTACCTTTTTATCTCCCTAGTTACGGGTGCACACTAAAATATTCTAGAGGATGGAAGTGACTAGAGTATTTCCTCTTTTCCTTCTTTGTAAGGAGGTCCAATCTTATGTAAAAATGTATGATGAAGGGTGATGTGATCAAAACCTCTCCTTGCTCAATCATGTCTTGTACTAGCTCAACAACATGCTCTCAAAACATCCTTGCATAGCTTACTAATTTTCCCTTGTGAAGAAGTTGAAAGAAGATGGCTTGGTTGAGGTTAACATAGGCAGTTTGGTTTGACTTGAAGAGTTTTATAGTCATTTTGGTGACAACTCTTCAGATAGGGATCTTTGAAGGGGGCTACACAATAGCCATTAGTCATTTTCTCTTTGTCAAAATAGTAATCTATTCTGGCTTTAAGTTTCTTGCTATGACTATCATGAAGAGTCATTTGTTCAAAGGGCAAGATTTCAGGTCCAAGAATTTGTTGCTAGTGATCTTTGGTCCAAAAGGTAGGATTTCCTTTCAAGTTCTATTGGCTTGGAGCATTATTATTACATATTTCTTCAAGAGTATGAGATACTTCAATCCCACAACAAGAAGTCTAGTTTTCTACTATAGATATACTCCGCTCTAAGCTCTAGGCTCCACTTGGAGAACTTGGGAGTTTTATTGATGATTTTGGGTGTTTTTCTTTGTCTTCTCTCACCTCTCACTTCCAAGACAATTACCCTACTTGTTAGCTAAGTTAATAACTTGAAAACTTTAAAATCTATCATACTCACTTGCACACATACTTGTTCATTGTTGAAATCACAATGTAGATAGATGAAACTCATTATTAACATGCACAAGGTATCTAAGGTAAAAAATGACAGAAAATAAGATGTCAAAGAACTGCTTCTCATGCAACACTCTTTAATTTATAGTATGCTCAAACCATTTCTGAATTTGGTGATCATGCCATTTAGTGAAAGGTCACATGCTTGGGATGCAAGTATTTAGTCAATAGAAATAGTTGGAAATTTCTTTTAGCAACACAATCATGCCAATTGAATGCTTTCAATCATTTTGACTCTGGGTGGTGCAAACTAGTGGTTGTTTGTATTTGTAAGGTCATTGAGACTATTAAGTCCTGCTTGTAGTTACAAATGCCATGAGGTTTTGAGTGACTACCTCTATGAACTTCCACAAGGTGACCATGGTTCTGATGACATAACTTACAATTTGCATCACTCCAAGATTTATGAGTACGGATCTTCATCTTTGTATGGTAATTTCATGGAAATGTCACGGAAGTATTCTTGTGTTTTGTGCTGCCTCCAAGCCATGTTAAAAACTAGTCTAACAACGGACAAACATGCATTCATTTTTGTGACCTAATTAGTACATTGCTTTATGTTCACATATTAAAATAAAGAAAAAATGAAAATTTCTCTCTCAGAAAGCAAATATATGTCACTAGTACTATACAAAGCTTCAAGTTTGAAATTACTAAGTCCTATTTATCCTTAGAATGGATGAGGATAAATGATTAATGTCCTTTATGATATAAAACTACATTTACCTTAAGAGTTTTTGTATTTGTTTTATCATTGATGATTGTCATAGTTCAATCAATGTGCAAATTTAGTTTTTAAATTTTTAAAATTTGCTTAAGTTTTTATAAAGGCTTTGTGCATAAATAAATAGTTGTATTCCATCCGTAATTATGTGACAATATCAAAGCTGATATATAGTTCCAATTTGGATAGGCATTATAAAAGGTTTTGGTTGAGGATGACAAATATATAGGATTAATTGTAGATTGGATGTTCTATATCAAAATAGGTTTTGGTTGAAAATGAAAAATATAAAAGATTAATTATAGACTGGATGTTCTATATCAAAATAGCCATCTCTTTCTTGGCCTCGTCCACCCAAGAATATTGATAGAACTATTCCCAAGTTGAAGTCCACTTTGTTGATGTGTTATCTTCATTCATTATCTTAAGTAAGATAATCTCTTAATCTCTTATGATATTAAGAGTGATTCAAACTTAATAGTTGCTTCTGTTCACCATACTATCTCAAAATTTCACATTACCATTTGTTGTAAATAAATTAAATAACTGAGAAATCTATTATTTTTAGCTAGATGTCTCTCTTTGTATAAATAAATATTTTCAAGAAATAAAAGTGTATATTCTTCTAGTTAATATATCTATAAGCAAAGTATTTAATTGTACCAATACAATTAACTAATTTGATTATAGAGATTGACATGAGAGGAAAGTTCACCTTGCTTTTTATTAAAATTGTATAAAATCAATATATTATCCTAAATCAAAGGTTTTAGTTTATGCAACATTGAATAAGAATTTTGAGTTAAAATATCCATTATTTTAGTTCAAAAAATTTATTATATTAAAATTCACCAAAAATCAAAATATTCATTGAAAGATAGAAAGATACACTTAAACAAGTTCTTTCCTTTGATGAGTTCAAGTCATCACAAAATTAAGTAATGCAACTTGTTCAAAGGTTGAGCAAAGAAAGTGAGATAACAATATCTAAGATGATTTAATGAGCACTTAATCTTAAATCAAGTGCATATGAATAAAGAGTGAAGACTAGATGATACTGGTGCTTTGCTATAGTGAGACATTTGCATGAAACCGTATCATGTACTTGTTTAAAGTATTTTAATGTTGAGCAAATTTTATTGTGTTATAACTTCTGGATGTTTAAAGAGATTCACTCAGATATATTTTAGAGTAATGAGAGTATAAGTTGTTCATGATCAAGGAAACACTTTGGACTACACTCACTCTGTACTTGACTTGATGCTTACGCAAGAAAGCAAGAAAGAAGCAAGCAAGAAAGAGTGATGCAAATAAGCAAGAAAGAAGGAATACTAGCATGCAAAAAAGAGTGATGCAAGAAGTTTGAGCAATCTTGAAGAAATCCAAGCCAAAGAGCAAGGTAAGTAATGAAAGGTATAGTGGAATATAATCTAAATTACAAGAAAATATAAGTAAAAACAAATAATTCTTAGAATTCATACAAGAGAAAAATTTATACAAAATAAGAACCAATAGAAAATGGAAATTAAAATAATGGATTTGTAATTATATATACAGGTTATAATAACCACATCTATTTAAGAAAAATAGGCAGGCCTTGTTGAGCACATAAGCACAAAGAAACAAAAGGAACAACAAAAAGTAAAAACGATAGTAGATTGGAGCAAGTGTGAAGTGAATAGTTTTAATTTAAGTGTATGAAAGCATGAGTCCTAAAACATTCAACATCATAAGGAAGTAGTCAAATTATCATAGTAAGCTTGCACATAAACACTCATGACTTCATTAATACACACTAATTGCTAGAATTGCTAGGCAATGCAATCAACACCCACACCATGTTTTTGTTTGATAGCTCATGGGTGCGTAGGCAAACTAAGTGGCTCTTTAGGATGCAGCTCAAAAGATTTCGAAGAATGAAAATAGAAATATATGAAGAAAATGAACATGAAGAAAAAGATCATAAAAGTTATAATTTCCAAACATATACAAAGTGTAATCCAGCAGATATACTGTGAGCAAAACTTGAAAAAGATAAATCATTGTGTCAATTACGAGCATATATGAATTGCAACATATGAATGATAAGAAGAGAGGGAAACATGTAAGAGGGGAGGAAAAACATTGAGAATAGAAGAGCCAAGAAAGATAGAACATAAGAGGAGGTAGTGTGTGACAGATAATTTGAGTAAGAAAGTGATAAGTGGTCCCATACAAAAACACAATAAGAGAAGCAAGTTACAAGTGGTCTTCCCGCAATACATAGCTATAGAAAAATATATACAATAAGGGGTGAGTCCATGGATTACGGGCTAACTAATTATTGGTTAATCTATCATGAATCAGATTTGTTATTGGTCATTGGTCATTATTAGCTACTCTACAGTCATTACTTAGTTATATATTGGCAAAAGAACAAATGCTATTTTCACTCTAGTTTTGTTTTTCTTTACTTTCAAGAACTGCATCTAGATTACCATAGCTAATTGATCCTTGTGATCAGGATCAATTAGCTTCTGTAATTGATATTGATATTGATGAGGATTATGTTTGTATATTTGAGAAAAGAAAGCTTTATTTTGGCCTCATCATTTTGCAAACAGACAAAAAGCTAAGCAAAGTTACATTTACATACCCTCTCTACATGTGAGTAATCAGGTAATGTTGAGTGAATATTCGTTTGATAAACTCAAAATTCCTCGCGTTTGCGTTGCTAAATCTGTATCATACTTTAAGCGTATTAAAACTCTATACAATAAGTGTAAACTACCAATAACTGGGAGAATACAATCCTCCAAGAGTACCCATCTCTAATTTTGTGCAAGGCTTCTAGCTCCTTCTAGGGCTTCCGAATAAATAGGTCCGATGGTACGGGTGAAAATGATGATCAGTTTCACGGGTAACTTCAACGGGTGAACGGATTAAAACACCCTCTTTAACTTCATGAATTCAACTGGCGATTTAAACTTCCGCGATCACTAAACATTACCTTATTAGTTATATGTAAAGAGGGTATGTAAATGTAGCTTTGTTTGAAGCATTAAGCGGGAAGGTTTTCAATTTCATACTTCATTTTAAATGGGAAGACCATCTAGCCTGCTAACAATCATTTAGGGAGTTCCAGTGAATTGAAAAAATCGATGAAATATTTGAGCTATTAATGATTAACTACAATTCATACTCTCAAATGTTTATTGATTTGAGTGAATCTCTTGTTTTTCCCCACTTATTTGAGTTAAATTGGTATTCATGTAACTCATAAATCACTTAGCGATCATTTGAGTGCTATCCAATTGTTCACGGTCTTTTTGCCGGGGTTATTTCTAGTTATACAATAAAATCGACCAGTTCTTCATGTGTTGATTTTAAAACTTTATTCAACTCCTTGTTGCTCCTGCCGCAAATAGGATTCCCCAATAGACTGCCAATAAGTTTGCACACGCAGCAGATGAAATAGCCTCGTGCAACCATGTCCATTCGTATGACAGTTTTAAGATTTTAAATTCTCTCAAACTTTTGGAGAGAGCAGTTAAGTTTATGTCTCGATATCGGTTCATCCGTTGAAGTGGAGTTCAAGTCCAAAAGGTCGTTGGCGCAAACTCGTAGTTGTAAGTTACTCGCTTATATTGATCACCATTTTGCATGCCTAAATAGAAGGAGCCACTGGGTTATCTTATCCTATAGTGGAATGCGGGAATGCCACGCGGCGAAGAAAGCAAAGGTACAATCCTTGTGCGGCTGGTCGTTACACGACACGTGGAGGGAATGTAGTCAGAGTTTCCAAAGCGAGTAGTAATTCCATTAAAGAAAAAGAATCCTCTTTAGACATTTACTCTTAGGGACGGTTCGAAAGTTTGTCACCCCTACGAACCTTTCGGTCTCCTTGATATGTCACTTAGAGCTGGTTTATTACACACCCATAGGTAGGGTCCTAGTATCATGGACTAGATATGTACAACAATCTTGGGATTATTCAAGTATTTACTATTTTCAAATTGTCATTTAATACACATCTAAAAGAGAAGTGTTGGTTTATTACACACCCATAGGTAGGGTCCTAGTATCATGGACTAGATATGTACAACAATCCTGGGATTATTCAAGTACTTACTATTTTCAAATTGTCATTTAATACACATCTAAAAGAGAAGTGTACAATTTTAATTAGCCTCGTGCCGTGTCAGCGTTAGAGCTAAGGTTCTAAAGTTCACAATACGATCTTACGAGAGGAAGGATTCCCATAGGAAACTTAGTCAATCCATTCTCCTTAATCTACAAATCTCGAGAGTCTCGAGAAATCCTTCAACAATCTAGAGTGGTAAATTAAGATTGCACTTCCACGGGGAGCAACTTCGCCCTTAAATACTAGACTCTAAAAATGGTTTCTTATCCTGCACTAAATCATTACACTAGTTGCGACATGGTACCTCCATATGGGGTTTCACTCCGGTCACTAGCCATTTGGGAAGGGCATGCCCCAAGTGTTAAGGCTTACTTGAGAAAGGAGCAGATGTCAATGTAAAGATTGGACGCACACTATTGCCTTTTACAGTGTAAGAAGTCCCCATCTCGCCTTGAAACATTGCTGGGCCACCCTGAAGTCATCAATCTAACCGCAATACTCTGCGAGGCAACTTACAACATTACACTTGTCCGCTGTGCAGCGTAGAGAACCCTCACTTGAACATTGTTAGCAGACTTCTCCGGCATGATTTTGAGAAGATCGATCAGAAGATGGGAAACGAGGAGAAAATCACAGATGCTGAAAAATGGTGAAAGGAGACCTCGCGAGTGGGTATGTCCGATGATAAGCGATGATGCCAGCAGGGACCTTCTCAAAATACTGATACAAACGTATCTATCGATCGAAGCGCGACTGACATGTACAAGAGGTATGTAGTGTCGGTGTCTGATTACACAGCCCTTCATGTGGCTGCTACCCAGAACAATGTCGAGCACATAGCTCACCTTCTTGGTTACCAAGGCATCAATGTTGATGAACGAGAAGGAAATACGGATGGATATTGCACTGTGCAGTGACAACTGGTGGCTTGGAAGCTTTCGGTAAGTTGATCTCAGCAGGAAGTGATGTCAATGCGCAATTGGTAACTGGCGATCGAACTATATCATTTTGATCCCGTCCAACAGGGAAATATGACTTTATTGCTAGCTGGATTTCGAAATTTCCGCGAAAAAATTGTCAAGTCTGATTCACCTTACCTTTCCTTTCGTCGATTCCAAAGAGCTTCTCCACATGGTGAATAAGTTCTACGGTCATCCGAAATTTCAACCCGCCCCTTACGACGAGGAGAATGAACTTCCGCTGCAGTTGGCGTGGACAAGGTCCCCTCTCAGTGAACCACCCTCACTAACTCCATACAATTGTTTATATGGATTCGAATCTTCTTGCCATCTCTTCAAGGCTCTGGACATCCCACATGCAAGAGATAGAGGAGCAGAAAAGATCTATTTGGAAATTTCTGAGTTCTGGTCTGGTTGCAGCATCACTGTTCGGAAGCGTTTCTTTCAGCGTGATGGTGCAGCCACCGGCAACAGCTTACAATACATCATCAGGCATGTCATTCTACACCTGAATTGAGTACAACCACTCTTCAAGCTCGGCCATGAGGTCGGATATTCATCTACAACGTCAGTTGGTGACATACAAACTTGTCTTCAGTACAAACAGAGTCGGCATGCCATACTTGCTATTTTGTTCTCTATGATTACTTTCAGGTACATCTCGTACGCTGATTTGTCCCTAGAAGAGCTTAAGAAAAAATTTCATTTGGATTCAGGGTACAATAAGCAACACATTGAGTATACTATACGTTATCGGTAAAGTTTAAGTTAAGTTCAAGTCTATAGATCTTTTTACAGGAAACAGATTTTTCATTGGGTATACCCACATTCCGCACATGGAATGATTTTATAAAATTATTTTTGCAATTTTCGAGCAACTTTTGCAGGCGTGAGATGCGCTCGTGATGTGGTTCATGAGGTAGTGATTGACTTCCCAATATAGTTGCATTCATGGTAGGTTAGACCATATATTGAGCTTACGATGTATGTACCAAACGTCATCGATTGTTCTGTACGCTAGATTTTACTGTATAGAGAAACAAAGAAAGCTCGCCACCTGTTTATCCACTGATGACTTGTCAGTCCATTTGAGAGAGCTATGAATGTCTTAAGAGGACTCGAGGTAGATATCAAAAGCAAAATTAAATCCGCTTCAAAGTCAATTGACTATAGAAGGTATGGCGAAATTAGTTCACTGGATAGCTTCTGAGGTTATAAGAAGAACAAGAACTAATAAGAAATCACACCCCAAGAATAAAAGAGAAGAAACAAAGTGGCAAAACTCTTATCTGAACACGCAAGTAAACATCCAACTTCAAGCCCAATCGGACTGAGAGTACCTTATTCCTCTCTAGAATGAATTTTCAACGGAAATTTCTACAATAACATTGAGATTTGTACTAATGTAAGACTAAAGTTTCTGATTAGTGCTTCTTCATATATGCGTTGAAGACTTTGGAGAACGTCCTTGTCACTCATAGAATGGGAACATGGCCTGACAAAGAGGAAGGATCTAACGGATATTTGCAATAACCCTAGTGACACTTTTCTCGTAGACAAGTCCTGACTAAACATATGATTCATCTAAAAGATAGTATTTACAATTTTCCTTCAAGCCACATGCTCCCCCTTACTCCGCAGTAATTCAATGTAACCCGCTTTACTTGGAACAAAATTGTAACGTGTCGATCTTGTTGCAAGCTTCATTTGAAGTCATGATATAGATCCCATTTCAAGTCTAGCATATCGTCGCAAATTCAGCTAACTTTAGACTATCAATTCTCCTCATAGATCCATGCGCTCTCCTTGAAACTGTATATGGAGTTCGTTGTCCGACCGTGGGTGAACCAGATCGAAAACTAGATTGAGAAAACTAGATTACCCACGGCGTGTACTAGATTAGCGAGTGTCCATTGTTCTACATAGAGTATTAGCGGGTGCAATCCAGAGGAGAGCAATCACACTCAGTGGATGCTTTTTCAGATGCTCCTGTAGTTCGTAGACATTCTGATTCGCATAGCTTTAATAACTTAAGTGTAACAATGCAGATTTATCATATCGATACTATTGAAACCTAACCCCATTTTACCTTTTCGTCTCTCCTTGTGCGGCTTGATGGGGTCTTTCCGTCCTTCATGTGTTCTATGTGGTTGCCTTTCTTTCTCTATCTTACTCCGAACGTAGTAACCTAAATGAATTAATATTGTAGAGACATCTTCCTGTCGTTGCAAACTTTAATCTATTTGCGCCAGTCAGTCAGGACTGAGTCCACGAGCGGGTTTTCAGTAGAACAGGAAGTTTTGAGTCCTAAAGAGAAAATTGCACTTTCAAATCCATTGATCTAAATATGGTACACTTATGTTTATCTTCATCACTCATTAGCATTAGGGGTTTCACTTAGGCAATTTTCGCATCCGGAACAATTTGTTACGGGAGGTCTATGGGATGCCTTGTAAATGATTGCGGGGTGTGACAAGAGGATATCTGTATTTTTATTGAAGATCTTTTCATAACAGTCTAAAGGATAACGGGATATGACTTTTGCGATCGATAAAATTTATATGGTCAACGGTACCTCCCGTATATTCTAAAGTTCACAAAATCATCTGCCGATCGAAAATTAAGCTAAACCCTAATTTGGTACGGGGCTGATGGTGAATGTCTTTATTTCATTTTATAATATCTCCTTTTAATTTACACGAGAGGTTTACGGGATGAGGCCACCTCCCGTAAATTCCGAAAGTGAAACCCCTGTTGTGAGTGTAGTTTTACAGTCCGAACTTAAAACCCCCTATTGTAGTTTTACACTGGAGGTAATGTAGTTTACAAGACTCGATGTATTTTGGGAAGACATCGTATAGCTACATGTGATATCATAGCATCCAATTAAACTTAGGTGGTCTCATGGTGGTCTCCCGACGAGGTCAACTCTTACTCTTTCTTTCGAATTTGCCCTATTTTACCCCCATATGTCTTATCACTGCCCATGTCTTCTCGCTCTCATAACTCGAGAGCTTATCAAATTCTTTACGGAGTCTCCCAAACACACGCCGCTTGGCTATAAGTGTTTCAGACCAATGATCCGAACATTTCACATTCTCGTTTTACAAGGGTGCACCTAGTTGAAGTATCCGCACTAACAGAAGATTTCACCAACCGGTTTCTGACCAGTATTTCGCTTGAACGTAAAGGTGAGATCTACACTTATTATGCTATAACAGTTACTCAAAAGACTTTCCTTGTCACATCAATTGGCGTATTGATTATCTCATTCAGTCTAAGGAACACGTCAAATCTTGTTTCCCGACTAACCGTGGATGCCGGCAGAGGTACAAAGACCTGGCAACACAATCTCAAAGGTAGAAGACAAGACAGACAGGAACAACTTCTTCCGTTCTCTGGCTCTCAGATTCTAGCATCACGATACCACTGGCTTTGCTTATTAATCCACATGGTACAGCTGGATACGGTGCAAAATTGATAAAAACTGGAAATCTTCTATCTCCTCATCCAAACTCCCAACCGGGATAAATTACAAGTTCCTCGTGTCTTCTCTGCAAGATCCCATATAAAGGAACTACTGCAACCAGAACGTGGTCGAACTCATGTAGGCTCGACATCCTGAAATTGAACCTTTTGTGTGAAAGGAATCAAAGCTTCCACCGTCATCTCCTTCCTGTACAACTCACTTTGCAAGATCTTGAGATCGAAGACATATGGTGAAGGCCTCCAACCACTCGGTGCGTCTTGGAGATTACCCCTATCACCTCAATTCATGGGCCAGGGAACAGTTCCTCGACAGAAGTAGTGGGTCGTTCCACAGGCCAGTTCGATGTTTTGGTGTGTAGGCCTCTTTTATCAGGAATTCTCTAATTCCTCCTGAGGACACCTTGTCCCGTGTTTACTTCTCACCGGGTGGTAATAAGTAGACATTTTGATGACGTTCATCCAGGATGCGCTCCACCAGAAAAGACACAGCAGACTGATAGGTAAAGACAAAATGTTCTCTCCAACTTTACAGAGTGCTTACGGTCCAAGAGTAAGCACATCAAACGCACCTGATATGTGACTAAGTTCTATCCGTCCGTTTCTCTTGCTACTCGCTAGGGTGATAAAGAAGATACAGAGGACATAAGGAGGAGTTTTCAACAAAAAGACAGACATTTCTACTAACAAAATTGCAGAAGGTTCAAAGGGACTCACAGGACCTCCTCCGGTCATCTGAATGATGATCACTGACAGCCTTAATCTTGGACTATCATTGCAGTAAACATACCACGGTATCCCAACAACATATTGTGACTAACTCTTGGATATTGAGGTATAATCCGCAGTGTTCTTGCCAGTGGTCACTGCAGAGAACAGGTTCCCTCTGCACAAGATGTATTCTCACATGTGCTTAGCATGTCCCGTAAAAATTCAGCTACATCACGCCTATTAATACACAAGAGATACCTCACGATCTGGAAACGGGGCCAGGAGGCCAAGCAGTGGAGGTAACCCACTAGATCTCCAACTGAGGATACCACTGATCAAATGCTTGGCCCACATACGAATCTTCTACTGATGTCAGCAGGTACGCTACAGAAGCTGTTGAAAAAATTGCCTCCATAACTACGACTGATTAAGCGCGCAGGGCAGCATCAGAAGCTTGTCACAATTCGCTGTCTTGCATAATATGTGTCTTTGCAATTGCTAAGGCGAGCCTGCAGCCTGACTGCCAGATGCCATCCCAGTCCTTGCGTACACAATCCATAATCGATTCCTGAGTACACCTTCTAGCTACCTGATGCAAACAACTACCAGTGTCCTCTTCCCCTACTGCGGCTCCCACGCCACCCACTCCTCCCGCCACTCCTCACTTGACCTGCCCTTCCACCTCCACCTCGGGATAATCCTGCCAAAGCCCTATTTACAAGTTGATTCTGCGACGATGTATCACCCGCTCTTGTCCTTTTTCCTCCTCCTGAAGCTGCGCCTGCTCCATTCGCGGTAGAGGCCGGGCGTTTGGAGCTTCAATAATGAACGAATGCAAGGAATAATCAGTGCAAAAAGGAAGATAAATGTCGCCTTTAGATACAATTGCTTGAAAGTTCAAGTTTGACATCAATAAAGGAAAATAAAGCGACCGTGATGAGCCTTTGAAATTTACCCAGTGGTATTCAAAGCTTGAGTTGTTGCAGGCTTAGCCCAAGATAAATTGAAGGACTTCTTGTCACCAAAGAACGTTGGAGCTTTCGAGTGCAGCGGCTGCACACAGGCACGAAGAAAGATAAAGTCATAAGTCAGACCAGTATTTTATGAGAACCCAAAAATCCAGTGTTGTTTGACATAAGTAGACCTGGAAAATGCAAGATGAATTTTTGTGGAACATGGATAAAGTACCTGAGTTAAGGTGAGTATATTGTTGCAGGTTTGTAGACCAGAACTGGTGTTCTGCTTCTTCACTTTCTGGAAAATCCAATCGCCCACGAGTTCAACACTAATTGCTTGCTTTCTTGAGAGTGAATTCCCTCCTAGAGTCCTCCAACTTTTTAACTTTGAGGTACTTTGCCTCGACAGATAGAAAACGCCAATCTTTAATATAAAAGTGCATATGAACATTGTCTTTAGGTTTACTTACGACATCTGCCTTTGCTGCGTCATCCTTCGCCGCGGCCATGGCCTTATTGTGCTCTGACATGCCTTGAGCCAACTTTTTGTTCCTAGCCTTCGCCAGCTCTTCGACCAATGTCAATCTGGTCACAGAGAGGGGTAGACACTAAGCTTACTAAGATGCGGATGGAGGTGTCACATTAGTAAAATCTCAAACTAATACTTGCACTTCTTAAAACTCCATTCCAGAATAAATGAGGCATACGGCAAAAGCCTTTAGCATTCTGCCGCATACTTCTCTTTCCCTACCCGCACCATGTACAACAAAAAACGATGGACTCTCACAACTGAGATTTTGGACAAGAGAACCTTAACAAAGGAGGTGACAATGACTTCCAGACAGGTCTTTAGAGATCCTAAGATTAGGCAAGGTACGTTAAACTAGAATAGAAAATCGTGCCTCTCAATGAAGTCCTTAGACAATTCCGTGAAATCTTCTCCTAACCGATCTGAAGGTTGACCGGTAACAATTTTGTATCCACATAAACTGTTTGTCATGTTAGGCGCCTGCACAGAACAATGACACCATCCAAAAACATATTGATCATGGATTACAGAACCCGTTGTTCCAGTTTCGCACTCACGTCTGACCATCCACATACATAATTAATTAGTACTCCAAAGGCATTGTCCAGGCTATCTGGGGGGTCAAGGCGGTTCGACCCTGTTTAGATGCATCTAATTCCTGCCTGCGGGCCTCAAGCAAATGGATAGGAAGATTTATGCGTCCGAACTTCAGATTGAATCTTAAATTTCCATATTTTGATTTGAAGATAAAGATGATGGGGAATGCACCTTGTGCGCGAGTTGATGGAACACGTACAACAAGCACTCCACATAGGTGAAGTTTACTTCTTCTGCTATTTTCTTCCTCGGTACATACTTCTGCGGCCACATAGGCAGCAGGGGATTGGCATAGACACGAGGAGTAAATATCTAGTCACAGTCACAATATCAATCGACTCCTGGTACAATACTTCTTAGCGGTAGTTGACGCAAGGGGGGACTTGTAACAAAGTATGAAGAGCAGAACTATCACATTATCCGACATACAAAGCCAAGACTAAAGCCTCCCTTTGCTAGTTGCTTAGCGCTATAGTTTGATCCAGGTCAACAAAACAACGATGAAGCAGCTATGTAATATGAATTACCTTTATCAGGGTAACTATTGATGGCAGAAGGTTGCGAGCATCCTGGGCCGCCGTAAAAGGAGAACTCTCGGCTAAATTTTTTAGTAGATCCACTTTCTTCTCTTCGGGAAGCTGGATATTCAGAAACAGTTCATGAGTCCACACAGGACATCTATGTCTATAAACAGTCCTACCTTGCATCTTGCGGCAAGATCCACTAGTCACCCGTACCCATCTTGGCTCATGTCGAGCTGACAGAATCATTGTTTTCGATTGAATACAAGCCCAAAAGAGAAAAAGGATTAAATTATACCACTCAGAGTACACCCGACAGAGAAGGCTTGCCTTCATGTCCATCTGCAGAGTTGGAGAATAAATTACTTCCAAGGAATTTCTCAGCCATAATTAATGGTGAAAGCGGACCTGATCAAATACGGGGAGTAGATGCTTGTTTATGTAGTTGAAGAACTTGCTGTTTGATGCCCCGCGCTGCAACGAATAAGTATGCATTACATTGAAGTGTTATAACCCGTCATATTGTTGAATAAACCACATAATAGAACTATAAATAGAAACAAGGAGCAGACATTAGTAGAACCATGCAAGATCCTGTTCTTCCATCTCATACATAGGACAACAGACGGTGCTGGATTCAAGATGTTCATACAGGATACAAATCATGGATCATGTTTTTCAGAAATGGGATCAGAAGCCGTTCAAACAACGGGTCCGGAATCCACTATGAATGGAACCGAGAACATGCATATGAAGTGCACATGAAATGCAAACATGAACGCGTGCAAATCGAGAAGCATCATGCATTCATCTTTTCAAATTTATCCACCCCAAAGAATAGTACCAACTGGGAAACTAACTGTTTGACAGTTCAAAATGCAAAACCACTCACTGGTCCAGATGAAACACTCCTACCCCATCCAAAACCATCCACAGCAAGACACCAGTAATTCGAACACCAAAACATCTCTAGATACGAAAGCAAACCATGTTTGTTGCATAGTGCTTACCGCATAGAAAGGAAGAGCCATATTTAAGCACGACATTAGTCGGTCAATATGATCACCATCCGATATCTGCATCCATCAACTCAGAGCAAAACCAAGTGACTTACAAACTCCGAACTACTACAAATACAGGTTCAATAACGTGGAACCAAGGATGTAGGGCATTGACGCGTGGTGATGAAACCATATAGAGGACAACATAAGTACGCTAAGGACGCTTAGGACGCATTTCCAGCATTTCAGTTTACAAATATGTATAATAAATAATAAATAAATACTTCACGAGGCCCAGTTTCCTATTGCTTATCCAAACTTTAGTTTTCTGTGGATGTGATAAAAAACAAAGTGAGAATGCGACAAGACAAAGAATGTATTTAAATGTAACTTCTGTGTATACATCACGGTTGTGCCTTAATTCAAACAATGGAAAACTCACCACTTGTAGGTAAGGACGGGATTTCAGGATAGGAACAAGTGGAAATTTATGATTCATTCAAGTACGGAGTTTCTGAGCTTATCGCCCACCCTCAGGTAATGTGTTCATCTTAAAAAGTCCAGCAGAGCAAGGGGTATCCAAAGATACCCTAGCCTCAGGAGCCGAGAGATGTTCATCGTAGAGTGGGCTATTGGTTGTTGTCGTTGTAAATATCAAAACTTAGATGGTCTAAGAGCATATGGATGTCCAAAACGAAAAGCGAACCAGTTATAAAGGGGGATTCTCGTCGTGACAAATGAGAGAGACACCTTTCACTTCATATAAGCTTCAAGAGACACTCACATTGAACTGCGCATCAAGGTCCGCCTGACCTTCCACGATCTCGAGAAGCTCCTGTACACGCTCGGGGGGGGCCTTCTCTCCAAACAAGCTCAAACTCTTGAGGAAATCCATAAACATCTTGAACTCTGCGCCAGTAACATCTTGAAGACTCTGCAAGATATAGTAGCACTACATCAACTTCAATTGATTGATACATCAAAAATTAATAACAAAAGATAAAAATAACCTCATTAATTGAAGTGAGGAGAAACAATTGTGCGTCAGTTTGATAACTAAGAAAAGGAGCAACAGAAGTTGAATAGGCATTCATTATGTAAAGAACCTAACTCCGATTATGAATCAATGTGAACGAGTAAAAGGCACTGTGGCCGAAGAAAAACACGTACCTTCTTTATCAGATCCGTAATGTGTCTTTCCATCTCCTCTTGAGGGTGGAGAAGTTCGCTCTTCAGAGGGAAGACCTGTATAACTTTGCATTAGGGGCGATTTCTGTCATCAAGTCCTGAAGCACATCCGACTACTACTAACCACTCAATTATCCTGAAGCACATCCGACTACTACTAGCCACTCAACTATGGGAACCTCCTCCTCCTTTAAAGCACGTCTCAGAATGTTTCCGGGGTTAATGAACATTGCATAAGCACCTTTTCTCTGACAAAGATTAGAACTCGTTCCCGAATATTCTCGTCGGAGTTCTCAATATGTTTGAACAAGGCAGTTAGAGAAGCTGATCATGCACACCAGAACATGGTAAGTAAGTTTATTCAAAATCTAAAGACGTTGAGCACTACAGATCTAGAGCATCAGACGCCATGCCACTAAGAATAGGGAAAGGTATCTTTAACTGCGAAAATTACTATTTCTGACTAAAGGGGTTCAGATCCACTGCGCTTCAGACTCTGCACAAAGATGGATCTTGACGACAATCAATCTGGGATCAATAGCGACTAATTATATATTTATGTACCTTTCGTGTCCTGCCTCAGGACTGACATCAAGGCTTTTTGCACTGCATCTCGTTCCAACCCTTCCTCTACAACATCAGCGAAAGCATGTGAGACGAAAATCTCCCGGTCTAGTGCATGAATCACTACGTGAAGGTACTGGGAATTGCACCATGAACGGCATCTTACCAGCTAAAAGAAGTTGGCCCAAAACATCTGCAATTTTAGGTAGATGTACCGGAGTATCCTTGCATAGTAAAGGGAGACCCCTGATTGCCTGCACTCTTATCTGCCATGTGCAAGAAGATGCTGAGCAATCAAGTGACTCGCTCAACGAAATCAGATGGAATGATGAACATCGGGAAAGAGTTGGTAAAGCTCAAAAGACATCTAACCAGGCCTATGACCGAAAGCAATTTTCTACCTGGTATGGCGATTACTCCGAAAACCTAACATGCTAACATGCTAATCTCCATTGATTTTTTGCTTCGTTTTACCACACAATTTGCGCTCTAAGCAACATCTACAAACAAAGCATAATACAGGAAAATGACCAGCGGGACTTTCTCCTTCATGCCTGAAACAGATGAGATGCCAAAGGAGACAAACATCCACCACGACAAGATATTGGAGAAATTCAGGTTACATCCGTAATCACTACAGCAAATATATAATTTAGGTTCTTCAAACTGCTCTGCACTTGAGGCTGAGCGACTAGGTTGGCGTCATTTGAGCATTATATTACGTATAACCACGCGATGAAATGCGAAGAGGGAATCCATCAATGCAAGATGGATAAATCCCCCTTCACACATGTGGCAAGAATCTGAAGTACGAAAATACACTGGTCTCAAAACTTCACGTTGTCCAAAAGGAGGACTTTGTCTGATCCGACGTGAAAAGCGAGCAAACTGATACATTAACATTGATTGAGGTCGCCTGTGCTGTTGGGTCATCTCTTCTGATCCATATAGGATTTGTGGAGAAATCTTACTTGAAGATCTTTCACGAGTGAAGAATTTAAATAGTGGACATCTTGGAAAGTTGTCAGATTCTGAAAGTGATTGAACTTCGGCCGCCCATTTTCGCTCAAATAATTGGAAAGAAAGTTCAAGCAAGGTCTGATAGAGTTGTGAGACCAGGTGCCACACAACTGAATGTTCAGGGATACGTGATGTGGTGACTTCAACTTACCCCAAGTTCATCTTCTTCACATAGATCGAGTTGCGCATTGATTGCCTGGGACGAGTAATTGGGGAAGAATTTGAAATAGCGCGGAATGAGTTGTGCAGACAATTGTTTCGCTTTACTGCTCCCCTTCGCTACGGCGATGATCCCCATGTAGTCACTTTCATTCTGCTACCCCACGTCCCCGCCAAGAAGGAGCCATAGTGAGCAGTACGCAAAGAATGCAGACCAGACCACCACCACCACCCAGGGTCTTAAGATGGATGGAACGAAGTTTGTAAAAAAAATGGAGCTACAGAAGAGCATAACGGCAACTAACGAGCATCGATTGAGAGAGAAGAGGCCACCACAAAACCCTAAAGAGCCTCCTTGTTACAAACAAAGGCGAGAGAAGGTAACAACTCTCTTCTCTCATCGAGAATATCGTTATTTCTTTCTTTGATTGCCATAGAATCCCTCTGAATACAACTCTGATTTGTAAATGGCAGGGAAGAGGAATAAAATAAGAGACCTGAGTCTTGTCTTTAGACTCGCTGAGTCGTTCTCCATACTCATACAGCTTTTCAAGAATGAATTCCTCACTCTCGGGCGCCGCCATGGCCCCTCAGTACTCCCAACCAAAATTGAAATTACGACAATGCAGCCCCTAGTGTTCTCCCCAAGCCAAGATGGGACACAATGTGCTCCGTTTCTCCTAAAACCACTTCTCCTCACCGCGCTGTCCTGCTCAGTCTCCTTCCGCAAACCATGTATCTCCTCCTCAGCACTGTTCTTGCCTACCCTGTCATATTCCGAGCCCGTCCGGTTCCCTCCCTCTCCAGCGCAAGCGTGAGCAGTAGCGTTCTCTTGTTCCTTCGCTCCTCCCTCGCTTGCCTGCTCCTCAACGATCTCTCCCTCCCCTGCAGCTGTTAAGCTGACTCCCTTTCCTTCCTTCCTTCGTAGGCTCTCGTTCGTTCTTCACACCTTTCTCCGTTTGAAATGCGTGTTGTCGTTTCTCCTGTTGTGTTCCTTCGTTATCTTTCAGCCTCCGGCGTTCGCCAAACTGACCACGCCCAAGAGGCGTCCATCCGTTAACTGGATCTTTGGCGGACTATTTAGCGGGTACGCTAGCGGTTGGCGCGCTGCCGCCGGATAGCTTGAAGCTAACGCGCCGACCTAAGTATACTTCTTACCTTCTTCGCGAAGAAATTACCAAAGGATTCCCGTGGTGGACTCGAGAAGAGTCAAGTTTCGATGCTCATACTTTCTTTCCGTCCTCATCTATAGACAGTGACAAGATATTTTACCCATGGAGTACGACAATCATGTCCACGCCAGATACGTCAAATGATGCGATAGCGGCTGTTTACACACAACATTGGTATGGAAGGTGAATTTCTCGTTCGATTGTGCACTATCTGGAGTTCTGATCTTTTCCTTACTTACAAACCGTTTCTCAAACCACAGATATCTGCTCCCACCACTATCTGCATGGTTTTCTATTTGTTATGGATCATCATCTGTACAGGTAATAAGCTTATTATGAATGTCGTTTCACACTTCAGCGTGCACGAATGGACCAAACACCTTGACAGACCTCTCCTTTAGCAAATGCATTTCAGATGAGAGCAAAACGGATCGTCTTATGAACGAAAGAGAAAGTCCACATCGAATCAGGTAAACTTCGGGTTTGTGTGCGTACCACGGTAGAATTTGGAGGTGCAGTTAGAAAAGTCAAACAGGCCGAAGGGTACACATGTATACTGAACCTAACAACCTCCGAACCACAGTACAGGAAGGTCTTCTGGGGTGTTCGACAATTTTGTCCGAAAGTATAGTCAAAATCTGTCGGACAGATCGGAGTTTTTGGCACAATTGAGTCGGCCCCCACGCAGAGCAAGTGAATGGGCATGGTTACACACGAATCTTCTCCTCTATCTTGTACTAAAAACCTCGTTCCTGTTCACTCCGGGTATTCCATGCGAGTTGATGGGCTTCCACGGTCATCCATGGGACCTCCCACCGTTTAAGCGTGAAGAACATACACGCGATGTCTTTTAGTGGAAAGAGGAAACAAGAGAATATACCCTTCAAGAAAAGAAAAAATAAATACAATATGAATAAAAGCACAAGAAAAGAAAGGGCACAAAGGTCACCAGAAAAGGCAAAGCTCCCCAAGAGACTCGACAACCTAGAATGACTAATGTTGAATTGTCTCACGTTAAACAGTTTATACACGAGATCCATTCACCTCGATAATAAAGGTCGCTAAGGATAGAGAGTCTTAGATAGGAATGTTTGGGAGCTTTAGTCTCTTCTCTTTTTATTGTTACTTTTTTAACGTAGATTCAATGTTTGCGATAAAAGTTCGGTGTTATCTTTTATGTAGATCTCATGTTTGAGACGGCTATAAAAGGAGTTAGATTTGAAGTAAAAAATACGAAAGACTACAAAGATGCATACTACCCTTAATGAAGACACAACTCCCTCTCTTTGCATTGGCTGAATGCCTTCACCTTTTCATTTAACTCCGTGGTACTCCCAATGCTTTAAATCAAAACTTGACTCCTCAATGATCAAATCACTCCTCTGGATCCCTCAAAAATGACATGACATGAGAATGAACACAAATGACTTTGGGCCAAAGCATTAAACATACTTTTGATGTGCTCCAAAGGATTTTGAGGAAATCTTTTATCTCTACCTATATTACTCATTTAAGATTCTAATCTTATCTTATACTAATTATATGTAAGTTACTTAGAGGCCTTACTCACGTTAAGGAAGGTGTCAAATCTTCCCCAAAGTCAATTTGAATTTACTACACTTTGGACCTACAACTCCAAAGACTTGCACAATAACAAAGTTTTATACAACTCCAAAGTCCTTCCTTTTGAAGTATTTACAACTACAAAGGTCTTTGCTTAACTTCCTACTCCAAATTTCCTACAACTATAAAAAAACTTCTTCTTGTGGAGTATCTTAGCCTAAAGCTCTTGCTGCAAAGAACTACATTCCCCCTAAAATTTCTAAGGGGTTTAATTTGCTTCTCATATCCTACTATTTTTAGTATATAGGTATCACAAACTTCAACAAACTTCCTATCTATATGTTCCCTAAGTCTAATGGCTAATTGGTCCATTTGTTCTTCTCATAGGTTCTTCACTCCAACTTCTAAACCTACAACTCCAATTTGTGTATCTTTGTCTTTGTTGTTTTCCCTTTGGCTTCCTCCTTCAACATCTCTACAAAGTGATTTAGGACTTCTTCCAATTGTTGGATGACTCTACACTTCTCTTCCTCCAAGTGTTGGTTCAAGATTCCTAATTATTTCTCCACTTTTTCTAACATTCAAAGTCTATCCACTTACCTATCTTTGTTCTCCTTCTTTGAGTCTTCAATATCTTTGTTCTCCTTCTTTGAGTCTTCAACTAGTTGGGTCAATTGGAGTGCAATCTCCATTTGGTACTTGGCCATATGTAGATCCAAGATTATGATCCAAACCTTGGAATTCTACGACTTGCTACAAATGCTTACCATTTCTTTGTCCTTGGCTCGCAATTGATCTTTGTACCCAAGCTCCATGTCCTTCTTCTTGATTCATAGAGTTCCTAATTTGAGTTGCAACTTCCCAAGTTTGTCCTCTTGCCTCTTTTGGCCTACTATCACGGAAGAGTTCTACCTCTTTACCTCAAAAGTTCCTTGCATCAAGGCATTCACCTTCTTTGCTTCCTCCTTGTGTAGGTTTCTCACCTTGGCCATTTTTTCATTAGCTTGTTGCTCCTTTGCCTTCCAAGTCTAGATCTTATTGTGCATGTTGCGCACCAAGATTCTGAAATCCACTATCTTTGTGCACTCCTTATAATATTGGGGAAGTAAGAGCTATATGAACTGAAGTGCTACTCCTCCAAGTGTATGATGAAGTGTAGTCCTTCTTTGACTAGTAGTTGAGTTGCTTGGGCCAATCCTTCTCCAACTTCAGTTTGTACTTCTAGCGAAGAGTCCTTGTGTAAGGTTTTGAGGATAGGAGAACCCCCAAGAGAAAACCTAGAAGAAGAAACACAAAGCTTCACACTCAAAACTCCAATGCCTCAAATGAGCACCTTGATGTTATTATATAGCAAAGAGAATTCCCTCGAAGGAAGCTCCACCCTTGGATCAGATACATGGATTGGTGATATGTCAGCAAGCTCTAGCCTTAGATTAGTTGCTTGTATGGCTAGCATGTTGGTTATGGTCCTATCTAGTTTGTCAAACAAGCTTTGACCAAAGAGAATCTTTAAGGAATCTTCCTATATGAATCTCAAAATTGCATGGGTGAGGTATTGTTGGAAAGCTCTTGTTAAGACAAATAAGAGGAGGGAAGGCCAACCTTTGACTATTTTAGAAAAGAAGAAGGGGCGTTTGCATATTTTTGAGGCCTAATTCATCCGTTTAGGCCTCCAAAATTGGCTTTGAAGTTTTTAGTTTGAAATTTTCTACTTTTGCCTTTTTAATAAAAAGTACTCTTTTGTGAAACTTCTATTTGACCTACTTACTCCATCATATATAGTATCCTTCCAAATGTTACCAAGCTAATTTTCACCTCTAGATAATATGTCTAGCTATTGGTATTACACCTTGGCTTCTTCTTCTTTTGCTTTGGCTACTTTGATGTCATCCATGAATTCCTTTTCTGCAAACTTTGTATCAAATTTCATGGCTCTTCATGGTCTTACATCAAGTCCCAACACATTTATCCAATTCTCTTTGGTTTAGTTTTACGAGTTTCCTCTCAAGTCTATTGTTGTTCTCTATTTCCTCCACTTCATCTCATGGGTGAACTTGAAGTCACTCAACCCTCAATTCTGAAGCAAGAAGTCAAGATGCTTGCTTTGGATTACCACACTTTTGCAATGAATTGCACACTTTTTTATTGTGGGACTCCAAAGAATGGCTTTGGAGGTCTTTTGTAATCTTACGAGGATAGGAGACCTTAGGAGAAACACAAGAGAAAACACAAAGCTTTGCACTTAATCTTCGATGCCCCAAAGGAGCACCTTGACTATGTTCTATAGCAAGGGGGACTTCCTCAAAGGAAGATCCACCCTTGGATAAGATACATGAATTGGGGATATATCAACAAGCTCTACCCTTAGATTAGTTGCATGCATGGGTGATATGTCGGTTCTGATCCTATCTAGTTGGTCATACCATCTTTGACCAAAAGGAAACTATAGAGAATCTTCTTGTATGAGTTTCCAAATCATGTGGGTGAGGTATCATTGGAAAGCTCTCAATGAGACAAGCCCAAGGGGAGGGGAAGGCTAGCCTTTACTTTGTTGGGAAACACCTACACGTTTTTAAAGCCTAATTCATCCGTTTAGGCCTCCAAAATTGACTCTAAAGTTTTAAAGTTATTTTTGACTCCTGCTCTATTAGTAAAAGTTATCTTTTGGTGACGCTTCTATCTGATCTACCTAGCACATCATACATAAAACCTTCTAGAATTTTTTAAGCCAAATTTCACCTCTAGTTGATATGTCTAGCTTTTGATATTACAAATTCAAGTTGTTTTTAGCTCTTGCCTTATTTTTAAAAGTACTCTTTTGGTGATCCCTTTATTTGATCTACCTAGCCTATCATACATAACATCCTTCTAGGTGTTACCAAGCCAATTTTCACCTTGAGTTGATATATCTAGTTCTTGGTGTTACATCTTCTTCATGGGTTGTTGAGCAAACACCATGTTTCCTATCAAATGGGATCTAGGTACAAAGGCAAAGGTTGGAAAATTGCAAAGTTGGTGAGAAATATGAATGCTAAGTGGACTTGGAAATTCTAAGCTGACTCAAATTTGAAAATGAAATTGCTATTCAAAAAGTGAAATTGGTTAGTGTGCACTTGGTTTTATAGGCAAATTATTCAATCACTACTCTTCAATGACGGAGAAGTTGGTAAGCCAACACTCTCCACACACACTAACAACACCTTTGAATGCAAATGATCTTCCTTGAATGCAAGTGGTCTTAGGCAATAATTTTAAACCAAGCAATCGGCATTTTAAATTTATGTATGATCTTTTGGGCAAAGAATTTCCCGATTGAAGGTATTTGGCCAAATTTCTTCTAGCCAAAGGTCTTTTTACTTGTAGCCTTTGTCTTTGTTCATCTTTTGGACTTGTTTAATTAATCATTCTTGCTTCAAAGTGCCTTTTGCATCGAGCTTCTTCTATTTACCTTGGCATAGATGGATACAACTCCAATATGTACTTGAACTAATAAGTTTTCTTTCCCATAGCAAATTATTACATCATATCTTAGAAAAAAAAAAGTGAAACTAAAAAGTTAAAAATTTGTTAAAATGTGTGTACCATAATTATTTAAGATTGAGATCTAAATTTTACCATTGAAATATGCATACACTTATTTGAAAGCAAAGTGAGCTCTAAGCTAAACTTCTATCCTTAAATTGATGTGCAAAAAAATCAATAAATTCATTGTTAGATCAATAAATTATATAAGTATTGACCAATATGATGAAGTAAAGTGGCTAAGTAATATTATTTTTTACTGAAATTCTAGCAATTACTTAATAAATCATCAACTTCTATTTCTTATTGCTTACCAACATGAGCTAGAAGAACCTTCTCACTTAGCTTTTCAAAAAAAATATTACATTTGTAAAAGCATGGCAATAAATAATTGAAAAATTGCAGACAAACATGCATTTTTTAAAAGATTAATTAACATGACTCTTGAGAAACATCAAAACTTGTATAGTATGCAATTAACAAGATAGGTACGAAGTAAAGTATAAAGAGGGAGACAAGTTTGGTTGAGTATAAAAAATCTCACTTTGCAAATTTTTCTACAAAGTTTGTAGAATTGTATATCATAAAGGCAAATCCATTTGACAATGTATATATATTAGAGCTTCTAAACCAGCTTAGAATTACACAATTTTCCATTTCTTGTTATTGGAAGAAGTATTTGAGAAATATTTTAAATATTAGGTAAGAGCAAATATCAAGATCTCAATCAATAAGATTTGTGGATGGACTTGTATTTAATCTATAGACCATATTAAGAACAAGACCAAGGAGCATTAAGTTTGAGTACATTGTGAATTGCAAGGATACCATCTGCAACAAGTAACTTGTGTTGCAAAATAGAAATAGAATATGCTCAAGAAATGTTGCAAGAAAGGAAGCACAAGCAAAACACACAAGAGAGAGAGATCACAAAGTTTGAATTACTACTTGGATAACTTATACTACTAAGTTGTTGAACTAGATGGACTAATTTTTGCAATCAAGGTTTTATTATATTAGAGATTTATAAGCCAACTAGATGAATGTAATTTCTTCACAATGAATGTTCCTTTACAAATAGTAGAAGCAAATAAATTACATGAGTTAAATGGTGAGGAGTTTGATTTTGATAAGAACTTAGAAAAACACAAAGTAATATTATTAAGTTCAATATTAGGGCTTACCCTAATGTTAATCAAGGTAATGCAAAATTTCTATTTGAATTGGGATTTGGAAATGATCTTAATTAGTTGAAGTTGAGTAAACTTAGTGACATGCCTAGGTCAAATTGTATTATAAGGTTGGAGGTCCATCAAACAAGTAGAAATTTTTGCATGTTTGATTAAAGTGGGAGTCTTGGATAGAATACTTAGTTAATTTGCATTATAAGTTAGGGCATGTGAGGTAAAGTTATCAAGGAAATTGTAAAATCCAAATGTTTACCAAGTATTAGAATCAACAAGCTAAGATCTAAGCCAAATTATTCCAGGTTAGCTACCAAATATAACTTTATTTCTTTATTTATTTTTATTTATTGGTACCACAGACAAAATAGTTAGATTATACTAAATATCTTATTTGACTTACTCATGGTAGGGATAATCCATTGGATCCAATTTAATAGTAATGTAAGAACTATTGAGCTTGAAGTGTAACTTAGACTCAAACTAAGTACATTTAGCATTAGTTGGTACTAAAATTGAGAATCTTAGGATTATGGTACAATATAATATTGAGGTTATGAATTGTTAAAAAGTAAGCATAACATTCTAGGAGATATGATGTATAAGACCTTTGGATGTATCTTTTGCCTCTATAATCAAAATAATCTCTAGAATTGGAATTTTTTTGTTTGCTAGTCTCCTCTATACATATATTTTTTGGCACAACTATCATGTGTACAAGATAGCTTTACACCACCCTTATAAAACCCCAAGTAGACTAGATCAAGATAGTCCTTTGGATGGTAAGACTTGTCCTTAGACTTGGCCTTAGATCCAATGTTGGTTAGCCAATCACCCTTCTTAAGTTTCTCACCTACTTGTACAAACCATTTTAGACCATCTAAAGGTTTGGCAAGTTTCACTTTGATGAGTCTCTTAGGCCAGTTTGACCTCAACCCAAGGGAAGTCATATGGGCTCCTTTGGCATTGGCTTAACCTAAACTCACAAGGCCACTAAAAAAAGACATAGGAAGCCAATCTAGTCAAAGTGCCACTATTGGCCAAAGGAGCCGAGTCAAAGTGCAACTATCAGCCTTATTAAGCTTTTTTTCTAATAGTCTAGTCCACCCCTCTCTTCTCTTGGTCAAACAATACAGATCTTTAGATCTTTACGCTGATCAATGATGATTTGTAATAGATTATTTGGTAGAGTTTCAAGAAATGATTGAATTAATATCAATAGTGCAACCCTTACTACAAAGTATCAAAGCTCTATGATATTGATAGACATGAGTAGAATAAATAGCCTCCTTCACTTCCAAGTTATCATTCATTTCCGAACTCTCTTCTATACAAACTTTGATCTTGATTGCAATTACCTTCACAATATTTTAAATTTGTTGTTTCAATCTTCTTACACAATTCTTGGTGGGCATGAAATCTATTCTAATCATGGTAATCTATACTATTCCTCAATACTATGTATATACTTTAACTTTTCTCTCCTTTGGCACATACTCTCAATTTTTCCTTGCTTTAAGAAAGCAATATCACTCATAACTGTTCTCAAGAAGATAAATTTTAAGATAGTAAAACTCTACTAGGACTTCTCTTTGTCAAATTTGTTCTCTTTTTTGTTGCAATTTGAATCATACTATAGAAGAGATTTATCTCCAAAGAAATTTAGCAGCAACAAGGTGAACTTATTCTTCCTTATTTCATTGTTGCATATGTAGCCCTTTGAAAGCATCTCACAAAGTCCTCTACATCTCCTTCTTCTTCCAAAAGGAAGCAAATTTTTCTCTAACTAAGCCTCTATAACTAATAAATATAAATATGACTAACTCCTTTGTATAGAAATCCACCATAAGGAATGTGAAAGGTTTAGGTTACTTTAAGATTTATAATGCATATTTAAATCTTAGGGTATATTATTCAAAACTATATAAATATCTTATCTATTAATTAAAAAACTATTTTTATCTTTGGAAAATTTATGAAAAAATAGAAAAGTTCTATTCCCAAACTAAAACTCAAAGATCTTACCAAGGTTCTAAAAGTCATAATACTATACTATATTCAAAATTTGCACAATTCCTTGGGTTTAAATCTTTTTCATTCTAATTTTGATAAAAGAGTATTCAACATGAAATTTCAAGCTAAGGGAATTTCTCCTTTCCCTCAACCTCTTTTAATAAAATCTGAATGGATATGTACCAAAAATATATTCATTTTCAACGTATTAACATTCCTTAAAATCAAGTTTTGAATCTTCTAAGCACTCTTCTCAAAGTCTACTTTAAACTCTCATTTCTCTTGATTAATTATTATCACTTAAACCCTCATGGAACCTTAATTACCCTAACTATCACTATTGAAGACCTTTTATACTTAAAAGATGATTTTTAAAAGTAGAATTTATTTTATTGTTAAACAAGTCATTGAAGATAACCACAAAATCTCAAAAATAAACTCCAAACTACAAACTCCAATCTCTAAAAATTTGGTTTTTCATTTGATATGGATTTATTTATTGTGATATTTGCCATAAAATATGTAGTAAATTTACAAAAATCAATATGTATAACTTTTCAAGTTTATTAGGGAAATAATAGACCATAATCTAGTTGTGTTGTTTATCACACCATTTGTAGTGTCACATCTAGATTGCTCGGACATTAGAGTTGCATTGATAGTAGTTAGAGTTATTTCAACAATTCCTCAGTGACTACTTTCCGACGGTCAGATTTCGTGTTTGGGGTATTGACTTCACGGTGGTGATATTTGCCATAAAATATGTAGTAAATTTACAAAAATCAATATGTATAACTTTTCAAGTTTATTAGGGAAATAATAGACCATAATCTAGTTGTGTTGTTTATCACACCATTTGTAGTATCACATCTAGATTACTCGGACACTAGAGTTGCATTGATAGTAGTTAGAGTTATTTCAACAATTCCTCAGTGACTACTTTCCGACGGTCAGATTTCGTGTTTGGAGTATTGACTTCACGGTGGAGCTGTAATACTCCGAGGACAAGAGAAGAGAGAAAACACAGATTGCACACTCAACATTCGATGCCCCAAGGGAGCACCTTCTCTTTATTATATAGACAAAGAGGATCTCCTCCAAGGAAGCTCCACCATAGGATTAGGGACACAGATAGGTGACATGTCAGCAAGCTCCACCCTTGGATTACTTACTTGGATGGGTGACTTGTCTGGTCTAGGTCCTATCTGGTTGGTCAAACGAGCTTTGACTGGAGGGAATCTTCTTTTAGGGAATCTTCCTGTAGGAATCTCAGAATCATGTGAGTAAGGTACCATTGGAAAGCTCTCGATGAGACAAAGCAAGGAAGAGGGAAGGCCAGCGTTTCCTTCAATGGGGAGGGGGGAAATCTGCACATTTTTGAGGCCTAATTCATCCGTTTAGGCCTCCAAAATTGCCTTCAAAGATTTCAGGCATATTTCGGTTCCTACTCTATTAGTAGAAGTCCCCTTTTGGTGATACCTCTTTCTGATCTGTTTAGTCCATCATGTGTAACATCCTTCCAGATGTTACCAAACCAATTCTCACCTTTAAATCATATGTCTAGCTATTGGTTCTAAGGTTCTCAAGTCTATTTTGGTTTCTGCCCTATTAGTAGAAGTACTCTTTTGGTGATACTTCTATCTGATCTATTTTGAACATCATGTATAACATCATTCTAGATGTTACCAAACCAAATTTCACATCTAGATCATATGGCTAACCCTTGGTATTACAGACCTCCCTCCTTTTAAGACGCAACGTCCTCATTGTGCAATTGTTGCTCAAATGCTTGCACCAACACCGGTGCATGTGCCAAATTGGCAGCGTGTTCCCAGGTTGCTTCATAAAGGGGGTAACCTTTCCATTGTACTAGATATTCCACCCGCGGATGGCGAGTACCACGCATGCGCTTTTGGAGAATCCGCTCCACTTCATATTCCTCTATGCCATCAATGAGTGTCGGACAAGGTCAAATGTCCTGTGTGGAAGGACCTTGGCCTGATCGGGGAGCATATTTGCGTAGTAGGGAGACATGTAACACTGGATGGATCTTCATGTGTGGTGGTAGCTCAAGGTGATAGGCCACAGCGCCGATGCAATGAAGAATCGAGAAAGGCCCAATAAAACGAGGTTTGAGCTTACGAGATCCAACTAATGTGAGGTTGGTTGTTGATAGCCACACTTGATCCCCAACATTGAACTCCATGTGCCTTCGGTGTGCATCAACATACTGCTTTTGTTGATTTTGTGCAATCTGTAACTTGTGCTTAGCGCTCTCCACACCTTGTTGGATTCTAGAAACAAATGTGTTGACTGCATCAACCTTGGTAGTCACTGGACGGATCTTCATCAAGCTAGAAGGTGTGAAGGGATGCTCACCATACATGAGGAAGAATGGAGTGACCTAAGTGGATGTATTCACTGAATTGTTGTAAGCAAATTCCACCAACGGTAATAGGGTGTCCCACCTCTCTTGCTCTTCTAAGGTGAAGCCACGTAACATGTCTTCAATTGTGTGATTTGCCCGCTCTGTTTGGCCATCTGTTTATGGGTGGTAAGCTGTGGACAGGGCCAACTTGGTTTTGAAGAAACCAAAGAGTGTTCGCCAAAACAAACTAGTGAATTGGGTACCTCTATCGGTGATGAGTACTCTAGACAAACCATGGTGAGCAAAGACTACATCTAAGTATAGTTGAGCTAGTTGTGGAGCGGTCACCTCCTTGGTGGTAGGGCATACATGAATCATTTTGCTGAGCCGGTCCACAAAGACCACAATGGAGTCAAACCCTGAGGTGGTCTTGGGTAATTCACAGACGAGATCCATACTCACTTGTTCCCAACGTTGGGTAGGAGTGGGGAGAGGTTGAAGGAGCCATGTAGGAGCTTGATTAGAAGCTTTGTTCTGTTGACAAAGTAGGCAGCTACGCACATAGTCCATCATGTCGTTGCTCATCTTGGGCCAATAGTAATGGCGCTTGACTGCATCCAAGGTCTTGTCCACTCCGGCATGAGCTACAATGGCCGAATCATGACATTCCGCTAGAATGGTGGTACGTAATTCTGGGACATTTGGGATCCATAATCTGCCATCCCGAAAGGTGAGTCCTTGGGTGCTGGTGACGCCTTTGGATGATTGTGCTTCGACAATCTATGGATCAGTTTTTGTAGCAGCTAGAATCTCTTGCCAGAATTTAGGGTTAATCTTAACCTCTTCCACCAAGTTGTTGGCCATTGGCATGCAGGTGAATGCATATGCAAGTTGCTTCTTACCTTCCACGTAGGTGATTGTCATGTTGAAGCGTTGTTGCCACTCTGCCTACCAAATTTGGCGACGAGATAGATCCTTTTGCGTCTCGAGGTAGACTAGAGGTATGTGGTCTGTCTCTACTACAAATGCCTTCTCGCCCAGGTAGTGCTTCCAATGCTTGGTTGCTAGAACAATGGCCAGCTCTTCTCGTTCTGTGGTGTGGTAGTTGCGCTCTGCCGGTAACAAATTTCGAGAGAAATATGCAATTGGATGCCATCCGTCATGCCACTCTTGTTGTAGGACTGCTCCTATGGCTACGCCTGATGCATCTATAGCCAACTTGATTGGACATTTTGGGTCATACCACTTCAAGATTGGTGCATGTAGCAAGGCAGCCTTCAATTCTTGAAAGGCCAACTCTTGTGCAGTTCCCCATGTCCACTTCTTCCCCTTGCCAAGTAGTGCCGTTAAAGGTTGTGCAACCTTGGAGAAGTCCTTGACAAATCTACGATAGAATCCCGTCAACCCCAAGAAGCTCTTAAGTTGAGTCTGATCTTCTAGGGCACTCCATTTTTGAATGACCTCTATTTTATCTATGAATACTTGAATGCCCTCTGCACTTACTCTATGCCCTAAGTAGTCTACTTCAGACTTGCCAAACTCACACTTTGAGATTTTGGCGTCCAATTGATTCTATCTTAGAATCTGGAGGACCTCTCGTAGATGTTGTTTGTGTTTTGTCATCGTGCTACTATATACTAAGATATCATCCAAGAAGACAATAATAAACTTATCCAAGTATGGATAAAATATGTCATTCATTAGACTCATGAAAGTGGCACGCACATTGGTGAGGCCAAAAGGCATCACAAGATACTCAAAGTGGCCATACCTGGTTTGAAAGGCAGTTTTGTACACATCCTCCTCTGCAATTTGGATTTGATTGTAACCGCTCCGCAAGTCTAGTTTGGTGAAGTATCTCACTCCATGGAGTTGATCAAACAAGTCATCCATGCGAGGTAAGGGGTATTTGTTCTTCACTATTTGCTGATTGAGACCCCGATAGTCAATGCACATGCGCATTGTACCATCCTTCTTCTTCACAAACAAGACAGGGGCCCCATATGGTGATACACTAGGTTGGATGAACCCTTTATGTAGCATCTCCTCAATTTGAGTCTTACACTCCTCCAACTCATGAGGTGATAGGCAATATGGGGCCTTACAAGGAGGTGTCTTCCCCGGGAGTGTCTCTATTTTGTGATCTACTCGCCTTTTAGGTGGTAATCCTGAGGGTAGATCATCGGGAAAGACATCTTGAAACTCATCCACCACATCCTTCAATTTCTCAGGAATTTGTCCAGCGAGTTGTGCCCTCTGGACTTCTCTTATTAGACCCAGAAAACATCTATCGGTCTTATAGACAGTTGTTGTCCCTACGACATATAGAGGCAGTTTTTGCTTGTGTGATTTTTCTTTAACCCCAATGATTGACCATTGGTGGGTTCTCACTACTTTCTTCCTCCAATCCACCATTGGGTTGTATTGCTCCATCCATGGCATGCCTAAAATTGCATCATAATGGGCTAACCGTATCACTCGCCACTCAATTGCTTCCTGATATTCTCCTATAGAGAGGGTTACCCGTCTAGGTAATGATTCAATCCTCTCTGTTTGCCCATTTGGTAACTCTACTTCTTCACTTCCATCTCTCTCTAGATCCATTCCCAATCTTATTGCGATAGAGCAAGACAAGAAATTCTCTGTTGCTCCTGGATCTATTAATACTCTCACTTGATTACCTTCTAGGATTCCATTCACAACAATCAGTTGAGAGGTTGCCTTTCGGGCTCTTTGCACATTATTCTTCTTCCTTCCCTTGCTTCTCTGCTTCCTTATTGAGCCAGTAAGGCCGCAAAGTACATTTATTGGCGATCTTTGTTTTCCAAAGTGGTTTCAACCTCCTCCTCTTCAATGTGCCTCTCCATGTTGTTCAAAGCTCGCCTGTACGAAGGCCAAGGGCCTCTAGGGAAACGAGTGCGACAATTGGTAGATATGTGCCCAATACGGCCACAATTGTAACAACGGCGTTGTTCTCCTCGAGTCCCTTCTCCTTGTGGGGCTCCATCTCTTCGTTCTTCTACCCGTCCCCGCTCTCCTTGAAGTGGTCGTGCTCCTCGATCCCGGAATCAAAGGTTGCCCAATTCCATTGGTACTGGTCCACCCATGTGTGGCATTTTTGCGCGATAATGTTGAGGTGGAACTACTCCTTCACCTCCACCTAATGCTCCTGCTATTCTCTACGCACAAGCAATGGCTTCAAATACCGTGCGAGGGTTTTGCACCATGACTTCTTGGTGAATCCACTCTTTCAACCCTTGTTTGAAATTGTCAAGAGCCTCTGCTGGACTCATGTCGGTAATTGCGACTTGTAGATCCAAAAACGCCTCCACATACTCTTGTATGCTATTCTTCTGTCTCAATCCTCATAGTCGGGTTCGAGCCATCTGCATAGAATCCACCGATTGGAAATTCTTCAGCAATCCTTCTTGCATTGCTGTCCATGTGACCTCCCTTCTCTCTGCCAGTATGGATCATTCCCAAGCATCATACCATGTGAGGGCTTTATCCGTCAAGTACCCACATGCAAACACGCTTGCAGCATGCTCAGTGATCTCTGTTGAGAACAATCGGAAATATCAATTCATTCTTGAGATCCAATTTTCCACTACTCCCATCATACGCTGCCCCTTGTAAGGCTGGATGTTGCAGGTCTTCTTCATCCGGAGTAGCAATGTGGCTTCACCGTTGATAGGATTCGTAGGCATAGGTGCCTCTCCAAGCACTTCAGTCGCAGGTACAGGGTTTTGAGGTGGCTCTTCTTCTTGCATTGCTTGATCGTTCCTCAAGATCTGCACTTGACTTTGTAATGTCTCCATGGTCATCTTAATCTCTCGAAATTCATTCAACATCCCTTGCATTCCTTGCACAAGCTCTTGCAACTACGGATCCATGGTTCCTGCAACATCCAATTGCTAATGTCTTCTTCAATACAGAGTCAATATAATCACTCTGGAAGGCGCACAAACTATCGGAACTACCATTGGGACCTCAGAAGCTATCACTCGTTGATAATACTCCTCACCAAAATTCCTAACCACAAAATCTCTAAACATCACTTTCGGCCTCACTACATAACGAATTTCTACTTGAGTGTTGAAAGGGAGAGGATTTGGGACATTCATATCCATTTTATCATAATAGAATGTAGATCATCAAATCCCACTCTCTGTCATATATCACCACAGGTAGAATCACCGGGTTTGGTGAGTTCATCACTCTGTCCATGAATTCCGCACCAAAGTGATAAACTAGCAATACCCTCATCTGCTCACGCTGGATGTACATAACCTTGATATGAAAGGGGTTTGAGAATGGAAAGCTAGGTGCGGGAAATTGTCCCCCCGGCGCATCCATCCCATCCGCTCTCTAAAGTCCTTCCTGAGTCTAACGATTACTCTATGTTCTCCACCTCACATTACTCAGTTTAAGTAGTTTGTGCTATTCCAAGAGGGGTGATCCACTCTCTTGGACTAGAACACTCGCTCTGATACCATTGTAATACTCCGAGGACAAGAGAAGAGAGAAAACACAGATTGCACACTCAACATTCGATGCCCCAAGGGAGCACCTTCTCTTTATTATATAGACAAAGAGGATCTCCTCCAAGGAAGCTCCACCATAGGATTACTTACTTGGATGGGTGACCTGTCTGGTCTAGGTCCTATCTGGTTGGTCAAACAAGCTTTGACCAGAGGGAATCTTTTAGGGAATCTTCCTGTAGGAATCTCAGAATCACATGAGTAAGGTACCATTGGAAAGCTCTCGATGAGACAAAGCAAGGGGGAGGGAAGGCCAGCATTTCCTCCACTGGGGAGGGGGGAAATCTGCACATTTTCGAGGCCTAATTCATCCGTTTAGGCCTCCAAAATTGCCTTCAAAGATTTCAGGCATATTTCGGTTCCTACTCTATTAGTAGAAGTCCCCTTTTGGTGATACCTCTTTCTGATCTGTTTAGTCCATCATGTGTAACATCCTTCCAGATGTTACCAAACCAATTCTCACCTTTAAATCATATGTCTAGCTATTGGTTCTAAGGTTCTCAAGTCTATTTCGGTTTCTGCCCTATTAGTAGAAGTACTCTTTTGGTGATACTTCTATCTGATCTATTTTGACCATCATGTATAACATCATTCTAGATGTTAACAAACCAAATTTCACATCTAGATCATATGGCTAACCCTTGGTATTACAGGAGCCCACCGTCACTTTGCACCGTTTGCACCGTCGAGTGTGCTGTCAGCAAGACCATTAGGGTTCAGACCTAGCTTGAGTCCAGGGGGTATACTTTCAAAGTGCAGCTCCAGAGAGCTCACTTCTCTGATGTTGAGCCTTTGAGTTGTTGGCTATGGTGGATAGAGGCCGACAAGCGTCACCTGGATTCTCTATGCTAGAGTGAGTGTGGCTTGACTGTAATCAGTGCCCAGTTGTTGGGAGTTTATAAAGTGATAGATAAAGTACTGATCTGAGTTGAGTTGAGTTGAGTTGAGAGTGGTAAACAATCTGATTACATCAGAGAAGTGAAGTCAGGGGGAAATTGGGTGCAGGAACTTTGAGTGTTGGTGGTATCTCCAAGCTCGGTGGATTGTTGGTAGCTCGATTCAAGTCTAGTGTTTCCCTAGTGTGCAGAAGCTTGTTCAATTGATGTAGATTTGGCAGTTAGGCAGACGGTGTGCGGAACCGTTGGCCAAATTTCAAGCAAAGAAGGAGCAAATTTCAAGCAGTGGTTGTGACTTTGAGCTCAAGAGGTGAAGGCAGGATCAATTTGTTGCGAGTTGGACTCAAAAGTCAAATTGAAAGTGGAGTTGGGAAGCTATTCTCATGAATTTGTGATTTGGAAAACGCGTGTTGTCAATTTGGCTTGAGTGGAATGTTAGCAGGGGATTTGACAGACAGTCAACTTTAGGGTTTACGTCAGATTTTGGCTGCATTTTATGTCAAATTTGGAAAAACCCGTGTTGTCAATTTGGCTCGAGTAGAAAGTTAGTGGGGGATTTGGTAGATAGCCAAGTTTTAGGGTTTACATTAGATTTTGGGTGCATTTTATGACAAATTTTGGCCAGATTTGGAGGAGTTTTGCTAGTTTGGAGGAGTTTTGCTAATTTTGGAGGAGGTTCAAAGTGGCAAGAAGAAAGGCCTCATTTGGCTGAATTTTGGCGCTTTGAGGCATAGGGCTATGGGCTATGAGAGGCTACAAAGGCCTAGAAGGGCCAGCAAGCCAGCTTGCTGGCATGAGGCTAGCTAGTTTAGAGTAGATATTGGTCATTGGTTGGCAAAATTTGCCTTTCTTGCTAGATTGTGTGCAATAGGGTTTGACCCTAGATCTCTTGTTCCTAGATTGGTGCCCTAGCCAACTGGTCCACCCTCACTTGTTGTCATAGTGACTGTGCCACTGTTATCTATACACATGTAGCTTTGGCTAGGCGAGGCAATTTGATCTCATTCTTGGTGATCTTGGTAGCTTAGGACTTAGATACAAACTTCTCTTATGTCAAATGCAAAATGGTGGCAGAGTCCGTCCCGTGTTGTGTTATGAGATGGAGGGTTTTTTTTTAGATTTCTTTTGATTGGACCCCCTCCATTCTTTGCTTCCTATTTGTGCACCACGTTTGTGTGAGGTGCCATGACTTTTGAGCATTGGTGCTCTGGTGTGCTCTCAATATTGAGGTTGGAGTCATGACCAGTCAGACTACCTTTGTTTCTCTTTGGTGAGGCAAGAAGTGATGACCCGTAGACCGTGAGAGTGCGTGTTATGATGGCAAGTTACAAGTTGCCCTTTCCCCTAGTATAATTATCTCGGTTAAAGTTACATTAGTGGGTGGTGCTTAGTTGGTATTCGCACTTGGTGGTGTTGGCACGTGGTGGTGTTGGCACTTGGTAGAGCACTTGCAGTTGCGATTGGTGGTTCGAGTTTGTTGTTGTGGTTACTTGGTCATGACGGAGTTCTTTGGGGATTCCAAAGGAGATAGCCCTACAATACGTAGTGGGTTTACTTGGAGTGGTACTTGGTATCAGCCTGTATCTCAAGTCCTAGTGAAGGAGGAGATTGACTCTAAGTTGGAGTTCGACACAAGAGCTCATTTAGTTGAGAGTACACTTGGTGTGTCCGCACCGTTGTTGTGGGACATGGACAAGATTTATGGGGCCTCCAAAGGCCCTAGGCACTACTTTGGTATAGTGGGTACCATTGAGTTGGATGACTTCATCCAAGAGTTTGATAGTTGGTGTGATCTATAGCAGATGCGGAACCCGATTTTGTTCACACCTTTCATGGCATGGAAAGGGTTGTTTCAACATCTGGAGGGTCCGCCAATGGATGACTACCATGAGTTCAAGAAAGCTCATTTGGAGGAGATTGAGTTATGGAGACAGTATTGGTCTCCACACTATGTCTCCATCACTTCAGGCTTGGTAGCTAGTAGTAGATCGGCTGTACCTACAAGTTCTAGCTCAAGTAGTGTTGGTAGAGCTAGTGGAGGTGCACTAGTTGGAGATAGTGCTACTACGAGTGGAGGTACTACTATAGGAGGTGGTGTGGTACCGGGGTTTAACCCCATGGTGGAGTTCTTCTTGTGTTTGAGGTAGAACTACTAGGGAGTACGGACTGTGAGCCGGCCTGTCTCTCACTCAAGATGAACCTCTGATGGCTATTATGGTAGCGCACCATGGACTAAGAAGGCAAGGAACCCCAACTCCATCATACTCCTCCAAGGCTAACACTCCAAGACTCAAGACATTGCTCACTAGAAAACTCAATGAGAGAGAGATAGTTGCAGATGAAAGGATGATGAGTACCTCCTCACCCCTTGTTTTTATACTTGTGAAATAGTTACGTACCAAAGTTACTTATTACCATAGTAACTCAAGTTACTAGACTAAAAGTCAAGTAAAATCAAAAAGTAGAAAGGAATATCCATTCACATGGGCATATTCTCCTAAGCATGTGGTCTTATCTTGACCCAACCACTAAGTCAAGGATTCCTTCACATGGGCTATCCTTGGACTATAGAAGAATCCAAAACAAAAAGGCTTGCGGGCCCAAGAGTTCTCAACTCTTTCCCCAAAGCCAAACACCTAGGAATAATACCAAGTCAACATAGTAAAATCCAAAATAGTGGTGCACATCTTTTCTACTTCCTCTAAATTAAGGTCCCCTCTATCTTAGTTATGACTAACTTTAGCTAACCATGACTAATATAGAACCATCCTTTATCTCTATATAAATAATATCTCTTAAGTACTTGTAATACCAAGCTAAATATCACAATACCACACACATGCACAAATGGGTGTTACATTTACCCCCGGACTAAGTTTTCACTTTGTCCTCAAAGTGAAGGTCTCTCTACCTTCTATGGTACATCTTCAACTTATCATGGTTAATCCTATCAAAGTGTCTTCCTCCCAACTCCTTGAGATCATAGGTGTAATTGCCCCACACCTTCTCCACTATGAAAGGTCCAAAGTACTTAGGCAAAAACTTCTTTTGTACTCTCTTGAATCGAATGGAATCAAACAACATTACCCAATCACCTTCCTTGAAAGGCTCCACCTTCTTCTTGCCTTGCCTCTTGTCATAGCTCTCCTTTTGTTTCCTTTGGGCTTGCTCCACTCGAACCATAGTAATTGCTCTTGCCTCTTCCAACTCCATGAGTTGATCCTTCCTTGACTTCTCTGCATCACCTCCTTGTGCTTTCTTCAATCTCCTATGAATGCTTTGGAAGGTAGGAAGATCAAAGTGAATAGGTAAGGTAGAATCAATACCATATACCAATTGAAATGGAGAATATCCGGTGGAAGTCTTCATGGTTGTCCTATACTCCCACAAAACTGCATGAATCCTCTTGTCCCAATGATGTTTAGCCCTCTCCATTTCTGCATCTTTGGCCAACATCATGCACAAGGTCTGATTGGTTCTCTCTGCCAAGCCATTGGAATTTGGCTTATAGGATGTAGTTACTCTATGTGTGATAGAGAAATGTCGTAGCATGGCTATAGTAATGCTTCCTATAAACTCTCCTCCTCTATCAAAAACCAACTCCAAAGGGCATCCAAACCTAGTGATAATGCGTTCATAAAGAAATCTACCCACTTCATCTTCATTCTTGTCCCTCAATGGTCTAGCCTCAACCCACTTGGTAAGGTAATCAGTAACTACCACAATGTACCGATTGTTCCTTGGGGTTCTATTGAGAGGTCCTACAAAATCAATTCCCCACTTCTCAAAAGGTCCTAGCAATGGAACTGATCTAAGTGGTGGAGTGGATGTAGACTTTCTAGCAAAAGCTTGACAAACATGACAAGTTTTGCAATAATCAAGACAATCCTTGAAAATCCCTCTCCAATGGTAACCTGCATCTAGAATCTTGAAAGCAGTCACCTTTCCTGCAAAGTGTCCTCCACATACTAAACCTTCATGAAACTCCTTTATGAGTAGGATAGACTCTTCCTTACCCACTACTCTTCGAAGTAGACCATCTGCTCCTTGGTGAAAAAGAATATCCTCCACCATTGTGTAAGGTCTAGATCTTGCTGCAAGGGCCTTCCTCTCCCTAGCATGCATCCCTTCTGGATAGTTACCTCTTGTCACAAAATCCACAATCTCCTTGTACTCCATTGGAACCTCTTGAGTGACTGAGATTGTCATGAGCTCCTCATCCGGGAAGGAATCATCCACTGGCTCATCTCCATCATGATCATAGGCTCTAGATAACAAATCAACATTTGCATGTTTCTTTCCTAGCCTATCCTCAATGGTGTAGTCATACTCAGACAAGAGTATCATCCACCTTGCTAGTCTCCCTTCAACATTAGGCTTGTTGAAGATGTACTTCAAAGCCTTGTGATCCGTGACAATGGTGGCTTTCCCTCCAATCAAGTAGTGTCTAAACTTCTTGAGACCAAAGATCACTGCCAACCGTTCTCTCTCCATGACAGAGTAGTTCTTCTCTGCTGAAACCATTTGCCTACTAGCATAAGCTATTGGATGATCATGCCCATCTTGGTCTAATTGACTAAGAGTGCATCCTATAGCTACATTAGAAGCATCAGTGTAGAGGATGAAAGGCTTATTCCAATCAGGTTTAGCAAGAATTAGAGCTACAACAAGGGATTGCTTGAGCTCCTCAAAAGCTTTGAGAGCCTCCTTGTCTTCCAAAATCACCATGTAATCTACACCCTTCTTCATGTAGATGGTCAATGCATAAGCCTTGTTGGAAAATGAGAAGATGAACCTCCTATAGTATCCAACCATCCCCAAGAATTGGCATAACTTTGTCAAGCTTGAAGGGAATGGAAGGTTTGAGATTTTCCTCACCTTCTGAGGATCAACTGCTATTCCATCCTTGGAGATGATGTGCCCCAAAAGTAGACCTTCTTCACATCCAAAAATTCACTTCTCTGGGTTGAGTGATGCATTTGCCTCATCCAAGCATTGCAAGACTTTGATTAGGTGCTCAAAGTGCTCCTCCTTGCTCCCATAGACACAAAAATCATCAATGAAGTCCCTCACAAATTTCCTAATGAAAGGTTCAAATACCTTGTTCATGAACCGTTGGAATGTGGCTGGAGCATTGCAAAGCCCAAAAGGCATGACCTTGAAAGCGTAAGTTCCCCAAGGTGTGGTGAACGTGGTGAGTTGTTGATGCTCTGGTGCAATCTTGATTTGGTTGTATCCACTATAACCATCTCCAAAACTGTACCTCTCATGACCTGCAACCTCCTCCAAGATCTCATCAATGAATGGCAATGGGTAGTAGTCCTTCTTGGTAACAACATTAAGCTTCTTGTAATCCACACATACCCAAAGCTTACCATTCTTTTTCTTCACAATGACAATTGGAGACACCCCTTCTGAATTCTCCACCTCAAAGATAAATCCAGCCTCCTTGAGCTTATCAATCTCCTCCTTCACAACCAAAGATATTGGTGGGCTAATGTGACATTGCTTTTGGTGGATTGGTCTTGCATGTAACTCCACCTCTATCTTGTACTCCTCCAAGGTGACTTCCTTCAAATCCTTGTAACTAAAAGCAAACACATGGATGAACTTACAGAAAATCTCCTCAAATCTCACCTTCTCCTCCTTGGTAACATTTGGGCCATACTTGAGGGTAGCTAACCTTCTCTCTACCTCCTCAAGTGTCAATGGTGATTTGTCTGGGTCCTTTAAAACCTCTGGCTTAGGTGCAAAATCCATAGAACACAAGGGATACACATCTAAATCAGATTCAGATTCATCCTCCTCCATAGAAGTCTCTACACCTGAAGCTCCTTCTTCAGAATTTGATTCCCAATAATCAGAAGATGGTGTATTTGAATGTGAAGTATTGGTGGTGTTAGTCACAGGAACTATGACTCTATGGTTTGATGGCCCAATCCTCAAATACCCTTTGTGCCATCAATCAGTTGTGCGTGCTGCTCTCAACCATGGCCTCCCAAGAAGTAAGTCATAGCTTGAATCCTTCAAGACTTGGAAAGTCATGAGATTTTGAACTCCCATAACTGAAACTACCACTTTATCCATCACCCCTACTGGTCGAACTTGTTGCTTGTTTGCCATGCTCACCACAAATGTTGAAGCTCTTGAGGGTATCATACCCAACTTCTTCATCAACCTTTCTGACATGGCATTTACTGCTGATCCATTATCAACCAATGCATCCTTGATGTTGTGACCATTCACTCTCACATCAATCTTGGAGGCATATTCACAAGCCTCCCATGGTGCTGGCTTGGCATCTACCACCCCCATTGATATTGGAACTTTTGCCTTCTTCTTCCTCTTGCCCCTTGTAGAACTCAAACCACCTCTAAGCTCCTTTCTCAAGGTAGGGTTCAAAGCAATCAATTGGCCCATTGTGATGTTAGCCTTGTGACTACCAACATCCTCCAACACATTGTAGTTCCATTGTTGCTTTGAAATCAAGAAGTCCTCCATCCCCAACTTCTTCCTTGGAGTCTTTTTTGTTGATGGTGTTGAGGTGCAAGTGCTCCTAGTAGACATAGGAGTATCCTTGCTTGAAGTAAATCCCTGAGAAGAGTGAATATCCTCTACAAAACGAGCTCTCTTCTTCTCTTGTGCCAAAAGCTCCAAATTAAGACCCTTAGAGTTTGAGCACTCTCCCTTCTCATACTTGCTCTCAACCACATCTATGGATGCTATCCCCTTACCTTTGTTGGGATTAGGAGCCACTTGGGTTTCACTACCTCCCTCTTTCCCTCTATTGGCTCCCTCATAACCTCTTCCTCCATGGTAAGTGGAATTTGGCAATTCCTTTGGATATGGCCTCTTCCTCCACAACCAAAACAATTTCTATCATTGAAATTGTTGGCTGGTTGGCCTCCTCTATATGGATAGTTTCCATAACTCCTAGGCCCTCTCACTACATTCTGATCCACCTCTCTCTTCTCCCATAGTTGCACCACATTGATCTTGAGATCCGCAAGTTGTTTGGAGTGGATCTTTTGGTGGAGATGCAAGAACTGGAGCAACTACTACTTGTGGTGCAACCCTTGTCACCAAAGTATCAGAAGTTCCACCATACTTGTAGCCTTGAGGAGGATGCACAACCTCCTTCACCACCAAATCACTCTCATCCTCTTCCAAACTCTCCTCCATACAAATTGCGATCTTGATAGCTTCAACCTTGGAAGAAGGTTTCTCATATCTCACCTTGCTTCTAATTTGTGTTCTCAACCCTCCCACAAAATTCTTGGTGAGCATGGCCCCTATGCCAATCATTGTAGTCTCCACATCATCCCCAACCCTTCCTCAACACTATGCAAAATCTGGACTCCAACTTTTCCACTCTTTCCACATAGACTCTCACTTTCTCTCCATCTCCTTGCTTGAGAAATGTAACCTCACTCATCAATCTCTCATAACTCTCATCAGGAAGAAAGTTCTCAATGAGTGTTGAAGTCAAAGTCTCCCAAGACTCCTCTTCCCCATCTCTCCTCTCTCTCTTTTGGGATTTTGACTCATACCATGTAAGTGATGCATCCTCAAAAAAATCTGGTAATAATGAGGCCCACTCATTCTTCCTCCTCTCATTGTTTCCTATGCAAGCTCTCTTGAAGTCTCTCACAAAGGCCTCCACATCTTCTCCATCCTTGCCAAAGAAAACCGGAAGTTTTCCCATCTTAACCCCTCACTATCTTTCTTTTCTCAAAATTTTTTTTTTTTTTCTCTCACTCTATTACTAATAGAGTATATACATGACTAACAACATCTAAGAATAATCCACTCTAGAGAACACAAAAGATTCAGGTTGCTCCAAGATTTCTATAGCAACATCAAATCCTAGAGTGCATATTAATCTAACTCTCATGGATAGTTTATCCATGAGTTGAAAGATTATCTCCATCACTAATCTTGAGAACTAGCTGATGAAGGTGATAGTATTTCTGTAGCTGTACTAAGACTCTCTCCAAGATCCTTCACCAAAGTTTCCAAAAGTGCTTTTACTCCACTACACTCATGTCCTTTTGGAAGTCCTTCCACTCCACAAACCTCACACAACTCCTTGGTCTTAGATCTTCTCCCTCCCAATCTTGGTGAAGAAGGTCCAACATGCAAACCCAAGTCAAGTAAGCCTCTCCTTTCCCTCAATCTCTTGCTCTCAAAGGTCAATGGACATGAACTTGCCTTATGTCCCTTCTCTCCACATAGAAAGCACTTAGACTCACTCTTTCCTCCAAGTGGTGTAGGTTTCTGGATCCTCTCAACACTCTCTTCAAATTCTATTGTAAACTCTCTTTTCCTCAAATCCACCCCTAAAATCACCTCAAACCCTTGGGAGACCTTGCATAATCTCAATTTCCACTCTTGATGACCCTCCATGTTCCCAAGATGAATCTAAACACTCAAACATGCTTTTTGTTGATCTCAAACTCCTCATGCATGAGATCTCCACTCTGTAGAATTGACCCTTCCTCACAATGTCACTCAAATCTCCAAACCAGTATGTCATAATCCTCCGAAATTTGGTATACTTGATGAAAACTCTAGGGCGTCCCGCCCTGCAAAATTTCAGATCTTTTCATTGAGCCATTTGGCCTAGACACCTTTCTATTCAGCACACAAATTTTAGATTTGGTCTGAAAACCACCCCCCTCACTTCAAAAACTCTTAACGCCCTGCACAAAAACGATCTCTCTCTAATTTTTAAGGCACCAGGTAGGATACAATGCACTGAATTTTCTTGGAAATTTAAAGAACAATTCACTAAAAATTGAAGAAATGGGAGACTCTGTAAAATTTTCCAAAGAGCATGCAGTTGCGGGAGCACTTTACCCTATCAACTTTCAAAAATTCTAGCACAGTGCACATAGTAGTTATAATAATAATTTTAAGTGTGCTAACTGAAAGATAACCCAGGCTATCATGTGTAGAAATTTCAAGTTCAGATCTCAAACTTTAGATTTTGCCCAAAATCACCTTAATCCCCAAAATCTGCAATCCACCTCACACAATCTCTCCAATTCCTCTCATGTGTACAAGATGTACAAAATCACCTCAAAGACATCATAATGAACTACAGGGTATACAAATGGATCTTAGTTCTCTAACATAAGTTCAACCCTCTCTCTCTCCTAATGTTCTCTCCAAGTGAGCTTTCATAGCCTCCTTCTGCCTAATGTAGAATTGAACGCGGAACATTACCTTGCCTTCTAGAGAGGTCCCGGCAACGGAACCAAAAATGTGAGCCGCCCTGTCTCTCACTCAGGATGAACCTCTGATGGCTATTATGGTAGCGCACCATGGACTAAGAAGGCAAGGAACCCCAACTCCATCACACTCCTCCAAGGCTAATACTCCAAGACTCAAGACATTGCTCACTAGAGAACTCAATGAGAGAGAGATAGTCGCAAATGAAAGGATGATGAGTACCTCCTCACCCCTTGTTTATATACTTGTGAAATAGTTACGTACCAAAGTTACTAATTACCATAGTAACTCAAGTTACTAGACTAAAAGTCAAGTAAAATCAAAACGTAGAAAGGAATATCCATTCACATGGGCATATTCTCCTAAGCATGTGGTCTTATCTTGACCCAACCACTAAGTCAAGGATTCCTTCACATGGGCTATCCTTGGACTATAGAAGAATCCAAAACAAAAAGGCTTGCGGGCCCAAGAGTTCTCAACTCTTTCCCCAAAGCCAAACACCTAGGAATAATACCAAGTCAACATAGTAAAATCCAAAATAGTGGTGCACATCTTTTCTACTTCCTCTAAATTAAGGTCCCCTCTATCTTAGTTATGACTAACTTTAGCTAACCATGACTAATATAGAACCATCCTTTATCTCTATATAAATAATATCTCTTAAGTACTTGTAATACCAAGCTAAATATCACAATACCACACACATGCACATATGGGTGTTATAGGACTGACAAGCTGAGGAGCTTGCAGGAGTTCCAGCGGAAGGCTAGAGTGAGCCTACGTGAGGCATACACTTGCATGAGGCAGCTGATCAGTTTCAATCAGGGAGTTATTGAGGCCCAAGAAGTACAGTTTTGGTATGAGATACTGGACAAGGAGTTGCAATGTAGAGTTCGTGATGCTACGTTGTTGCAGGCTACTTTGCCTACTTTGGCAGTGATCTTTGGTTTAACTAAGTGTATTGAGCTCAACATGGTAGAGGAGAGAGTGGTGACATCTAGATTTGGTACGGAGACCTCATCCACGGCTGTGACTTCTTCTAGAGTGCAGTAGAGTGCACCACGCCTAGTTGGTTTTTGAGAACATGGTGGCCAGGCTAGATCCTATGGATCCTGTGGAGGGCCTAGTGGAGTTAGACCTTTACCTTCATTTGCGGGTCAGCTGCAACCAGTGAGTGGTAGTGTTGCTTGTTGGACTTGTGGTGGACCTCACCATAGGAGAGAGTGTAGTCAAGGCAGCGGACCTGATACCTCTGGTGCATCACAGCCAGCATAGAGACAGTGTGAGCACTGCCACAAATTTGGTCACACTAGTGATTGGTGTTTTGACCTACACCCAAAGTTACGGAGTGGTAAGGCTACTATGGTAGGTAGTAGAGGAGCTCTAGTTCATGGAGGACGAGGTGGTGGTAGAGGATCTACACCTAGTAGGGGTGCAGTACCTGCCCTTACTTTTGACACAGCTATGGCTACTCGGATTGAGCAGTTGGAGCAGAGATTGGCTAGTATGGCTATTGCTCAGAGAAGATCAGATTTGGGTGCTGAGGCTTCCACCTCATATGTTGGTGATAGAGATGCTTTGGACTTCATGTGCAGAGCAACACAAGTGGATGCATCTACAATAGTGACTAGGAGTGCAGTACATGCTCCAAAGCCTAGAGGAGCATTAATGGAGTTGGACCCACAAAGAGGAGAGGTTGGGAGACAGGTCAGACTTCCCCTATCTTTCATGCTATCTGAGGCATTGTAGATGACATCTATGGTTCCTAGACGTCCCAATGCAGGTGTGGTAGGTGATGATGGAGTGCATGATGGACTACCTACTAGTCAGCTACCTGCTACTACATAGATTGAGTCTAGCATGATATTGGGAGCGGCTCAGTTGATTATGCGGTGTTCTTTGTTTTCGGCCAAATGACATGTTTACATTGGGAGTTGACCCAGGCCCAATGTTCTGGTTGGCTTCCACCCTGTGTGAGAGTAGGATGGTGCGGTTCCTACTACTAGGGTAGAGAAGGTTGATAGTGGAGCTGACTTGGTTGAGGAGCATGGGATCCGTTCAGCGCCCAGTGGTTTATGGCAGGCAACAGCGGCTAGACTGGAGGAGTTGCCAGCTAGATCGGCCTTTGAGAGAGCACGGTTTACACCTGGTGTAGTCCTATTGGATAACCAAAGGGGGATTTTATTTTTGGTGGGACCTTTAGGGAAGGTCTATATACCACAGAGAGTCTTGTTATACTCTAGTGCATAGCTCCTTATGTTGGGGAAGGCGGCAATTGTCGGTTTGGAATTACGGAAGACCGATGTGCAGAGGTGTCCATTTCAGATCCAGACATCTCTAGGTGGTGGTTTGACACAATACATCACACATGGGGAGCTTGTTGTCCAAGTTCAGCCTAGTCATCTGACTGATAGCTCGGTGGTGAGAGCTCAGGCTATTGCGACAATATCTGAGTCATACAATGTGCTAGTTGGGGAAGTAGTGTTATACCCCATGGGTTTCAGCATTGACTATTGGGAGGAGACAACCTCCTATAGACCTGGTTGGCAGTCTGGTGAGGGACGGGTAGGTTGCCTACCAATATGCTTCAGTAGTGGCAGTCTTGGCTCACTACAGTTCGAGACCATAGCAACATCACTTTTAGCTTTTAGTAGTGCAGTTACTTGGCCTGGTGACTTGTTGGAGTGGAACGCCCATGCGGAGGATACTCTAGTACTAGAGGAGATCATTTGGCTTTGGAGTACAAGTGGAATTGTTCCGTCCACCTTGGATGTTCCATTGTGGAGTTCAGAGGAGACGTTGCAGCAACATGCAGATCAGTTGGTGCAGCAAGCTTGGAGTGGAGCCTTTGTACCATCAAGAGATGAGTGTGAGGATGAGCCTCCAGAGGCAATTGATTTGACACCTCTAGATACCACACTCATTGCTTGGCAGTATCCAGTAGAGGGGATATGCCTATTGGAGTTGTTTGGTAGGATTAACACCGGACTAGTTGCGGTGTTACATGCGAGTATATGAGTACAAAGGTAATTGTATGTAGAGAGAGATGAGACTGCTAGGCGAGTCTCTCTTCATCATGTGGCACACTTGGCCTATCTATATCCAGAGTTATTATTGATGTCAGCAGTCAGAGGTTACCAGAAGGTCCTACCAGCATACATTTCCTTACTGGGGGCGCATGACCTAGAGAAACATGGGCCTATTCACTTGGTGATTTCTAGATGGCCATGATAGGGACATACACGTGCGGGCCGTAGTTTGGGTCTTCAAGATCCTCATTCTGGTGTGTTTTGGGAGATGTTATGGATACTACGACATCTCCAAGTTCATCAGTCCGTTTCTCTAGCTTACCTTTTGGAGAACGTTCCTTTGATGGGTGATTCTCGTACCAGAGTGGTGGCGAGTACACATCAGGTCCATTCTTGGATGGACCTACTGTATTGTTAGATGCAGCCAAAGTGGGATCACAGGCTCATCATCTTTGTCCTTGGTGGACAAACCTCTTACCTAGAGATGTTCTATAGCGCGCTTATGATGGGATTCAACGACTTGACCACATCCTTGTTGATGACATTTTGGATGTTGGACGTCAGTCTCAGACAATGGTAGTGGCTGATAGGTCACCTATGGCAATGGTGAACCTAGTTAGACAACCTAGAGCCGCATTTCCCACACTCATGAGTTTCCCAAGCTCTCATGCTTTTTGAGAGAGAGGACTTGGACTTGTTTGGGACTCACAGTTATAGCAGTTGGTTGAGCCCAATGCTTATGAGAGAGAGTAGGTGATGGGTTTCTGCACCAGTATTACCGCTGTTCCAGTAGTGTTAGAGGCATCCAAGCAACAAGTGTTAGGTCAGGCTATGGACCTGAACTATTTGACCTGGATTGTGAGCCTTGGCTTGGCAGAGTAGCGTAGAATGCGCTTGATAGGCATCACCACTCAAACACTTGTGAGTCTTGTGCCTATCAAGACAATTCAAGCACATGCTGGGGCTGATGGACCGAGTGGACATGGTTTCCTTGGGGCACATCCAATAGCTACTAGGGAGAGTGGTCTACTTGGAGTCCATCTAGGTGAGCGTGGGCTACTTGGATTACACCCTTGGTCTACTCGAGATGCAGCTAGAGGATGTGTGGAGCTTACAGCCAGAGTGGAGGGAGTTTTTCACACAAAGGTTGGGACCTCTAGTGGTCGGGAGCATGACACTATTGCTCCCAAGTGCCCAATGTAGCAGCCAGTCAGTATGTCTTCCACTCTTACTACATTTACAGAGGATACTTGGGAGCCAGATCTTGGACCCAAGCTTACTTGAGAGGAAAGACGGAGGGTTTGGAGGTTCTTGAGGAGCCACACGAGTTGTTTTGCCTTCAATATGAAGGATTTGGGTGCTCTAAAAGGACCTGGTATACGGATTGAGCTGATTAGCAATACACCAATTTTTTGATGTCCTTATTGATATAGTGATATGGAGAGGATATTGATTCAGAGCCGGAGTAGTGACCTATTTGAGGCTGGTTTGGTGGAGATTTCACATGGAGAGTATGCATCAACAACAGTGATGCCAACCAAGAAGGATATGCATGGCAACTATACAGATAGGCGGATGTGTGGAGATTACCATCATATCAACCAACAAACTAGGGCTGATTGGTATGCCATGCCTACACCAGAGGAGATTTTTGATGCGATTGGGCATGCAAAGATCTTCAGTACTTTGGATCTTTGAGCGGGATATCATCAGTTGCTGATCAGGGAGGAAGATAAGTCCAAGATAGCATTTTGGGCTATTGATACTCACGGCAAGGATGTGTTATATCAGTGGAGGTTCTTACCATTTGGGTTAAAGAATGCTCTTGTTGAGTTCCAGAGGGTCATAGATAGGATCCTAGCTAGATTGGATTTTGCTTGGTGTTATATTGATGACATTTTGGTCTATAACACTATTGTGGAGGAGCATGAGAGATAGTTGTTGGAGGTATTTGAGAGGTTGAGATCTCATGGACTCAAATTACATCTTGGGGAGTGTAGGTTCTTTCACAAGCAGGTTGAGTATTTGGGTCACACTATCTACCCCGGAGGACTTGGTGTTCAGCAGACCAAGGTGGAGGAGGCTATTGCACATATTCCTTGACCTACGGATGTGAGCAGAGTGCAAGCATTCCTTGGGTTGGCAAACTTTTATCACCGCTATGTTAGAGGATTTAGTGCCATTGCCAAGGCCTTGACAAAGCTGACCAAGCTTACACAAGAGTGGTGTTGGGGAGATGAGCAGGAGAGAGCTTTTGTAGAGCTCAAGGAGAGGTTGACATCTGCTCCTATTTTGAGGAGACCGATCAGAGGACGACCATTTCAGATTCATACTGATTGGAGTATGTTGGGGCTTGGAGCAATGCTCACCCAGCATGATGATGAGGAGAAGGAGTTTATGGTGGCCTATGCTAGTTGCTCCAACAATTCAGTGGAGGTAAAGTATAGTTCATATGAGGGAGAGTGCCTAGCAGCAGTTTAGGTAGTAGCACATTTCCGATGTTACCTATTTGGTAACCCCTTCACTCTCATCACTGATCATCAGCCATTGAAGTGGTTGATGGAGTCCAACAAACTTTTAGGGAAGCTTGCATGATGGGCTTTGATTTTATAGGAGTATGATTTCATGGTTGTTCACAGACATGGAGTAGTGAACTGTGATGCAGATGGGTTGAGTAGAAACCCATGTCCCATCCAGCAAGATCAGACCGGAGCATGTTGGCATGGTAGACAGATGAGGAGATGGTGCCAGGTTGGCATGCATCTGCCTTTTTGTGTATATTTTCAGAGGCTTTGGTGGTATCTCTCTCAGCGTATATAGGAGGAGTTATTAAGGTCATAGATCCTAAGAGTGAAGATATTGGTACAGTTCAGCAAGACATTCATGATGATGTCTTAGTGATGGACTATCTTTGCATTGGTGTTGTGGGTGGCACAGTTGGGGCCAAGGAGAGAGACCGTGTTCTTCAGTGAGCCAGATGGTTTAGATTGGAGGGCAAACACCTTTTGCATGTATGGGAGGATGGTAGAGTGTGAGTAGTACCACTTCCAACACAAAGACCACAGTTGGTCCATCATGCTCATGAGGAGCTAGGGCATTTTGGAGTAAAGCATACATATAGCTTACTCCAGAGTCATTATTGGTGGCACGTTATGCAGACTGAGGTATAGTAGTTTGTTGCCAGATGTGTGGTATGTGACCAAGTTAGAGCATCATTCAATGCTCCTACGCCATAGTTACACCCATTACCTATCATGGGATTGGGTTACCATTGGAGTTTGGAATTTGCTAGACCTTTACCGCTGATTGTGAGACACCATCGGTATGTTTTGGTGATGTGGAGCACTTCTCGTTGGTGGCACTTCCTGACAAGTCTAGTGAAGGGGACAACTTACTCATTCCTGGATCAAGTTCTTAGTCATTTTGGTGCACCAGCTGAGGTTTTGACTGATCAGGGTATAGAGTTCTTGGGGGAGTTTCAGGTCTTGTGTGGCAAGGCTTTGATTGATCACCGTAGTACCACCCGAGATCACCCTAGGGCAGATGGCTTAGCAGCGAGAGTGGTTTAGACGGTGAAGAGAGGATTGCAAAAGTATGGTTTGCAGAGAGGCCACTTGGGAGATTGGGATCTCCAGTTACCTTGGTTGGCCATGGGCTATTGGTTCAGCGGGCAAGCCTCCTTAGCATCCTTCTCTCTATACTTTCTACTCTATGGACGAGATCCAGATTTACCTGCAGCCATTTGTCGAGATGCTACTATAGTTTTAGACTTGGATGACCCCGACGTATGGATGAGCGCATGTTCTCTGCGGGCAGAGATCTTTTGGAGAGTGATGCCAATGGCCTTTGAGAACTTGGCGATTGCTCAACATAGAGATACTTTATGCTATCCTACCATTTCAGGAGGAGGTTATAGACCCTCAATCCATTGATTTCATCCAGGAGATTATGTATATCTACAACAGACAACACCGACGACACTTGATGTTTTGACAAGCCGCATTATCTTGAGAGTGTGTGAGGTTTTGCCATCTGGAGTCCTTGTGTTAGAAGGACGTGATGGTGTTGTTTGGAAGGATCATGTGTGCAATTGTGTGCCATGCCACCTCCCAAACATTGATGGTACTATGGACCCAAGCTTGGCACAGCGATGTATGTTGTGTAGTGATGTATATATGCACAACAACTATCATGCCATTTGTAGTGTCGCATCTAGATGCTTGGACACTAGAGTTGATTCAATTGAGAGTGCACTTGGCACTTTAGAGTGCAATTGTGGCACTTTAAAGTCTATGTGGCAACAATCTTTAGGTTGCCACATAGACTCATTCTTTAGAGTTTATGTGGCAACCTAAAGATCTTGACTCCTTCCAAAGATCTTTTTGAGTATTGTCGTGCATATATACATTGCTACACAACATACATTGCTGTCAATGTCATACACAATAGAAGCACAACTCACACATAAGTCATACATAGACTCTAAAGTGCCACAATTGCACTCTAAAGTGCCAAGTGCACTCTCAATTGAATCAACTCCAATGTCCGAGCATCTAGATGCAACACTACAAATGGCATGATAGTTGTTGTGCATATATACATTGCTACACAACATACATTGCTGTCAACATCATACACAATAGAAGCACAACTCACACATAAGTCATACATAGACTCTAAACTGCCACAATCGCCCCCCTAGTTGGCGGTTAGGTCCCTCTAACTCCAGATAGCCATCTACTCTAAGTATATGGTATACCCTATAATGGGCAAAGATCATGAGGCCGGGTGCTATGGAGCCCCATTGTTAGTCGCCCGTTTGCAATCTATACCATATAAAGAATGAACTAGCTATAGGTCAAGTACATCTAGGATATAACCACTATTCCTGAGGAACCACCATGAGAGGAGGAGTCATACATGCCATATGCCATCCTCTTGAACAACTATCACATACTAACATAGTAGCAACTCCACCAAAAGAGCCACATAACATACACCTCAAGCTTGCACGTACAAGTGCCAAGCTTGGGTCCGTAGTACCATCAATGTTTGGGAGGTGGCATGGCGCACAATTGTGTACATGATCCTTCCAAACAACACCATCACGTCCTTCTAACACAAGGACTCCAGATGGCAAAACCTCATGCATTCTCAAGATAGTGCATGAGAAACCTGTCAAAACGTCAAGTGTCGTTAGTGCTGTCTACTATAGATATACATAGTCGCATGGATGAAATTGATGGATTGAGGGTCTATAACCTCCTCCTTGAATGGTAGTATAACGTAAAGTATCTCTATGCTGAGCAATCGCCAAGTTCTCAAAGGCCATCGGCATCACTCTCTCAGAAATCTCTACCCGTTGAGAACATGCGCTCATCCATACATCGGGGTCATCCAAGTCCAAAACTACAGTAACATCTCAACGAATGGCTATAGGTAAATCTGGATCTTGTCCATAGAGTAGAAGGTATGGAGAGAAGGATGCTAAGGAGGCTTGCCGGCTAAACCAATAGCCCATGGCCAACCAAGGTAACTAGAGATCCCAATCTCCCAAGTGGCCTCTCTACAAATCATACTTGGACCTAATGTGTACTCGCCACCACTCTGGTGTGAGAATCACCCATCAAAGGAACATTCTCTAAAAGGTAAGCTGGAGAAATGGACTGATGAACTTGGAGATGTCGTAATATCCGTAACATCTCCTAAAACACACCAAAACAAGGATCCTAAAGACCAAAACCTCTACTAGCACGTGTAGGTCCCTAACATGGCCATTTTGAAATCACCAAGTGAATAGGCCTATGTCTCTCCAGATCATGCACCCCTAGTAAGGAAATGTCTGTCGATAGAGCCTTCTGGTAACCTTTGACTATTGACATCGGTAATAACTCTGGATATTGATAGGCCAAGTGTGCCACATGATGTAGAGAGACTTGCATGGAAATCTCATCTCTCTCTATATATAAGTACCTCTATACTTGTATACCCGCCTATAATACCGCAGCTAGTCCAGTGCTAATCCCACCAAACAACTCCAATAGACATATCCCCTCTACTAGATACTGCCAAGCAATGAGTGTGGTATCCAGAGGTGTCAAAGCAATCACCTCTGGAGGCTCATCCTCACACTCATCTCTTGATGGTACAAAGGCTCCACTCCAAGCTTGTTGCACCAATTGATTTTCATGCTGCTATAACGCCTCCTCTGAACTCCACAATGGAACATCCAAGGTGGATGGAACAATCCAACTTGTACTCCAAATCCGAGTGATCTCCTCTTGTACTAGAGTATCCTCTGCATGGGCATTCCCCTCTAACAAATCACCAGGCCAAGTAACTGCACCACTGAAAGCTAAAATTGATGTTGCCATGGTATCGGACTATAGTGAGCCAAGATAGCCACTACTAAAGCATACTGGTAGACGAAATACCCGTCCCTCACCATACTACCAACCAGGTCTATAGGAGGCTGTCTCCTCCCAATAGTCAATACTGAAACCCATGGGGTATAACATTGCTCTCCCAACTAGCACATCATATGACTCAGCTATTGTTGCAATAGCTTGAGCTCTCACTACCAAGCTATCAGTTGGATGACCAGGCTGAACTTGGACAACAAGCTCCGCACATGTGATGTATTGTGTCAAACCACCACCTAAAGATGTCTAGATATGAAATGGACACCTCTCCACATTGGTCTTTCGTAACTCTAGACCGACAACTGTAGCCTTCTCCAACATAAGCGGCTATGCACCAGAGTATAACAAGACTCTCTATGGTGTATAGACCTTCCTTGAAGGTCCCACCAAACAAAAAATCCCCCTCTGGTTATCCAATAGAACAATACCGAGTGTGAACCATGCTCTCTCAATGGCCGGTCTAGCTGGCAACTCCTCCAGTCTAGCCGCTACTGCCTGCTATAAACCATTGGTTGCTGAATGGATCCCATGCTCCTCAACCAAGTCAGCTCCACTACCAACCACCTCTGCTCTAGTAGTAGGAACCACATCATCCTTACTCTCACAAAGCGTGGCTGCCAACCAGAACACTAGGGCTTGGTCAACTCCGAATGTAAACATGTCACTAGCCAAAAACAAAGGATGTCGTATAATCAGCTGAGCCGCCCCCAACATCATTCTAGACTCAGTCTATGTAGTAGCAAGTGGCTGACTAGCAGGTAGTCCATCATGCACTCCATCACCACCTACCACACCTACACTGGGACGTCTAGGAACCATGGATGTTGTCTACAATGCCTTAGAAAGCATGAAAGACTAGGGAAGTCTGACCTATCTCCCAACCTCTCCTCTCTGTGGATCCAACTCCATTGATGCTCCTCTAGGCTCCGGAGCACATACTGCACTCCTATTCAATGCTGCAAATGCATCCATTTGTGCTGCTCCGCACATGAAATCCAAAGCATCTCTCTCACCAGCATATGAGGTGGAAGCTTCAGCACCCAAATTTGATCTCCTTTGAGCAATAGCCATACTAGCCAATCTATGCTCCAACTGCTCAATCCGAGTAGCCATAGCTGTATCAAAAGTAAGGGCAGGTATTGCACTCCTAGTAGGTGTAGATCCTCTACCACCACCTCTACCACCTTTTCCTCCATGAACTGGAGCTCCTCTACTACTTGCCATAGCAGCCCTACCACTCCGTAACTCTAGGTGTAGGTCAAAACACCAATCACTAGTATGACTAAATCTATGGCAATGCTCACACTGCCTCTTTGTTGGCTATGATGCACCAGAGGTATCAGGTCCACTGCCCTGAGTACACTCTCTCCTATGATGAGGTCCACCACAAGTCCAACAAGCAACACTACCACTCGCTGGCTGCTACTGACCCAAAAATGAAGGTAAGGGTCTAACTACAATAGGCCCTCCACTTGCTCCCTAGGATCTGGGTTGTCCACTATGTCCTCAAAAACCAACTGGGTGTGGTGCACTTTGCTGCACTCTAGAAGAAGTCACAGTTGTGGATGAGGTCTCCCTACCAAATCTAGATGTCACCACCCTCTCCTCTACCATGTTGAGCTCAATATGCTTAGCCAAATCAAAGAAGACTGCCAAAGTAGGCAAAGTAGCCTGCAACAATGTAACATCATGAACTCTACATTGTAACTCCCTGTCCAATATCCCATACCAAAATTGGATTGCATGGGCCTAAGGAACTCCCTGAGTGAAACTGATCAGCTGCCTCATGCAAGTGTATGCCTCACATAGGCTCTCTCTAGCCTTCCGCTGGAACTCCTGCAAGCTCCTTAGCTTGTCAGTCTGCACTCCTTGGTAGTTCTGCCTCAAACATAGGAAGAACTCCACCATGGGGTTAAACCCCGATACCACACCACCTCCTGTAGTGGTACCTCCACTTGTGGTAACATTATCTCTAGCTAGTGCACCTCCACTAGCTCCACCAACACTACTTGAGCTAGAACTCATAGGTACAACCAATCTACTCCTGGCCACCAAGCTTGAAGTGATAGAGATATAGTTTGGAGACCAATACTATCTCCATAACTCAATCTCCTCCAAATGAGCTCTCCTAAACTCATGATAGTTGTCCATTGGTGGACCCTCTAAGTGTTGAAACAACCCCTTCCATGCCATGAAGGGTGTGAACAAAGTTGGGTTCCGCATTTGCTGCATATCACACCAACTATCAAACTCCTGGATGAAGTCATCCAACTCAATGGTACCCATTGTACTAGAAGTACCACTCCAAGTAAACCCATTGCGTACTGTAGGGCTATCTCCTTTGGAATCCCTAGAACTCCGTCGTGACAAAGTAACCACAACTGCAACCGCAAATTGCAACAGCAAGTACCCCACCAGGAGCCAACACCACCAAAGTGCCACCACCAACCAAGCACCACCAAATGCCAACACCAACGGAGAACCAAATTAATGGAATTAATGGAATATCATCCACTAATGTAACTCTAACCAAGACAAACACACTAGAGGCAAGGGCGACCTGTTACCTGCCATCACAACACGCATTCTCACAATCTGTAGGTCATCACTTCCTACATCACCAAAGAGAAACAAAGATAGTCTGACTAGTCATCATTCCAGCCTCACTATCAAGAGCACACCAGGGCACCAACGCTCAAAATTCAAGGCACCTCACACAAACAAGAAGCAAAGAATGGAGGAGGTCCAATCACAAGAATACTAAACAACAACCCTCCATCTCATAAATCAACACACAACCGACTCTGCCACCATTTGGCATTTGACATAATTTGAGTACCTATCTACTTCTTGAGCTACAAGGATCACCAAGGACCGGTTTCAAGTTATTTTCACCAAAATTTGACATAGCTCCATCACAAAATTTGACGTAAATTTGATGTAAAATTTGATATAAATCCCTTAAAATGGCTGACCACTAAATCCTCAACTAACTCTTCACTCAAGCCAAATTGGAAAAATTGGTTTCATCCAATCTTCAATTCGTGAGAATCTACTCCCAACTCCACCTTCAATTTCAATTTCTGAGCTCAACTCGTAACAAATTGTGCCTGAGCTCAAAATCAAAGCTACTGCTTGAAAATTGCTTCTTCCTTGGCTCCAAATTTTTCCAACACTTCCGCACAAACACTCTCTCAGGGAATTTTGAACTATGCAATTGAGACACCACGATCCACCGAGCTTGGAGATACCACCAACATTTGTAGTTCTTGCACCCAATTTCCCCCTAACTCACTTCTTTGATGTAATCAGATTGTTTACCACTCTCAACTCAACTCAACTCAGATCAGTACTTGATCTGTCACTCTACAAATTGCCAACAACTGGGCATTGATTATAGTCAAGCCATACCCACTCTAGCCAAGAAACTCTAGGTGATGCTCACCGACTTTCTGTCCACTCTAGCCAAGAACTCAAAGGCCCAACATCAGAGAAGTGAGCTCTTGAGAGCTGCACTCCTAGGGTATACCCTTGATTTTGACCTAAGTCTCCTCCCAATAGTCCCGCTAACGGCACACCCGATGGTGTGAAGGGTGGGCCCCGCCATGAAGTCAATACTCTAAACCTGAAATCTGACCGTCAGAAAGTAGTCTATGAGTAACAGCCAAAATGCCTCTAACTACTATCATTGGAACTTCAGTGTCCGAGCATCTAGATGCGACACTACAAATGGCATGATAGTATCTTCCAAAGACTAGACTTCCAAAGACTTCCAGGGACCAATGTCTTACCCTTTGAAAGACATCAGCTTCACGAAAGACCAATGTCTAACCTTCCCAAAAGCATTGTCTTTGCTTGAAGCCCAATGTCTTACCCTTTCAAAGGCACCATCTTTGGACGACCATAACATCTTTGTGATAATCTATCTATTCAATCTTCATACTTTGGTTACTTGCAACCCTACAACATAATGAAATTTATCAAGGCCTTGCATCCAAGAAATCTCAAAGAATGTAAGGAGCAAGTATGCAAAGCAACTAGTGATTCTTCACCAAAGTACAATTATGAAGCAAGAAAATTTCATGAAGGATAAAGCAAAGCAACATAAAGTTGTGAAACTATTTCACTTTATTCATTCTTTGTATTTTGAACAAAATAGCACCTTGAATAGTATGCTTAAATAGTCACAAAAATTTAGGACTACAACATAGAAAACTAACAAAAATAGCCACCACCTAGAATAGGAAATCAAGAAGATTTCTAATTACTATCCTTTGGGGTAATTAATGGTCATATAGCTTTAGGTATGTAAGATAAGGGTATTCAATAATGGCTCCTCTTGTACCAATTCCTCCGGTTGTAGATACTCTACAGCCTGATCAAAGCACTTCTTAATTAAGAGATAACCTACAATGTCATATATAAGCTTGCTCTTAAATAATTCACTAAACTTCTTTTCTATCCTAACTCTAAGGCCTAAGGCAATCCACTCAATTGTTTGATCTTTGAGTGATTGCATGAGCTTTTGCCTTGCAAGCTTGAGTTTGTGCACTTCTTTGGTGATGGTAGAAGTATCCAAGAAGTCCTCCATCATCTTCATGATAACACGCATATTAGATAGTATTCTAGTGCTTTTACTCCTTTATTACTAGTCTTACCATCACTTCACCATCTTGAAGAATATTAAAATCCAAAAAGTGTACTATCCTAATACCACTATAAAAAGAAGAGAGATTTGGTTCTAGTATAACAACCATAACCTTAAGAAGTGTTAAGTTGGGAGGAACCTTGGCTTCTTAGGATTAAGAAGCTGAACCAGATCCTAACTACAATTAGTCTAAGTCCAAAGTAGACCAAAATAATAGAAGGCACTTGGTACCATTTTGATACACCTAACCACGTAGCATGCAAATACAATCAATGGTTAGTGAACTTCCCAACATATAAATGGAACTAGTATAAACATCACTAAAGGAACAAAAGTCAAAATGATTTTTAAAGAAAGCAAAGAAGGTGACTTCCCTCTTGTCAAAAAGTAAGTGCTTAACAAATCCACACAATTGGAGGAGAAGATATAGAGATTCTTGAAGGAATTAACTCAACCTTCACACACTCAAAGTATGCAAAGCAAATCTTGACCAAAATTTGAAATTAGGTCAAGCTCTCTAGGTGTAATTCCATTTGAATCCAAGATGGCAGCCAATACTAAGACAAAATTTAGAGTGAGCATTTCTTCAAGAGAGCTACATTGCATTGCATTTCCTAATATTTGATAATTGTACAATTTGTAGGAGCTTTTGAGATCACTAGGTGAAGTGTGTTGAGCTTAATTATAGGAGAGAGGAGAGCAGTGGTAATGAGTTGATAAAAAGGCCCCTAATTTTTTTCTATCATGATATGATAGGTTCAGTGAGCATTTCTTTAGAAGAGCTATATTACAAGAATTTCCCTACATTTGATAACTCTACAATTTGTGGGAGTTGCCAAGGAACATTAGAGGAAGTGGGATGAGCTTAATCATATGAGAGATAAGAGAGCAATGGTAAGGAGTTGACAAAAAGGCCTTTGCAAAATTCAATATTTTGTGACATTTGGGCTAAGCACAATCAAAGAATTGAGGTAGTTGTGGGAGCAATAAGAGAGTATCAGATCCAAGTCAAGTAGGTGGGGAGCTTATAGTGAGGAAGGATGCAGGTCAAGGTAGTAGTGGAAGAAAGAGGGAGAGAGGAAAGGAGGGAAGGATTATCACAACAATACCACCATAAACAGTAGCTAGAACAAGTGGTTCTTTGTTTTGATCGTATAAACCTCAATACAATTATGAGTGGACTTAGAAGCAACCCAAAGATAACCTTGAAAAAACTAAACCTCATAGTACCCACCTTCACTTCAAAGCAATGTGAATGAGAGAATATTTGAAGAAGATTTTTTGTGAGTGGTTCTTGGATTTGCCATGGAGTTTTAGACTACAACCCACTATCTTTGAATGGTTGATAAGCTGCATCCTTGATGGGATGGATCTTGCCATTCAAGGAAACCTCCAAGATTGGGACATATAGGTGATAATCATCACTAATAATTGTAAATATCAAGGAAAGCTTACCACATAGGGGAGGGATATTAGATAAAGCAACTAAGGAGATTTTAAGAATAATGAGTATGGTGTAAGGGAGTGTTATACATTTAGCTCAATTGTTAATCCTTGGGTGCATAAAGTATTTGAATTCTTGTTGCCTATCTTGCATCTTGATCACACCAATAAGATTAGCAAAATCTAAGCTTCCATGATAGTTGATGCATGGACAAGAGCTTGAGTAGTAAAATTGGGCCAAATTGGCATATGGAGTGAGAAAATTGGCCTTGAGTAACAATCAAGAAAACAACTATGCAAGGATTTGCCTATTATTGTTCCATGTTTATCATCAACATGAGATGCTTACCAAGAAAAGAAGGAGGAGTTGGAAGCACACAAGGAGGTGTAGAGAAATCCACCCCAAGCCATAACCATGAAAAGAAGTATCCTTTCAACTTTCCATGGGAAAGAGTCATAGGGTCTAACCCCTTATGTTCTTCACCTAACAAGTGGAATGGTGAATTTTTACCAAGCAATTTTCCTCAAAGTGTAGAGGTAGAGCAAGAAGAAGAATCTCTCTTCCAAATATTAATTTGGAAGCATACATAGAGCTTAATTTGGAAGCATATATAGAGCTTGTAGGTGCAATATGTTGACTATGAAACCACAATGAGGAGCATTACCATCATGGTAAGAGAAAGGAAATAGTATTTTAAGTACTTGCTTAAAGTATTCAATATTGTGGCAAAAGTGCCCTAACCAAGGAGCTTGCCATTGTGAAGGCAAATTGAGAGCACCTTCAATCCAAGTTGCAAACTCTCTAAGAGAAGGAATCACATATCACTCCCAAGCATGGAGCAACGAGAGAGTTTTTACAAGTTGATCCTAAAATGGCTACTAAGGCTCAATACTTGTAATACTCAGAGGAGAAGAGAAGAGAGAAAACATAGATTTCATGTTCAATCATCTGATGCTCTCAAGGAGCACCTTCTCTTTATTGTATAGACAAAGAGGATCTCCTCCAAGGAAGCTCCACCATAAGATTAGGCACATAGATAGGTGACATGTCAACAAGCTCCACCCTTGGATTACTTACTTGGATGGGTGACATGTTGGTCCTGGTCCTATCTAGTTGGTCAAACAAGCTTTGACCAAAGGGAATATTTTAGAGAATCTTCCTATAGGAATCTCAAAATCACGTGGGTGAGGTACCATTGGAAAGCTCTCAACAAGACAAAGCAGGAGGGAGAGAAAGGCCAGCCTTTCCTCTAGAATGTGCACATTTTTTAAGGCCTAATTCATCCATTTAGGCCTCCAAAATTGCCTCCAAAGATTTCAGGCATATTTCAATTCCTACTCTATTAGTAGAAGTCCCCTTTTGGTGATACCTCTTTCTGATCTATTTAGTCTTTTATGTGTATCATCCTTCCAAATGTTACCAAACCAATTCTCATTTTTAAATCATATGTCTAGCTATTGGTTCTAAGGTTTTCAAGTCTATTTTGGTTTCTGCCTTATTAGTAAAAGTACTCTTTTGGTGATACTTATATCTAATATATTTTGACTATCATGTATAACATCATTCCATATGTTACCAAACCAAATTTCACATCTAGATCATATGGCTAGCTCTTGGTATTACAATAGTGGGAAGAGATGCATGAGAGGAAGCATTTGGGGGTAGCATAAAACCAAGAAGCATACAAATCAACATGAGTGAAGAGAATGCAAGAGATTCAGGCTTTGCTTAGTGACATTTTGGCACAGATACCTGTATACCATCTCTTGAAAGCAAATTCACTACACCAAGAAGAGAATTTCACCTTTTGAGTCAATGGAGGAGCCAAGGAAGTGTATATCAAATGATGGGAGTTTCTTGCCAGCAACCAATGAAGAGATTAAGGAGGTTCTTGCAAGGTTGACATCACTTGAGGTTCTTGAGCCAACAGGCCACACTCAAAATCACCAAGGGATTCTTTTGATCACAACAAGAATTGGTGAAGTCTACCAATCAAGAGCTAGAAGTAGAGGTTGAGGAAGCACCAAAGAAGGAAGTGGATGACCCAATCTGATCTCACCACCAAAAGCTAACAAGCAAAAGAAAAGATGGAGGAAGGGACAAATTATGACAAGAATGAAGACACTCACCTAAGCTTTGGATGTTACAAAAGCAGTGATGGAAGAAAAGTTAAGGATCCATAATTAGTTAGATTACGGTTCCAACTATGTGGGGTAGTTAGCTAGAAATGACGTGTTATGCACACCCGACTTAATTATGAGCCAAATTGGGCTAAGCACAATGTAATTATATGGTTAGCATGTAGTTTGGTAGAGAATGAAGAGCTAGAATGACATTGAGCCAACTTGAAGATATGTTAATGCCTTGTGTGATCCACCATTTGATAATCATGAAGGCTAAAATTAAGAAGTCAAAGATAGGAGTGATGGTAAAACTTGATTGCTAATTGGTTGTACATAAATAGGAGTAGAAGTAGTGGAGTCAAAAGATCTTATCATGCTCTTCCTTAATTCAATTTTTTCCATTAACATTCATGAAAATTTTGGACTAGAACAATGCTATAGTGATTGGTTTGTTTGCTCTAGGTGGTAGGGGTAAGTGCACTAGGTCAATTGTCAATCAAAGAAGGTCAATTTAGGCTATGTGTGGGAATTTAAGCTTAGGATTAACCCCAATGCTCATTGGTTTTTAGGTGTTTATTATATAGAAGATTACAAGCCCACACAAATGCCACTCCACTCTCTTTGAGTAATTAGTAGTTTGTTCTCTTAATTAGGTAGCAAGATAGAGAGAGAGAGATTTACAAGTATGGGAGCTGGTTCAAGACCAAGTGCTAGACTTGGGTAGAATTTTGTTAAAGATATTTGGATTGTAACAAAAGGGGTTTGGTACAAAGTGTACCCATTGTTCAATTTTGCTTCTACATATGTATCAATTTTAGTTTATGGATGGTGGATGTTACTAGTGTCTTGAATTCACTTCTTGCTAGGATTTGGTTTTGTATTTGAAGTGACTTCAGCTTGAGTGCTCTTTGTAGTAGGAGTGTGAGAAAGTAAGAGGAATCTATCACTCATAACACCCAAAAGGTGTATGTGGAACCTAATATTTGCCTGCAAAGGAAGTTCTCTAGCTTGAGATAGGCAATCTATTTACTTTGGTATCAAATTGTGAACCAATTCTATTTGAACTCCTAAGCTAGATAGAATGGACAAGGGATCCAACAAAATTACCAACTTTTTCTGTACTCCCTTGACGTGATGCGGTCATACCAGGGCTACTAGACCAAATCCAATCAGAACTCTGCAATTAAGCGCCCTTGGGCCGGAATAGTACTAGGATGGGTGACCAGCTTCAGCTTGAGTGCTCTAGATTAGTGACCAATCTAGAGCAAACCCATTTTATACTATTGGTTGTCTCCTAATTGGTTGCCTTACCCAAAGTCAGATCATTTGAATTCCCATCACCTTCCTTGATTCAATTCTTATTGTTGATGGTTAGAAGAGGAGGATTGGGATCCAATTCTAGTTGTTGACAAATTTTCAAGATGGAGGGGAAAAATCAGGTTAGTACTTGGATACATTGCAACATAAGAGGAAAACTGGTCATGATTTTGAGTGTTGGTTGGTGATAGAGTAGACTAGGAAATTATGAGAGGATAGTATGTACTAAGAGTTTTGTGTCTAGAAGACAAGATCTAGTTCAAGGAGATGCTAGAAGTCCATGGCAAGGATGGTATGCCTTGGGTTTTGGAACTAAAACCAACCCACCCAACTTGTGACTTAGAATTGTTGTTCTAGATTTGAGGGTAGCAAAGAGTGGATAGTCCTACATCTTGAGCCAAGATCTCCAAGTAACATGCATATATGTGGATAGGATGATGCGTGCGGCTTAGGAGTCCAATAGTTTTGCTTAAGGTAGGAAGAATTTGGGTGATGCAAGTATTGGAAACAATATAAGCTAGATGATCCAGACCATTAGTGAATATCTAGAAGTGTAAGCACAAGAGGACCAAAATGAAGATAAATTTTGTGCTCAATTCAAGGAGAAGAAATTGGTTGCACATTGGGGAGACAAGTGGAGGGAAAGAAGACCTCATTCCTATAATCATGGAATCATGATTATAGGAATGATTCCATGGAATCACTTCCTTTCATAAGGGCAAAGATAGACCAATCTACAATGCAAACTTGATGTTATTAACCTTCAATAGAAGACAAAAAGAGAAAGAGAGTTCCTTCTATTGTATTGTGAACCCAATTAAACTTGATTGAAGAACACTTTTGTTTTATCCTATTTGTTGTGTTTATAATCCAAGCGTGGTGTGTAATTGTATGTGTCTAGTATGTTTGTGTAATTAGAGCAAAAATATTTGGGAATGGAGTTCAAGGGGAAGGTATGGTGACACTTGGACCAAGATTAGAAACTTATTAGTTTTAGGACTTGTAGATCCAAGGTGGGAATTGTGTGTATGTATTTGTGCTTGTGGTAGATATAGCAAAAGGAAGTGACAAGAGGTCACTTTGATTTTATTAAGATCCCTTTGGCAAGACAATGATTCAATAAACAGAAACACCTATAATAGGAAAGCCTCTCAAGAAGTTTGTCACTTGAGAGTGCACATTCTGGCCAGAATTTGGTTTGGGTTTTAGGGGAATTGCATCAAGAAAGGTTTGGGTTTTAGGGGAATTGCATCAAGAAGGAGGTAGTTTTTTGCAACAAGGAGTATATCCTCATTGTCTACATATTAGTACATAATCAAAGCTTTAGGATTAAAATTGTCACAAAAATGACCTTTGGATGCATTGTTATCCTACCTTGAGCACTTTTTTGGAGTTTTTGAGAATACTTCTAACAACTTAACCTCCAATTCACTCATTGAGAAATGTGGAGAATTCCCAATAGAGAATGGAGTAGAGCATGAGCAAAGAAGAACTCCAAAAAATGTCATTTCTCATTTGGTTGATAATCATGGAAGATAGAAGAAAATTCTTTAGTGGCCAGTGGATGGAGGGTATGTAATGCTTGTATTTGTAGAGTATATTTAGAGAAGTGTGATAGTGCTAGGGCTATGCATCTATACTAATCTACTTGGGCTCATAAGGTATATTTATTGCATAGGGCTGACCAATCTCTTCTCAAAATCCTCTAAATCCTAAAGGGAATCTCTTGATGTCCCTATACACCCCATGGGTTTGGAGAAATAAAGAACACTTTGGGAAAAAGGCTCATAAAGTTAAGATATAGGTACAATAAAAGGTGGAAGTTTCTTCACAATGATATCCATCCAATATCAGATGTGATATTATATTTCTGTTTTCATCTTCTTTATTGGACAAATTCACTCAAATGAAGTTTACACATAAATAGGATGTGTCTTGCAATTAATCATATCATTTTTAAGGTGACATGATTATCACACAATCTGCTTATTAGTCTATTAGGTGTATGCACATATTACATTTTCTTGGCATAGATGTTTTCATGTTTATTGTAATGATGTGATAATGGTCAAATAGAAATTTTTTTTTCCTTATTTACAAGTTCATTGAGGTTTATAACTATCTACAATTGTGAGGTAGTACTTATTGCAACTCAAGAAGCCACGGAATTTCTTGATGTCCAAAGAGGTATGTTAATACTTGATATCAATTCAATGCTATCCAAGGAATATTGCTAGAGATTCTTTGGATTTCTTGCTTGATAGTTACCTTGTGTTTATATCTAAATACTCAACAAAGGAGTTTTTGCACAAATCTTGTCCTTTTGACTAACGAGAAGCCTTCACCAAAATTTAAGTATAACTTCACTACTTTGGTGTTTTTTAAGAAAATGAAAACCCTTAACTTCAGATTTTCTTGTCATCACTAAGGGACACATGAATCAAACAGAATTTAGAGAACTCAACTTAATGGTACTCCAACTTTGGCCCTTCAACTTAACAATGCCCCAAGTTGGCACCAAGTGGTACCAAACAATACCCTAGCATGGTAATTGATTATATCAGTTGGCATCCAACATCTTTATTGAAATATTGCGCATGAATAAAACTACACAATAACTTCAAAACATAACCATTATTGCTTTGGGAGAATTTCCTGATGTTTGAGACAATCCTTCCCCTTGAGGTGAGCCCCGTGGTACACCACCTAAATATTGCCGATCCAACTAATTTTCAATTCAACCCAAAAATTGAAGAATGAAACTTGTTTATCCCCATTTGTTTTCCTTCCTCACTATGCCTTGGTTTGCCTCCTAGTTGTCCTAGTTGTCAAATTGCATCTCCATGGGTTGAAACTCATCTAATCTCTATCTTTTTTTCTCTCCCTCCCTCTCTCTTGATTGTCCTCTATTCTTTGCACCTTCAAATCTAGAGGGAAATTTGATTAATATCCTTGTATCTTGCCCACATGAAATATACTCCTATAAGTTTATAAAATTGCAAAAATACCCCTTGTTCCTATCAGATGGAACTATATTTCCTTATCACCTATATGTGTCATGTGTTAAGGGTTATTTAGTTGCTCAAGATCATGATGTTCAAGGGCCAATCAAAAGGATCATAAATTGTAGATCTTTTACAAATTTTTGATAATTTGCATTACATTATCTCCTTTCTACACAATAGTCTTAGTCTTCCCTTTCACTAATTTAAGCCCTAGCTCAAAACTAATTCACATACTATTACTGCATAATCCCTTGTGAGTGGAAAGTAGGATACTTGGAATTAGGAGCAAAATATGCCCAAACAAGAAGTTTAGAATTTGGTATCCCAGTTGAACTGATAACCAAATCAATTCCAAGAAGCTCTAACATTTTATCCACAAAAAGTTTAGGATCTTATCATAGCAGTAAAGAAAAATACAAGATTACTTTCCAACACATTTCAGGAGTATGATTTGTAGCCATATTATCATGGATTGAAGGATATGCAATATCATCTCCAAGTTCATGTTCTTTCTAGAAAGGTTTGTTTGAAAATCTGTATTATTTTTCTTGTCAAGATTTATTTTTTTATGCAAGATGTTGATCTTACTCAGTTCATCCTTGTATTTTGGATCAATATTATTGCAAGTGTAGCCTAAAGTCTTCTTCATTGGGCAGCTGGTTCATGTTGCAAACCTGTATCCTCCTAGAAGCAACAAAGGTATCAAGAAGAAAAACAAATAATAAAAACAGACAAATATGTTTAGTGGCTTGACAAACAAATGAGGTCCTTTGTCCTCTATATTTGCCATAGAAAAATGAAAGGATTGCCCAGCCCAAGGTAATAGAAATAGAAAAAAATACTTGAGCCTACAAATATTCCTTTCCTTTGGGTGGTGTGACTTCTCCCCAAGATTCTAAAGAGGGCTTCTTCCTTGATGGATTTGAAGACAAATGCTAAGTGGGCTATTGAACTATTATTACATAAACATATATTTCCATTATGGTAGCTCAATAATAGCTCAATCAATTCTAGAAGAAAGGCAAATATGAAGAGAGATGCCTTAAGTGAATTATCCTCTTATGAGTATCTGTACTATAAAAAAGACTGGTTGAAGACCCAAATTTTTGCAATCTTTGTATAAACCCAAAGATTACAACAAACTATGAGAGAGAGAGAGAGAGATATATATATATATATATACATAAAATATTTGATATGAACATATAAAAAAAAACATTTTTTTAATTAGAGCTTGGCAAGTCCACCTTGAATGATCATGTCTGCCACATCGACTACATTTAAAAGCATATTTCTCACAACCAATATCCTCTATGCATTTTCTTTTAGTTTTTGGCGTGTGAACCGGCTTGTCTCTCAGTCAGGATGAACCTTTGATGGCTATTATGGTAGCGCACCATGGACTAAGAAGACAAAGAACCCCAACTCCATCAAACTCCTCCAAGGCTAACACTCCAAGACTCAAGACATTGCTCACTAGAAAACTCAAATGATAGCTGCAAATGAAAGGATGTTGAGTAACTCATCACCGCTTTTTTATATACTTGTGAAATAGTTATGCACCAAAGTTACTAATTACTAGAGTAACTCAAGTTACTAGGCTAAAAGTCAAGTAAAGTCAAAATGTAGAAATGAATATCCATCCACATGGGCATATTCCACTAAGCATGTGATCTTATCCTGACCAACCACTAAGTCAAGGATTCCTTCACATGGGCTATCCTCGGACTATAGAAGAATCCAAAACAAAAGGGCTTGCGGGCCCACGAGTTCTCAACTCTTTCCTCAAAGCCAAACACTTGGGAATAATACCAAGTCAACACACTAGAATCCAAAATAGTGGTGCTCATCTTTTCCACTTCCTCTAAAGTGAGGTCCCTTTTATCTTAGCTATGACTAAATTTAACTAATCATGACTAATATAGAACCATCCTTTATCTCTATATAAATAATATCTCTCAAGTACTTGTAATACCAAGCTAAATATCACAATACCACACACATGTTCAAATGGGTGTTACATTCCATCCTAGAGGTCACCTTGTTTGAGGTGGATCACACTCTTCAATGTCCTAGTCCTACAAAGAAATAGGTTCAATGACATGCACATATGTATGTATATAGCTTGTAATAGAGAAAAAGAGCATAACATAGTCTTGAACATATTGGTGGCAATACAAGAATGGCACTAGATGCATGAACATAAGGTAGATCCTTGTCTTGCTAGCTACCATAAGTTTATTTTCACTTTGAAAGCATTATAGCATGGTTGTTGGGGGATAAACAACATCATACATACACAAATTGGAGTGGTAGACTTGAAACCATTAAGCTTGTTGGCATTGGTTGAAGAAAAGACTTTTTGTATTCTTGACAAGGCTTCCTAGCACAATCATCATAGACTTGTTATGGCAAGTTGCTAGCCATTGCATCAACTCTAGGTCGAGAGTGTTACAAAAAAACAAGGATGTTCTAATTACAAGCTTGTAAAAGCCAAAAATTTACTACCTTTACAACATTGGAAGTCAAGTGACCAAAGTGCATTTGAGTAAAATATGTGGTTGTCTAAAACTATTGTGGTTCATCTTGGCCAACAAATGATGCATGTCTGTGGATTTAGACCATTTCAAGAATGTGCTACGCAAAGCCAACTTTGGTCTTTGTATATGCACTCAATAAAATGGTGACTTTTGAATATGAATGGGAGGTTTTTTGCTAAGTGATGCATGCAAAACGATGGTAGCAACTTGAGAACACATAGACATTGTCATCAATCAAGCCTTTTTTCAATCCTAGAGGAAAGTTAGGTAGGAAGCTTGTGAAACATTACATTCACTCTTTTAAATTAAGCCAAGAACCACATCCAATTTGCATTATTTTTGGCATTAACAATAGAAAATTTGAGGGGAAATAAATTTCTATCTACATTAATTGTTGTTGCACAAAGTTGTTGATTACCAAGATAATTTCCCTTCAAATGAATTCCATCAAGTGTAACAAGTGGTCTCCAGGCTTGGAATCCATGCATGGAGGGTGCAAAGGTGATAAAAAGCCTAAAAATCTAGTTATTGTCCTTCTCCACAACTATATATGTGTAAAAGACCAAGACCAAGGAGAGAAATAGGAGAATGGAAGATCACATTAGGACACTTGAACGTGGGAAAACTTTGAATGCCTAGCATGAGCTTTGGTTTTGGTATTTATAGGAAGCACACAAGGCTCTTGAGAAGTTTCCTTGGCCATTTTCTTGGAATGCAACCAAGTTAACCAAGAAGCTTCCTTTTAGAAGCCACCTACTTGGCTTGCAAGTTAAGCTAGTTGGAAGCTTCTAGAAACTCCTTCTAGAGGCTACTTATTTAAGCAATAGTGTTGACTTGGTATTATTCCTAGGTGTTTGGCTTTGAGGAAAGAATTGAGAACTCTTGGGCCCCCAAGCCTTTTTGTTTTATATTCTTCTATAGTCCAAGGATAGCCCATGTGAAGGAATCTTTGACTTAGTAGTTGGGTCAAGATAAGATCATATGCTTAGTAGAGTATGCCCATGTGGATGGATATTCTTTTATACTTTTTGACTTTACTTGACTTTTAGCCTTGTAACTTGAGTTACTCTAGTAGTAGTAACTTTGGTACGTAACTATTTCACAAGTATATAAACTAGGAGTGAGGAGGTACTCATCATCCTTTCTTTCATTTACAACTATCTCTCTCATTGAGTTCTCTAGTGAGCAATTTATTGAGTGTTGGAGTGTTAGCCTTTTCATATATATATACATCGCTACACAACATACATCATTGTCAACATCATACACTATAGAAGCACAACTCACACATAAGTCAAACATAAACTCTAAAGTGCCACAATCACTTAGAGTGTTTTTAATTCAAATCAACTGAACTCAGATCAATACTTGATCTAATCCTCAATAACTTGCCAACAACAGAGCACTAATTACAGTCAAGCCACACCCACTATAGCTAAGAGAATCCAAGTGATGCTCATCGGCTTTCTATCCACTCTAGCCAAGAACTCAAAGACTCAACATCAGAGAAGTGAGCTCTTTGGAGCTGCACTTCTAGGGTATTCTCCTGATTTTGACCTAGGTCTCATCCCAACAGTCCCGCTAACAGCACATTTGACGGTGCAAGTGACGGTGGGCCCTACCATGAAGTCAGTACACTACACATGAAATCTGACCATTGGAAAGTAGTCTATGAGTAACTGCCAAAATGCCTCTTACTATTATCATTGGAACTCCAATGTCCGAGTAATCTAGATGTAACGCTACAAATGGCATGATAGCTATTGTGTGTATATACATCACTACACAACATACATTGTTGTCAATATCATACACTATAGAATCACAACTCACACATAAGTTATACATAAACTCTAAAGTGCCACAATCACCTTCCTAGCTGGCGGTTAGGTCCCTCTAACTCCAGATAGCCATCTACTCCAAGTATTTAGTATACCCTATGATGGGCAAAGATCAAGAGACCGGGTGCTATGGAGCCCCATCGTTAGTTGCTTGTCTGCAATCTATACCATATAAAGAATGAATTAGCTATAGGTCAAGTACATCTAGGACATAACTATTGTCCTTGAGGATCCACCATGAGGAGAGGAGTCATAGATGCCATATGCCATCCTCTCAATCAACTATCACACACAAACATAGTAGTAGCTCCACTAGAAGAGCCACATAACATACACCTCAAGCCTGCACATGCGCCAAGCTTGGGTCCATAGTACCATTTATGTTTGGGAGGTGGCATGGTGCACAATTGCACACATGATCCTTCCAAACAACACCATCACGTCCTTCTAACACAAGGACTCCAAATGGCAAAACCTCGTGCACTCTCAAGATAGTGCAGCCTGCCAAAACATCAAGTGTTGTCGGCGTTGTCTATTGTAGATATACATAGTCACATGAATGAAATTGACGAATTGAGGGTGTATAACCTCCTCCTCAAATAGGAGCATAACATAAGGTATCCCTATGCTGAGCAATTGCCAAGTTCTCAAAGGCCATCAATATCATTCTTTGAAAGATCTCTACCTGTTGAGAACATGCGCTCATCCATACATCTGGATCATCCAAGTCCAAGACTATAGTAGCATCTCGACAAATGGCTATAGATAAATCTAGATCTTGTCCATACAGTAGAAAGTAAGGAGAGAAGGATGCTAAGGAGGCTTGCTGGCTGAACCAAAAGCCCATGGCCAACCAAGGTAATTGGAGATCCCTATCTCCCAAGTGGCTTCTCTACAAACCATACTTTCACAATCCTTTCTTCACCTTCTAAACCACTCTCTCTACTAAGCCATCTACCTCAAGGTGATCTTGGGATGTAGTATGATGATCAATCAAAGCCTTGTCACATAAGACCTGAAATGCCTCTAAGAACTCTGTACCCTGATCAGTCAAAACCTCAGCTGATGCACCAAAATGACTAAGAACTTGATCCAGGAGCAAGTAAGCCGTCCCTTCACTGGACTTGTTAGGAAGTGCCACCAACTTAATCCACTTGGAGAACTGCTCCACCATCACCAAAACATACCGATGATGTCTCACAGTCAATGGTAAAGGTCCGGCAAAGTCCAAAGTCCAATAGTAACCCAATCCCATGATAGGTAATGGGTGTAACTATGGTATAAGAGCATTGAATGATGCTCTAACTTGGTCACAAACCACATATCTAGCAACAAACATATGTACCTTGGTCTGCATACCATGCCACCAATAGTGACTCTGGAGTAAGCTATATGTACACTTTACTCTAAAATGTCCTAGCTCCTCATGAGCATGATGGACCAACTATAGTCTTTGAGATGGAAATGGTACTACTCTCACTCTACCATCCTCCCATACATGCAAAAGGTGTCTTCCCTCCAATTTGAACAGTCTGGCTTGCTAAAGAACACAATCTCTCTCCTTGGCCTCAACTGTGCCACCCACAACACCAGTGCAAAGATAGTCCATCACTAAGGCGTCACCATGAATGTCTCGCTGAATTGTACCAATATCTTCATTCTTTGGATTTGTGACCTCAATAACTCCTCTTGTATACTTTGAGAGAGATACCACCAAAGCCTCAGAAAATATAAACAGAAAGGATGATGCATGCCACCTTGGCACCATCTCCTCATCTATCTCACCATGCCAACATGATCCAATCTGATCCTATTGGCTGGGACATGGGTTTCTACTCAACCCATCTACATCATGGTTCACCACTCTAGGTTTATGAACAATTGTGAAATTATACTCCTATAAAATCAGAGCCCATTGTGCAAGCTTCCCTTAAAGCTTGTCGGACACCATCAACCACTTCAAAAATTGATGATCAATGATGAGAGTGAAGGGGTTACCAAATAGGTAACATCAAAAATGTGATACTGCCCAAATTGCTACCAAGCATTCTCTCTCAAATGAACTATATGTCACCTCCATTGAATTGTTGGAGTGACTAGCATAGGCAACCACAAACTCCTTCCTCTCATCATTGTGTTGGGTGAGCACTATTCCAAGCCCCAATATACTCCAATCAGTATGAACTTGAAATGGTCATCCTCTGATCGATCTCCTCAAAATAGGAACAGATATCAACCTCTCCTTGAGCTCTACAAAAGCTCTCTCCTACTCATCTCCCCAACACCACTCCTATGTAAGCTTGGTCAACTTCATCAAGGCCTTGGCAATGACACTAAATCCTCTAACATAGTGACAATAGAAGTTGAGACTAACTACTGCAGCCTTCTCCAATATAAAGAGCTATGCACCAAAGTCCAACAAGACTCTCTGTGGTGTATAGACCTTCCTTGAAGGTCCCACCAAGCAGAAAATCCTCCTTTGGTTATCCAATAGGACAACACTAGGTGTGGACTGCGCTCTCTCAAAGGCCGGTCTAGTTGGCAACTCTTCTAGTCTAGTTGCTGTTGCTTGCCATTAACTACTGGTTGTTGAACGGATCCCATGTTCCACAACCAAGTCAGCTCCACTATCAACCACCTCTACTCTAGTAGTAGGAACCATATCACCATACTCTTACAAAGCATGGTAGCCAATTGGAACATTGGAGCTGGGTCAACTCCCAATGTAAACATGTCATTGGCTAAAAACAAAGAGCACCACATAATCAGCTAAGCCGCCCCCAACATTGTGCTTGATTCAGTCTATGTAGGAGAAGGTGGCTAGCTAGTAGGTAGTCCATCATGCACCCCATCACCACCTACCACACCTGCATTGGGACGTCTAGGAACCATGGATATTGTCAACAATACCTTAGATAGTGTGAAAGATTGGGGAAGTCTGACCTGTCTCCTAACCTCTCCTCTCTATGGGTGCAACTCCATTGATGTTCCTCTAGGCTATGGAGCACATACTGCACTCCTAGTCATTGCTGTAGATGCATCCACCTATGTTGCTCCGCACATGAAGTCCAAAGCATCTCTATCACCAACATATGAGGTAGAAGCCTCAACACTCAAAGCTGATCTCGTTTGAGTAATGGCCATACTAGCCAATCTCTGCTCCAACTGCTCAATCTGAGTAGCCATAGCTATATCAGAAGTAAGGGCAGGTATTTCACCCCTACTAGGTGAAGATCCTCTACCACCACCTCTTCCACCTCATCCTCCATGAATTGGAGCTCCTCTACTACCTGCCACAACAGCCCTACCACTTTGTAACTCCGTAACTCCGCAATTTTGGGTGTAAGTCAAAGCACCGGTCACTAGTGTGACCAAATATGTGGCAATGCTTACACTGCCTCTATGCTGGCTATGATGCACCAGAGGTATCAGGTCTGCTGCCTTGAGTACACTCTCTCCTATGGTGAGGTCCACCACAAGTCCAACAAGCAACACTACCACTCTCTAGCTACTATTGATCCAAAAATGAAGGTAAAGGTCTAACTAAAATAGGCCCTCCACTTGCTCCATAAGATCTAGGCTACCTATCCTATCCTTGAAAACTTACTGGGCGTGGTGCACTTTACTGCACTCTTGAAGAAATCACAATTGTAGATGAGGTCTCCCTACCAAATCTAGATGTCACCACCCTCTCCTCCACCATGTTAAGCTCAATATGCTCAACCAAACCAAAGACCATTGCCAAAGTAGGCAAAGTAGCCTATAACAACATAGCATCACGAACTCTACGTTGCAACTCCTTGTCAAGTATCCCATACCAAAACTAGACAACCTGGGCCTCAGTAAATCCTTGAGTGAAACTGATCAGCTGCCTCATGCAAGTGTATGCCTTGTGTAGGCTCTCTCCAGCCTTCCGCTGGAACTCTTGCAAGCTCTTTTGCTTGATAGTCCGTACTCCTTGGTATTTCTCCCTCAAACATTGGAAGAACTCTACCATAGAGTTAAACCCTGGTACCACACCACCTCCACTTGTGGTAACACTATCTCTAGCTAGTGCAACTCCACTAGCTCCACCAACACAACTTGAGCTAGAACTCATGGGTACAATTGATCTACTCCTGGCAACCAAGCCTACAGTGATAAAGACATAGTTTGGAGACCAATTCTATCTCCATAACTCAATCTCCTCTAAATGAGCTCTCTTAAACTCATGGTAGTCATCCATTGGCGGACCCTCTAAGTGCTGAAACAACCCCTTCCATGCCATGAAGGGTGTAAACAAAGTTGTGTTTTGCATCTATTGCAGATCACACTAACTATCAAACTTATGGATAAAGTCATCCAACTTAATTATACCCATTGTACCAAAATAATGCCTAGGGCTTTTGGAGGCGCCATAAATCTTATCCATATCTCACAATAATGGTGCAAACACGCCAAGTGCACTCTCAATTGAATCAGCTCTTGTGTCAAACTCTAGCTCAGCGTCAATCCCCCCTCTCTCACTAGGACCTAAGATACAGGTTGATACCGAGTGCCACTCCAAGTAAACCCATTGCATATTGTAGGGCTATCTCCTCTAAAACCTCCAAAGAATTCCATCGTGACAAAGTAACCGCAACCACAACCGCAAACGACAACGACAACACCATGTGCCAACACTAAGTGCCAAAACTAACCGAACACTACCAACTAATGTAACTCTAACTGAGACAACTACACTAGGGGCAAGGGCAACCTGTAACCTGCTTTCACAACATGCATTCTCATGGTCTGTAGGTCATCACTTCTTGCCTCACCAAAGAGAAACAAAGATAGTCTGATTGGTCATCACTCCAACCTCACTACCGAGAGCACACTAGAACACCAATGCTCCAAATTCAAGGCACCTCATATAAACACAATACACAAACATGATGCATAGAATAGAGTGGTCCAATCACAAGAATATTAAACAAAAACCCTCCATCTTATAAATCAACATGGGATTGACTCTACCACCATTTGGCATTTCACATAATTGGAGTACCTATCTATTGCTTGAGCTACAAGGATCACCAAGGATTGGATCAATGTTCTTCTCTCCAAAATCTGACGTAACTCCTTCATAAAATTTAATGTAAAATTTGATGTAAATTTGACATAAATCTGAAGTAAATCCCTAAAAATGGCAGACCGCCAAATCCTCCGCTAACTCTTCATTCAAGCCAAATTGGAATAATGGGCTTTGTCCAATCTTTAATTCATGAGGATTTGCTCCAAACTCCACCTTCAATTTTAGTTTTTGAGCTCAACTCGCAACAAATTGATCCTAAGTTCAAAATCACAACTATTGCTTGAAAATTGCTTCTCCTTGGCTCCAAATTTTGCCAGTACTTCCGTACTTACTCTCTTTCAAGGAAATCTGAACTACTTGATCTAGACACCATGATCCACCAAGCTTGGAGATACCACCAACACTCATAGTTCATGCATCCAATTCCCCCCTAACTCACTTCTCTGATGTAATAAGATTGTTTATAACTTGAATCAATTGATCTCAAATCAATACTTGATTTGATCCTCAACAACTTGCTAACAATAGGGCACTGATTACCGTCAAACCACACCCACTCTAGCTAAGAGAATCCAGGTGACGTTTGTTGGCTTTCTGTCCACTCTAGCCAAGAACTCGGGGGCTCAACATCAGAGAAGTGAGCTCTCTAGAACTACACTTCCAGGGTATACTCCTACTTTTGACCTAGGCCTCATCCCAACGGTCCCGCTGATGGCATACCCAATGGTGTGGACGATAGACCCCACCATGAAGTTAGTACCCTAAATACAAAATTTGACCATTGGAAAGTAGTCTATGATTAACTGCCAAAATGCCTTTAACTACTATCACTAGAGCTCTAGTGTACAAACAATCTAGATACGACACTACAAATTGCATGAGAACGTTGGAGGAGTATGATGGAGTTGGGGTTCTTTGCCTTCTTAGTCCATGGTGCGCTACCATAATAGCCATCAGAGGTACATCTTGAGTGAGAGACATACATTTTTGGTTCTGTTTTGACCTCTTTGGAAGGCAAGATAATGTTCAGCGTACAATTCTATATGAGACAGAGGGAGTCTATGAGAGCTCACTTGGAGAGAACTTTAGGGGAGGAGAGGGCTGAACTTATGTTAGAGAACTTGGACCCATTTGTATAACATGTAGTTCATTATGATGTCTTTGAGGTGATTTTGTACATCTTGTACACTTGAGAAGATTTGGAAAGATTGTGTGAGGTGTATTGCAGATTTTGGGGATTAAGGTGATTTTGGGCAAAATCTCAATTTTGAGATCTGGATTTGGAATTTTTACACATGATAGCTTGGGTTATCTTTCAGCTAGCACACTTGGAATTATTATAAGAGCTACTATGCACATAGTGCTAGAATTTTGAAAGTTGATTGGGTAGATTGCTCCAACAACTGCATGCTCTATAGAAAATTATATAGAGTTTGCCATTTCTTCAATTTTAAGTGGATTTTTCTGAGAAATTCCAAGAAAATTAAGTGCATTTTATCCTACCTACTGACATAAAAATTAGAAAGAGATCATTCTTGCATAGAAAGTTATGAGTTTCTAAAGTGAAGGTGGTGGTTTTGAGACCAAATCTGAATTATGTGTGTTGAATAGAAAGATGCCTAGGCCAAATGGCACAATGAAAAGATCTGAAATTTTGCAAGGAGAGACAACCCAAAGTTGTGATCAAGTGTGAAAAATTTCAGAGGACTTTGACTTACAAGTTGAGAGATTTGAGTGACATTATGAGGAAGGGATCTCATGCATGAGGAGTTTGAGAGCAACAAAAAGCATGCCTGAGTGTTTAGATTCCGCTTGGGAACATGAAGAGTCATCAAGAGTGGAAATTGAGACTATGGAAGGTTCCCCAAGGGTTTGAGGTGATTTCAGAGGTGGATTTGATGAAAAAAGAATTTAGAATAGAATTTGAAGAGAGTGTTGAGCGGATCCAAAAACCTACACCATTTGGAGGAAAGAGTGAGTCTAAGTGCTTTCTATGTGGAGAGAAGGGACAATTTAAATTTTAAAATTTTTAAAATTTTAGAGTCCAGATTTTGCATAGTGTTGAGGAAGGGTGGTGATGATGTGGAGACTAATATGATTGGCATAGAAGCTTTGCTCACCAGGAATTTTGTAGGAGGTTGAGACCACAAATAAGAAGCAAGGTGAGATATGAGAAACCTTCTTGCAAGGTTGAAACTATCAAGATTGCAATTCATATAAAGGAGAGTTTGGAAGGGGATGAGAGTGCTTTGGTAGTGAAGGAGGTTGTGCATCCTCCTCAAGGTTACAAGTATAGTGGAACTTTTGATACAATGGTTGCAAGGGTTGCACTACAAGTAGTATTTTCTCTAGTTCTTGCATCTCCACCAAAGGATCCAGTTCAAACCATCACAAAACAACCAACCAACAATTTCAATGAGAGAAATTGTTTTGGTTGTGGAGGAAGAAGCCACATCCAAAGGAATTGCCCAAATTCCACTTACCATGGGAGAAGGGGTTATGAGTGAGCCAATAGAGGGAAAGAGAGAGGTTATGAAGCCTAAGTGGCTCCTAATTCAATGTAAGAGGATAACATCTATAGATATGGTTGAGTGCAAGTATGAGAAGGGAGAGTGCTCAAACTCCAAGAGTCTTAATTTAGAGCTTTTGGCACAAGAGAAGAAGTTAGCTTGTTTTGCAAAGGATATTCACTCTTCTCAAGTATTTAATCCAACCAAGGATACTCCTATGTCTACTAGGAGCACTTGCACCTCAACACCATCAACAACAAAGACTCCAAAGAAGAAGTTGGGGATGGAGGATTTCTTGATTTCAAAGCAACAATGGAACTACAATGTGTTGGAGGATGTTGGTAGTCACAAAGCTAACATCATAGAAGGCCAATTAATTGCCTTGAACCCTACCTTGAGAAAGGATCTAAGAGGTGGTTTGAGTTCTACAAGGAGCAAGAGGAAGAAGAAGGCAAAATCTCTAGTATCAATGGGGGTGGTGGATGCCACGCCAACACCATGGGAGGCTTGTGTGTATGCCTCCAAGATTGATATAAGAGTCATATCAATCTGGTCATAACATCAAGGATGCATTGGTTGATGGAGGATCAATAGTGAATGCCATATCATAAAGGTTGATGAAGAAGTTGGGTATGATACCCTCTTGACCTTCAACATTTATGGTGAGCATGGAAAACAAGCAACAAGTATAACCAGTAGGGGTGATGGATAAGGTGGTACTTTCAATTATGGGAGTTCAAAATCTCATAACTTTCCAAGTCTTGAAGGATTAAGCCTTCTATAGTCCAAGGATAGCCCATGTAAAGGAATCCTTGACTTAGTGGTTGGGTCAAAATAAGATCACATGCTTAGTGGAATATGCCCATGTGGATGGATATTCTTTTATATGTTTTGACTTTACTTGACTTTTAGCCTTGTAACTTGAGTTACTCTAATAATTGATAACTTTGGTATGTAACAATTTCACAAGTATATAAACTAGGGATGAGGAGGTACTCATCATCCTTTCATTTGCAACTATCTCTCTCTCATTGAGTTCTCTAGTGAGCAATGTCTTGAGTGTTGGAGTGTTAGCCTTGGAGTAGTATGATGGAGTTGGGGTTCTTTGCCTTCTTAGTCTATGTTGCACTACCATAATAGTCATAAGAAGTTCATCTTGAGTGAGAGACAGGCCAGCTCACAAGCCTTGTTGCCTTGGCAGTTCTAAACATGATTAAACAAACTCCCAAACATCTTGTGACATGTTGGGCCACCACCATTTGCATTGGAGGGTACCTAAGGTCTTGTGTACACCCATATGACCAACAATTGGTAAATCATGGGCTTCTTAAAGGTGCACAAGTTGGAGCTCACCTGTGGTTGGAACAAAGATCTGCTCCTCATAAAATAGAAGGCCTTCCTTGAAGGAGAAGGTGTTCTACTCCTTATTGCATGATGCAAGACAATCTTGTACCGTCTGAAAGAATGGATCTTATTGCAGAGTTGTCCTAAACTCGGTTTGGAGTTTGGAGTCAACTAACATTGTTGTAATTGTCAGCATGATGAGAGGAAGAGACTTCAAATTAGATTGTTGTGATAGTGCATTATGGATCACATGGAACCGATCGGGTTTGTACTCAAGTTTGATGTCAAAAATTTTTGGTTGTTCTTCCTATTGATGATGTCGACTCTTCATGTCTAATGCCTCCATACCTTGGTGGTGGATACCATCGTTAGTTGTTCTCAATCTCAAGCATAGTAATTCCTTTCTACTATATTGAGTCTGCAAGACACAAAGGCAAAGGGATGCAATCCATCTATGAATTCCTATTGTAACATGGCTCCAATTGCAAAGTTAGAAGCATCAAAATCAACCACACATGGTAGTTGAGGATCATATGGTTGAAGCATTGGTCTTGAAGACCCCATATGTTTCAACTTCTGGAATGCTTCTTTGTGCTTGTTGGCCCATTGAAAGCTCAAGTTCTTTCCCAAGAGATTGGTCAATGGTGCGGCCACATGAGCATAAGTAGTGGATGAACCATTTGGTAAAAACTAGCCAATCCATTAAATGCTCATACTTTAGTAGCATCTTTCAAAGTAGGCCAATCAATGATGGCCTTGATTTTCTCCTCTTCCATCTTGATCCCCTCTGATGAGATCATGTGACCCAAGAAGGTAAATTCCTTTTGGCAAAAGGCACACTTTGACTTCTTGAAATAAAAATTCCACTCTCGTAGTCGTCTAAGCACTTTTTGCTTGTGATTCACATGTTCTTCCTCTATCTTGCTATAGATTAAGATATCATCCAAAAGCACCACCACGTATTGATCCAACAATCCATCCAACACCTAATGCATTTGATCCATGAAAATTGTTGGGGCATTGGTGAGTGTAACAATATGGGGTTCAACAACAAAGGTAGTAGGGCTAATGAAATAACAAATAAGACAAATTAGCCTAAAATATTCTAGAAATATCTAAGAAGCTTCTTGGGAAGCTTCCAAATTAGCTTAGCTTGCACCCCAAGTAGGTAGCTTCTAGAAGCTTCCAACTAGCTTAGCTTACATGCCAAGAAAGTGGCTTCTAAAAGGACATTTCTTGAGAAGCTTCCCAATTAACTTGGCTTGCACTCCAAGAAAGCAACTCAGTTGAGAGCTTCTCAAGAGCATTGTATGATCATTATAAATACAAGAGCCAAAGCTCATGCTAGGAATTTGTAGTTTACCTACATTCAAGTATCCCAATGTGATCTTCCATTCTCCTATTTCTCTCCTGGATCTTGGACTTTTACATTTGGTATGAGAGAAGAATTTGATGGATGGAATTTATGGACCACCAAATTCACTTCAGCTAAATCATTGGGAGTTTATGTCTAGGTACTACCCAAGCATCATTTCACATAATTCATCACCAATCCACTTTGCGCTTTGGGTAGGATTTTTTGCATTTGATCACCTTGTCTGAGGAACCCTTGATACTTCTTATTATAACTTGTGGAGAATAGTGGACGTGCTGCATCTATGTGTTGATAAATTAGATAAATTGGGAGTAGTGGGATAGAGTAGTAACCATAGTGGCAATACCAAATGTTATCATTACTATGCAACAACAAACTGAGCACCTTACTTGATTGTTGGATGAACAAGACCAACAATGCCAAGAACACCTAGAGAGAGCATCAATTTGAGATGGGGAAGATCAAATCCCATTTCCAAAACCCAAGGTGTTTGAAAGCAAGAATCTTCCAAGCATAATGGAGAATTTTGTGTTTGATTATGAATGTTACTTTGAAGCTACCAATCTTCAAAATGAACAAAAATAGATTCTCTTGGCTTTTAGCCAATTGGATGGTGTAGCAAAACTTTGGTGGTGATTCAAAGTGGAGCGAGCTGAACGACAAATTGTTGCACCCATCTTGACATGGGCATAATTCAAGGATGCAATACTTGGTTGATTTCAATATGTAAATGCCACCCATGCCACACAAGATAAATTGATGGAGTTGAAGTAAATTGGCTCTATAAGGAGCTACATCATGCAATTTTAGAACATCATCATGTAGATTCCACACATACAAGAAATGAAGTTCTGGATCAATTTGTGAACGGCTTGAAGTCACAAACTAAATTAGAGGTGACCATGTAGGAACCACAAAACATGGAAGAAGCCATGCAATTGGCTGAGCGTTTTGATTCCTTGGTTGCAATAACTTAGTCTTGGCTTTGACCTACACAAAGCCTACCAATACACTATGCACGGGTAGAGGAACCGACATCAATGGAGATTGATGTTATCCAACAAAGACCACTTGGTACAATGGATAGAGAAAGATTGCGACAAAATGGTGGTTTTTTTCTATTGTTGCCAAGTTAGACATCACATTGTTGAATGTCCACTAAGGAACGGATGACCTTGATAAGTTGCCTAGATGGAGTTTGTGGAGTGGAATGATTACAAAAACAAGGAATCCCAACAAGAGATTTTGAGCCGACTATTAGGAGTGAGCTTGATTAGTTACAATAGGATTGAAGGCTCAACCTATGCAAATTTGCTTTACTTGCAAGGTATGATATCTAATTGGGGTTGTAGGATTTTGGTTGATTTTGGAAGTTTAGAGAATTGTATGTCTATGCAAGTAGCAAAGGAATTGGGTATTTCTATCCAGCTAGTAATTGGAAGTAGATTGATGATGGTAGAAAAGGCTCTACATTCCGTACCTCATATCATGCTACCTTCAAGTTTAGGAAGGAGTATTTGGAGTGTATGAGGTTTGTAGTGGCACCTCTATACTATAATGTCATTCTAGGACTATCTTGCCTTAAACGTCATATGGTTCAATTTGATTGGACCCGATGACAAATTCAAGTACAACACCAAGGTAGGAATTTCCTATTGGACTGTTTGGTTAAAATACCAAGAGCTAACCATATGATCTCAATGTCAAATTTGGTTTTGTAACATTTGGAATGATCTTATACTTGATAGATAAAATAGATAAGAGAGGAGTATAACCAAAAGAGTACTTCTACTAATAGGGCAAAAACCAAAATAGAATTGAAAACCTTAGAACCAATAGTTAGACATATGATTTAAAAGTGAGAATTGGTTTGGTAACATCTAGAAGGATGCTACACATGATGGAATAAATAGATCAGCAAGAGGTATCACCAATAGACTAAGAATTGAAATATACCTAAAATCTTTGAAGGCAATTTTGGAGGCCTAAACGGATGAATTAGACCTCAAAAATGTACACTTTCTCAAAAGGAAAGGTTTCCCTTCCCTCTTCCCTAGTTTTTCTCATCAAGAGCTTTCCAATGGTACCCCACCTACATGATTCTAAGATTCCTACAAGAAGATTCCCTCCGGTCAAAGCTTGTTTGAGCAACCAAATAGACCGACATGTCACCCATCCAAGTAAGTAATCCAAGGGTGGAGCTTGCTGACATATCACCTATCTATGTGCCTAATCCTATGGTGGAGCTTCCTTGGAGGAGATCCTCTTTGTCTATATATCAAAGCAAGTGTTTTAGTCCTCTTGGAAGAGCACAAACTACTAAAACCAAGTAAATTCAAGTGGAGAACATACAATAATTGCTAGACTTGGGAAAGGCTTTAGAGAACGGATGGGATGGATGCACCAGGAGGAAATTTCCCGCACCTAGCTTCCGATTCTTGAATCCATTCCACATCAAGGTTATGTACATCCAATATGAGCAAATGAGAGTATCGCTAGTCATAATTATCAGATTTTAGGAAATATGCATTTACAAATAAATAACCATGCTACTTCTCCACTCTATGTAGAAGAAATGATTCCTCTATCATATACACTATCTATATCTATTACTACTCATTTTTATCTATTGATGTAATGTATGGTACTAACCACCCTAATATGCATTATTTCATTAATTAAATGAATATTAAAGACTCAAATAAGATTTTAAAGTCCAAATCAACCTCCTACATAAGTCTTCATTCATTTTACACGGTCTGAAAATAGATTTGTCCTACAGATAGTAGTCTACCTCATAAAATATTATATAAGGCCGGTGATTCTACTTGTGGTGGTATACAACAGAGAGTGGGATCTACATTCTATTATGATGTTATGGATGTGCATGTCCCAAATCCTCTCCCTTTCAACACTCAAGTAGAAATTTATTATATAGTGAGGCCGAAAGTGATGTTTAGAGATTTTGAGGTTAGAAATTTTTGTGAGGAGTATTATCAATGAGTGATAGCTTCTAGGGTCCCCAAGGTAGTCCTAAAAATTTTGTGCGCCTTCCAAAGTGATCATATTAACTCTCTATTGAAGTAGACAGTAGTGATAGAGTGTTGTAGGAACCATGGATCCGTAGTTGCAGGAGTTGGTGTTAAGGAATGCAAGAAATATTGAATAAATTTCAAGAGATTAAGATGACCATGAAGGCATTACAAGGTCAAGTACAAATACTCATGAACGATCAAGCAATGCAAGAAGAAGAGCCATCTCAAACCCAATACCTGCAACTAAAGTACTTGGAAAGGCACCCGTGCCTACGAACCTGATCACCAATGAAGCCACATTGCTACTCCGGATGAAGAAGACCTACAGCATTGAGCCTTACAAGGAGCAACATACAATGGGAGTAGTGGAAATCTGGATCTCAAGAATGAGTAGATATTTCCAATTGTTCTCAATAGAGATCATTGAGCATATTGCATACGTGTTTGCATGTGGATACTTGACCAATAAAGCCTTCACATGGTACAATGCTTGGGAATAATCCATGTTGGCAGAGAGAAGGGAGGTCACATAGACAACAATGCAAGAAGAATTACTGAAAAATTTCCAATTGGTAGATTTCGTGTAGATGGTCCAAATCTAACTATGTGGATTAAGACAAAAGAACAACATACATGAGTATGTGGAGGCATTTTTGGATCTACAAGTTGCAATAACCAACATGAGTCTAGCAGAGGCTCCCGATAATTTCAAACAAGGGTTGAAGGAGCGGATTTGCCAAGAAGTCATGGTACAAAATCCTCACATGGTATTTGAAGCCATTGCTTGTAGAAAGAGAATAGTAGGGGCATTGGATGGAGGCGAAGAAGTAGTTCCACCTCAACATTATCAGGAAAAAATGCCACACATGGGTGGACCAATACCAATGGAATTGGGCAACCTTTGGTTTCAAGACTAAGGAGCACGACCGCTTCAAGGAGAGCATGGCTAGTTAGAAGAATGGAGAGAGGGAGTCTTACAAGGAGAAGGAACTTGAGGAGAACAATGCCGTTGTTAAAATTGTTGTTGTATTGGGCGCATATATACCAATTGTCATGCTCATCTCCCTAGAGGCCCTTGACCTTCATACATGCAATCTTTGAACAACATGGAGAGATGCACTAAAGAAGAGGAGGTAGAAATCACTTTAGAAAATGAAGATCGCTAGTAAATGTACCTCGTGGCCTTATTGGCTCAATAAGGAAGCAGAGAAGCAAGGGAAAGGAAAAAGATGAGCATGCAAAGGTCCCAAAAGGCAACCTTACAATTGATTGTTGTGAATGGAGTCCTAGAAAACAATCAAGTGAGAGTATTAATAGTTCAAAGAGCAATAAGGAATTTCTTGTCTTGCTTTGTTGGAATAAGATTGTGCATGGATCTAGAGAGAGATGAGAGTAAAGAAGTAGAGTTACCTATGGGCAAATAGAGATGATTGAATCTTTACCTCGATGTGTAACACTCTACAGGAGAATATCAAGAAGTAATTGAGTGGCGAGAGATATAATTAGCTCGTTATGATGCAATCTTAGGCATACCATAGATGGAACATTACAATCCTAAGGTAGATTGGAAGAAGAAAGTAGTGAGAACCCACCAATGGTCGATCATTAGAATTAAAGAAAATTCACATAGGCAAGAATTGCCTCTTTATGTCATAGGGACAGCTGCTATCTATAAGACCAATAGATGTTTCATGGGTCTAATAAGAGAAGTCCAGAGTGCACAACTCAATGTACAAATTCTTGAGAAATTGAAGGATGTGGTAGATGAGTTTCAAGATGTCTTTCTTGATGATCACCCTTAGGATTACCACCAAAAAGGAGAGTAGATCATAAAATTGAGACACTCCTGGAGAAGACACCTCCTTGTAAGGCCCCATATTGCCAATCACCTCATGAGTTGGAGGAGTGTAAGACTCAAATTGAGGAGATGCGGTAGAAAGGGTTCATCCAACCCACCGTATCAGCATATGGGGCTTTTGTCTTGTTTGTGAAGAAGAAAGAAGGTACAATGCACATGTGCATTGATTATTAGGGTCTCAATCAACAAACAATGAAGAACAAATACCCCTTACCTTGCATGGATGACCTATTTGATCAACTCCATGGAGCAAGATACTTCACCAAATTGGACTTGGGGATCCAAATCCAAATTGCAGAGGACAATGTGTACAAAATTGCCTTTCAAACCAAGTATGGGCACTTTGAGTATCTCGTGATGCTTTTTGGCCTCACCAATGCACCTATCACTTTCATGAGTCTAATGAATGACATATTTTGTCCATATGTGGATAAGTCTGTCATTGTCATCTTGGACGACATCTTAGCATATAGTAGCATGATGATGAAACACAAACAACATCTATGAGAAGTCCTCCAAATTCTAAGACAAAATTGATTGTACGCCAAAATCTCAAAGTGTGAGTTTGGCAAGTCTGAAGTAGACTCTTTGGAGAAAAGCGTAAGTGCAGAGGGCATTCAAGTATTGATAGATAAAATAGAGGTCATTCAAACATGGAGTGCCCCAGAAGATAATTCTCAACTCAAGAGTTTCTTGGAGTTGATAGGATTCTCTTGTTGATTTGTCAAGGAATTCTCCAAGGTTGCACAACCTTGGACAACACTACTTGGCAAGGGGAAGAAGTGGACATGGAGAACCGCAAAAAATTTGGCCTTTCAAGAATTGAAAGCCGCCTTGCTACATGCACCAATCTTGAAGTGGTATGACCCAAAACGTCCAATCATTTTGGCTATAGATGCATTAGGCATAGCAATAGGAGCAATCCTACAACAAGAGTGGCATGACAAATGGCATCCAATTGCATATTATGCTTGAAAGTTGTTATTGGCAAAGCGCAACTTTCACACCATAGAACAAGAAGATTTGGCTATTGTCCTTGCAACCAAGAATTGGAAGCACTATCTAGGGGAGAAGGCATTTGTAGTAGAGATAAACCACAAACCTCTAGTCTACTTGGAGACACAAAAAGATCTATCTCATTGCCAGATTTGATGGGCAGAGTGGCAATAACTCTTCAACATGACAATCACCTACATAGAAGGTAAGAAAAAGCTTGCAAATGCATTCACCAATATGCCAATGGAAAACAATTTACCTTGCATCCTGTTACCTTCTAGATTGGGAAGGAGTATAAACCCAATATGCTTCAACTTTGCCAATTTATCTTATGCAGATCGGGTGATATTTATAGTTTGAAATTGACCAAGTATTGCATCCTTGAATTTTGCCCATGTCAAGATGGGTGTAACAATCTGTCTTTCAACTCACTCCACTCAAAATTCCCACCAAAGTTTTGCCACACCATCCAATTGGCTAGAAGCCAATAGAACTTTTTTTTGTTCATTTTGAAGATTGGTAGCTTCAAAGTAACATTAGCAATCAAACACAAAATTCTCCATTGTGCACAGAAGATTCTTGCCTTCAAACACCTTGGGTTTTGGAAATCAGATTTGATCTTCTCTATCTAGAATTGGTGCTCTCTCTTTGTGTTCTTGTTATTGCTGGTCTTGTTCATCCAACAATCAAGTAAGGTGCTCGATGTGTTATTGCATAACAATGATAATTTCTGGTATTGCCGTCATAGGTACTACTCTATCCCACTACTCTCAATTTATCTTATTTATCAACACATAGATGCAACACGTCCACTATTCTCCATAAGTTACAACCGGGAGTATCAAGGGTTCCTCAGATAAGATGATCATATATAGAAAATCTTGCCCAAAATGCAAAGTGATGAATTGTGTGAAGCGATGCTTGGGTAGTACTTGGACACAAAAATCCTAATGGTTTGGTGGAAGTGATTTGGTGGTCCATAAATTCCATCCATCCCATTCTTGCTTTGATACAAATATTAAAGACCAAGATCAATGAGAGAATAGCGTAATAAAAGATCACATTGGGGCACTTGAATGTGAGAAAAATCCAAATGCCTATCAAAAGTTTTGGCTCTTGTATTTATAGGGATCATACAAGGCTCTTGAGAAGCTTCTCAAGAAGCTTGCTTGAGCCGCTTTCCAGGAGTGCAAGCCAAGTTAATTAGGAAGTTTCTCACAAAACTTCCTTTTAGAAGCCGCTTACTTGGCATGCAAGCTAAGCTAGTTAGAAGCTTCTAGAAGGTTCCTACTTGTGATGCTAAGCTAAACTAAGCTAGCCAAAAAGCTTCCCAAGAAGCTTCCTAGATCTTTTTGGAATATTCTATGCTAATTTGTCTTATTTGCTACTTCATTAACCCTACTAACTTTGTCTCTAAACTCCATATCATTACAACAAGCCTTGAAGGAAGATGAGTCCTTAGATGGGAAGTTTGTTAGTGAAGCTGCCATAGAGCAAGCTTTGGTGGAAGATAAGTTTGTGTTTGCAGTGTGGATCAAGCCAATTGCACAAGGACAATCCAAGGAGGGCTAAAAAGCCTCATCAAGCAATGGTTGATAAGATAGTTTAGGAGTTTGCAGACATGTTTCCGAATGATCTACCAAAGGGATTACCCGCCGATTGTGGTATGCCCTTCAAGATTGAGTTATTGCCGGGGAGTACTCCAATGAGTAGACCAATCTATCGGCTCTCACCAAAGAGGTTGGAGGAGTTGCGAACAACACTTCTGGAGTTGTTGAAGAAGGACTTTGTACAACATACTACAACTCCTTGGGGAGCACTAATACTATTTGTACCAAAGAAGGATGGAAGCCTTTGTTTTTGTACTAATTAATGTGAGCTCAATAAGCAAATAGTGAAGAATGCATATCTTTTTTCTCGGATTGATGACTTGCTTGATCAACTAAGTGGAGCACAATACTTTTCCAAGTTGGATCTTTGTAGCGACTATTGGCAAATCCCCATTGATAGAGAGGATGTGCAAAAGACTGCCTTTTGCACAAGGTATGGGTATTTGGAATGGAGAGTTCTACCTTTAGGGCTCACTAATGCTCCAATAGTCTAACAATATGGAATTTAGCGACATAGTTAGTAAGGCTAATAAAGTAGACAATAAGCCAAATTAGCCTAGAATATTCTAGAAGCATCTAGGAAGCTCCTTGGAAAGCTTCCCAACTAGTTAGCTTGCATCCCAAGCAAGTAGCTTCTAGAAGGAAACTTCTAGAAGCTTCTAACTAGCTTAGCTTGCACGTCAAGTAGGCAGCTTCTAGAAGGAAGCTTCTTGAGAAGCTTCCCAGATAACTTGGCTTGCACTCTAAGAAAGTGGCTCAAAGAAGCTTCTTGAAAAGCTTGTATGCTACCTATAAATACCAAAGCCAAAGCTCATGCTAGGCATTTGGAGTTTTCCCACATTCAAGCGTCCGGATGTGAACTTCTATTCTCCTATTTCTCTCCTTGGTTTTGGTCTTTACATTGGTTTTAGAGCAGGAATGGGATGGATGGAATTTATGGACCACCAAATCCACTTCCACCAAACCATTGGGATTTCTATGTCCAAGTGCTACCCAAACATTGTTTCATGCCATTCATCACTTCACACTTTGGATAGGATTTTTTGCATATGATCACCATATCTGAGGAACCCTTGAAACTTTTGGTTGTAACTTATGGAGAACAATGGAAGTGTTGTTTCTATGTGTTAATTAATGAGATAGATAAGGGGTGGAGTGATAGAGTAGCAACCATGGCAGCAATACCCAATGTTATCCTTACTATGCAACAACAAATTGAGCACCTTACTTGATTGTTGGTTGAATGAGATCTTTGACGACAAGAGCATATAGAGAGAGTACCAATTTGAGAAGAAGAAGATCGGACTCAGATTCCCTAAACCCAAGATATTTGAAAGCAAGAATCTCTCGTGTGCAGTGGAGGACTTTGTGTTTGATTGTGAATGTTATTTTGAAGCTACTAATCTACAAGACAAGCAAAAACAAATTCCCTTGGCTTCAAGTCAATTGGATAGAGTAGCAAAGCTATGGTGTAGATTTTGAGTGGAGCGAGCTGAACGATAAATTGTTGCACCAATCTTGACATGGGCAAAATTCAAGAGTGCAATAATAAGTTGGTTCCAAGCTATAAATGCCACACGAGCTGCACAAGATAAGTTGGCAGAGTTGAAACAGATTGGCTCTGTAAGAAGTTACATCTCCATTACGTAGTTCCAAAACACCATCATGCAAATTCCAAATATATTGGAAGGTGAAGCTTTGGATCAATTTATGAGGAGCTTGAAGGCAAGAACCAAATTAAAGGTAACCATGCAAGAGCCACAACACTTGGAGGAAGCCATGCGGTTGGCCAAACATTTTGATTCCTTGGTGGCAACAGCTTGATCTTGACATCAACCTCCATAGAGCCTACCAATACACTACACACAAGTAGAGGAGCCAGCAACAATGGATATTGATGCCATTCTACAAAAACGACTTGGCATGGCAGATAGAGAGAAACTACAACAAAATGGTGGTTCTTTTTATTGTTGCCAATTGGAGCATTGCATTGTTGAATGTCCACTCAAGAATGGACGACCTTGACAAGTTGCCCAAATGGAGTTTGTGGAACCGAATGATCAAGGAAACGAAGAATCCCAATAGGAGATTTTGAGCCGCCTACTAGGAGCTTGATTAGTCCCAATGGGATTGAAGGCTCGACCTATGCAAGTTTGCTTCACTTACAAGGTATGATATCTAATCGGGGTTGTAAGAGTTTGGTTTATTTTGGAAGTTTAGAGAATTGCATGTCTATGCAAGTAGTAAAGGAATTGGGTATTCCTATCAAGCTAGTGATTGGAAGTAGTTTGATGATGGCGGATGGTAGAAAGAGTTCTGCATTCCGCACCTTGCATCCTGTTACCTTCAAGATTGGGAAGGAGTATTTGGAGTGTATGAGGTTTGTAGTGGCACCTCTACACTATGATATTATTTTGGGTCTACCTTGGCTTGAACGTCATAAGGTTCAATTTGATCGGACCCGACGACAAATTCAAGTACAACACAAAGGTAGGAATTTCCGATTAGGTTGTCTGGCACCTCTAAGTAAGACACCTAAGAATAGTTAGTCCCAAGATAGGAAGTTTGTCAAGAAGGTAGCCATAGAGCAAACCTGGAAGGGAGATGAGTCCTAAGATGGGAATTTTGCCAAGAAGGCAACAATGGAGCAAGCTTGGAAGAGAGATGAGTCCCTAGAAGGGAAGTTTATTTGTAAAGCAGCCATAGAGCAAGCTTTAAAGGAAGATAAGTCTATATTTACGGTGTGGATCAAGCCGATTGCACAAGAACAATCTGAGGAGGGCCAAGAGCCTCATCAAGCAATGGTTGATTGGATAGTTCAAGAGCTTGCGGATGTGTTTCCGGATGATTTGCCAAAGGGATTACCCTCCGATCGAGGTATGCCTTTCAAGATCAAGTTATTGCCAAGGAGTACTCTAGTGAGTAGACTAATCTATTGGCTATCACCAAAGGAGTTGGAGGAGTTGCAAACAACACTTACTGAGTTGTTGGAGAACAAATTCATATGACATAGTACCTCTCCTTGGGGAGCACCGGTATTATTTGTTCCAAAGAAGGATGGAGGACTTCGTTTCTGTATTGATTATCGTGGGCTCAATAAGCAAACCATGAAGAATGCATATCCCTTGCCTTGGATTGATGCTTTGCTTGATCAACTAAGTGGAGCATGCTACTTTTCCAAGTTGGATCTTTGCAATGGCTATTGGCAAATTCCTATTCATAGAGAGGATGTGCAAAAGACTACCTTTTGCACAAGATATGGGCATTTCAAGTGGAGAGTTCTACCTTTTGGACTTACTAATGCTCCAGCAATCTTCATGGATCAGATGCATTGGGTGTTGGATGGACTATTGGATTGGTCCATGGTGGTGTTCTTTCTTTTAATCTATAGCAAGACTGAGGCAAAACATGTGAATCATGTGCGAGAAGTCCTAAGACGACTACGACAATGGAAAATTTACTCCAAGAAGTCGAAGTGTGCCTTTTGGCAAAAAGAGGTTACCTTCTTGGGTCATAAGATCTCATCAGAGGGGATCAAGATAGAAGAAGAGAAGATCAAGGCCATTACTGATTGGCCTACCCTAAAGGATGCTACAGAAGTATGAGCATTCAATGGATTGGCCAGTTTTTACTGATGGTTCATCCACTATTATGCTCATGTAGCTACACCATTGCCTTTGTGTCTCGCCAACTAAATACAAATGAAAGAAATTACTCTACTTGAGATCGGGAACAACTTGCAATGGTATATTCCACCAAGGTACGGAAGCATTATCTCTTGGGGAAACAAGTGATCATGCAAATTGATCACAAGCCATTGTTGCAAACCTTACACTTGGAGCACATGAAGAGTTGACATCATTGATGGGAAGAGCAACTCCAATTGTTTGACATCAAACTTGAGTACAAACTAGGTTGGTTCCATGTCATCCCTGATGCTCTATCACAATGACCTGATTTGAAATCTCTTGCTCTCATCATAGCGGCAATTACAATGATGTCAATTGACCCCAAGGTCCATAATGAGTTTTGGTCAACTCTACAACAAGATCCCTTCTTCCAAATGGTACATGGTTGTCTACCAACAGGCAAAAAGGAGTACAACACCTTCTCCTTCAAGGAAGGCTTTCTATTCCATACGGATTGGATCTATGTTCCAGCCAAAGGTGATCTCCAACTTGTGCACCTTTAGGAAGCCCATGATTTACCAGTAGTTGGTTACATGGGGGTGAACAAGACCTTGGGTACCCTCCAACGCCAATGGTGGTAGCCCAACATGACACGAGATGTTTGGGAGATTTTCCAATCGTGTGAGAGTTGTCAACGCAACAAGGCTAGTAACCAAAAGCCAAGTGGACTCTTTCAGCCACTTCTCATTCTAACTACTCGTTGGGAACATGTGAGCTTAGATCTCATCACTTCCTTGCCCAAGACACAACAAGGTCACATAGCAATTGTGGTACTTGTGGATAAGTTTAGTAAGCAAATCCATTTGGCACCAATGGTTGATACTGTGGATACTCCAACCTTGGCGCAACTCTACTTTGATAATTTATTCAAACATCATGGGATGCCACGTGTACTCATCTCCGACCGTGATCCTTGCTTCACCAGAAAGTTTTGTCAAACACTCTTCTAGATACTTGGTACCAAGCTTGCTTTGTCCACAACCTATCATCCTCAAACTGATAGACAAACTGAACATGCAAATCACACCTTGGAAGACATGCTTTGGGCGTTCATCAACATTCACCATACCAATTGGGATGAATGTCTTGCAACTGCAAAGTTTGCATACAACAATTCTAAATAGGCAAGCACCGGATTCTCTCCTTTCTTTCTCAATTTTGGCCAAGATTTGCTTGTCCCATATTCTCTTCTTGCTCCTCCTCCATCTCAATTCCCTCATACTTCAAGCTTCATGACCACCATATCCAAATCTCTCCAACAAGCCAAATCTCACCTCCTTGTTGCTCAGAATCATCAAAAACAATATGCAGACCACCATCGTCATGATCTCACCTTTGAAGTTGGTGATAAAGTTATGTTATTCTCTAGTAATGTACCACTCCCACTTGATACCCAAGTTTGTTAACTTGCCCCTAATTGGATAGGATCTTTTGATGTCATCCAAATTGTCTCTCCTATTGCTTATCGACTTGCTTTGCCTTGTCATATGCGCATCCATCATGTCTTTCATGTTTCCAAGTTGAAACCCTTCATTCCTAACCCCTCTTCTTTTTCCTCTTGAGTCCAACCTCCTCATCCCCCTATCCCTATCAATGATCATGAGGAGTATGAAGTTGATCGTATCCTTGCACGTCACCACATCCAACAAAGACGCCGCCAACATACAAAGTACAAGGTCCTTTGGAAAGGGTATCCCCTTCATGATGCTACATGGGAATCCCTTTCTCACCTCCAAAATGCACAGACGGCCATCCAAGAGTTTGAAGCTTCAATGGCAATGAGGACATCACCAACTAGTGGTGGGAGAATATGTAACAATATGGAATTTAGCAATGTAGTTAGTAAGGCTAACAAAGTAGACAATAAGCCAAATTAGCCTAGAATATTCTACAAGCATCTAGAAGCTTCTTGGGAAGCTTCCCAACTAGTTAACTTGTGCCCCAAGCGAGTAGCTTCTAGAATCTTCTAACTAGCTTAGCTTGCATACCAAGCTTGGCTTGCACTCTAAGAAAGCGGCTCAAGGAATCTCCTTGAGAAGCTTTTCAAGGGCCTTGTATGGTACTTATAAATACCAAAGCCAAAGCTCATGCTAAACATTTGGAGTTTTCCCACATTCAAGTGTCCCAATGTGAACTTCCATTCTCTTATTTCTCTCCTCGGTTTTGGTCTTTTACAAATAGTATTCATAGATAAGATGCATTGGGTGTTGGATGGACTATTGGACTGGCACGTGTTGGTGTTCTTGGATGATATCTTAATCTATAGCAAGACAAAGGCAGAACATGCGTATCATGTACAAGAAGTCCTAAGACTACTACAACAATGGAAATTTTATTGCAAGGAGTTGAAGTGTGCCTTTTTGCAGAAGGAATTCACCTTCTTGGGTCATAAGATCTCATTGGAGGAGATCAAGATAGAAGAGGAGAAAATCAGGGTCATTATTGATTGGCCTACTCCAAAGGATGCTACAAAAGTACAAGCATTTAATGGATTGGCTAATTATGCTCATGTGGATGCACTATTGACTGACCTCTTGGAGAAGAACTCAAGCTTCTAGTGGGCCACCAAGCATGAAGAAGCATTCCAAAAGTTGAAACATATGGTGTCTTGAAGACCCATTCTTCAACCATATGATCCTCAACTACCTTAGGTGGTTGATTTTGGTGCTTCTAACTTTGTAATTGGAGCAATGTTGCAACATGAATTCCCAGATGGACTACATCCCATTGCCTTTGTGTCTTGCCGACTAAATACAACTGAAAGAAATTACTATGCTCAATATTAAGAACAATTTGCAATGGTATATGCCACCAAGGTATAGAAGCATTATCTCTTGGGAAAACAAGTGATCATGCAAACTGATCACAAACCATTGTTGCAGACCTTACACTTGGAACACATGAAGAGTCTACATCATTGATGGGAGAAGCAACTTCAATTGTTTGACATCAAACTTGAGTACAAACCAGGTTGGTTCCATGTCATCCTTGATACTCTATCATGACAACCTGGTTTGAAGTCTCTTCCTCTCATCATGGCAACAATTACAATGGTGTCAATTGACTCCAAGGTCTAAAATAAGTTTTGATCAACTCGACCAAAACTCATTTTGGTACAAGACTCAACTCTACAACAAGATCTTGTCTTCCAAATGGTACATGGTTGTCTTAAAACATGCAACAAGGAGTACAACACTTTCTCCTTCAAGGAAGGCCTTCGATTCCATGAGGACCGGATCTATATTCCAACCAAAAGGTGATCTCTGACTTATGTGCCTTCAAGAAGCCCATGATTTACCAATTGTTGGTCACATGGGTGTGGACAAGACCTTGGGTACACTCCAATACCAATGGTGGTGTCCCAACATGGCACGAGATGTTTGGAATTTTGTCCAATCATGTGAGAGTTGCCAATGCAACAAGGCCAGTAACTGAAAACCGAGTGGACTCCTTCAACCACTCCCCATTCCATCTATTAGTTGTGAACATGTGAGCTTAGATCTCATCACCTCCTTGCCCAAGACAAAGCAATGTCACACAAAAATTGTGGTGTTGTGGATAAGCTTAGTAAGAAAATCCAATTTAGCACCAACAATTGATATTGTGGATGCTCCAACCTTGGTGCAAATATACTTTGACAATGTATTCAAGCATCATGGAATGTCACATGTACTCATCTCCGATCGTGATCCTTGCTTCACTAAAAGGTTTTGGCAAGCACTCTTTTAGATACTCGGCACCAAGCATGCTTTGTCAATGGCTTATCATCCTCAAACTAATAGACAAACTGAACGTGCAAATTGCACCTTGGAAGATATACTTTGTGCCTTTGTCAATATTCACTATACCAATTGGAATGAATGTCTTGCAGCTACAGAGTTTACATACAATCCTATCTTTCATGTTTCCAAGTTGAAACCCTTTGTTCCTAACCTCTCTTCTTTTTCCTCTCAAGTCCAATCTCCCACTCCTCCTATCCCTATCAAAGATCATGAGAAGTATGAAGTTGATCGTATCCTTATGCATCACCACATTCAACAAATCCATCGACAACATACGGAGTAGAAGGTCCTTTGGAAAAGGTATCCCCTTCATGACACCACAAAAGAACCTCTTTCTCATCTCCATAATGCACAATTGGATATCCTGGAGTTTGAAGCTTCATTGGTGACGAGGATGTCACCAACTAGTGGTGGGGGAATATGTAACAATATGGAGTTTAGCAACAAAGTTAGTAGGGCTCATGAAGTAGAAAATAAGACAAATTAGCATAAATATTCTAGAAATATCTAGGAAGCTTCTTGGGAAGGTTCCCAATTAGCTTAGCTTGCACCCCAAGTAGGTAGTTTATAGAAAGAAGCTTCTAAAAGCTTCCAACTAGCTTAGCTTGCACGCCAAGTAAATGGCTTCTAAAAGGAAGTTTCTTGAGAAGCTTCCTAATTAACTTGGCTTGCACTCCAAGAAAGCGGCTCAAGGAAGCTTGTTGAGAAGCTTCTAAAGAGCTTTGTATGATCCCTATAAATACAAGAGCCAAAGCTCATACTAGACATTCAAGTGTCCCAATGTGATCTTCCATTCTCCTATTTCTCTTCTTGGTCTTGGTCTTTTACACATGTGCATAGAAGTCTTCTTCAAGCACATGCTTGCTATCCTATTCTATGCCTTTTGCTCCTCTTGGTTTTAGACTTGGAGTACAAGGTACAATAAAATGAATTGAGTCTACTCCTTCTAGATCTGTATAGGTGCTGCTAAATATTGGAGCATTGATATCTTCCTCCTCTACAAATTGTGAAACTTCATGCACTTCATTCATGTTGTTAACAATTCCTAAATTGACTATAGCAAGTGGAGCAATGTTTGATCTCTGGTTGAACATCAAATCCATTCTCTCAAAAAGAGGTAGAGATGATTTAACTTATCCTCAACAATTTTCATTTCCCTTTTCAAGTCCTTGTTAGTTAGCCCTTCTATGGTTTGGTTCTCTGTAATACTCTAAGGACAAGAGAACCCTTCAAGAGAGAAAATAGAGATTTCACACTCAATCCTTTGATACGCCAAAGGAGCACCTTCTCTTTATTATATAGCCAAGGAAGATCTCCTCCAAGGAAGCTCCACCATAGGATTAGGTACATGGATAGGTGACATGTGAGCAAGCTCCACCCTTTGATTACTTGCTTGGATGGGTGAAATGTCAATCTTGGTCCTATCTGGTTGGTCAAACATGCTTTGATAGGAAGGAACCTTTTAGGGAATCTTCCTAAAGGAATCTCAGAATCATGTGGATGAGATGCCGTTAGAAAGCTCTTGGCAAGTCAAACCAAGAGGAAGTGAAGGCCAACCTTTCTTCCATTGGAGGGAGGATTTGCACATTTTTGAGGCCTAATTCATTTGTGTAGGCCTCCAAAATTGCCTCTATTTTTAGACTTATTTTGGTTTTTGCCCTATTAGTAGAAGTACTCTTTTGGTGATATCTCTGTCTGATCTACTTAGTCCATCATGTATAACATCCTTCCAGATGTTACCAAACCAAAATTCATGTCTAGATCATGTGTCTAGCTATTGATTCTAAAGTCTTCAAACATGTTTTGATTTTTGGCTATTAGTAAAAGTACTCTTTTGGTGATACCTCTGTCTGATCTACTTAGTACATCATATATAACATCCTCCCAGATGTTACCAAACTAAATTTCATCTCTAGATCATATGCTAGCTATTGGTATTACATTCTCCTTCCACTCACGCGTGTCCTTGTAGGATTTCATGTACCATACCCATTTCTTGTACAATTTAAATTCTTTCATAGAAAGTAGGAATTCTATCCCTTGCCTTGCCAAAAACATAATCATACAACCAAATGTTGTGCCCTTCCGCATTGGATTTTTGCAAGGTCCTCCCACAATCTGAACAAAATGCTCCAGGTACTCCAAGTAGTCAAGAATTTGAGAATAGTGATACCTTATTATACTAAATCTCTCATCTTTGAATTTCCCTTTCCTTGTTGTCATGATGGTGCATGCATAGAGGGTGATGCCATTTTATGCAATAGCTCTTGGAAACCACCACCACTCAACAAACCCAAACCGGGAGTAGATGAAGGACACAATTTTTGATTAAAAAATGGAATGTGGAAATGTGCAGTGTGATTACATGTCTTCCATGATATCTACGCACCCCAAATTTTGCTATCATCTAAGGATGAGACTAATGTATCCAATAGCTCTTGGAAACCACCATGGTGCAGGCACAAAGGATGACACTAATGTATGTAATAGCTCTTGGAAACCACCACCACTTGGCAAACCCAAACCGGTAGAAGGTGAAGGACACAAATCTTGATCAAGAATGGAACATAGAAATGTATTATGTTATTGCATGTCTTCCATGATATCTACTCACCTCAAATTGTTACAACACCCTACCACACCCTACAACGTAACATAGCGAAATGGCGCTCAATCTCAAATATAACCCCTCTTAACTTTATAACTTTTTAATGAGTGTCTCGGCCTACATCCGTTGAGGACGTTGAAAATAGGAAATATTGAGGAGGGAAAAGAGTTGAGGTCATTGAAAATAGGAATACTCAAGTACGGGATGGTGCACTTTACCCGGAGAAACCCGTGGGGGTTATTATTGAAAACCCCTAGCGTGTGTGAAGGATAATTTTAGGAAAATTGATTATCGAGAGTTTCCTCGTACAGGAAAAGGGGCAGCACTGTTCGACGATGAATGTGCTCTGCGTTATTATGAGTGTTTACAATAGCTAAAATCCAACTGTCCGTGAATTTCAACGGGGACTGACTAAGCCCACGTCATGCCTTGAGGTGCTAAATCCTTTTGCCAACTTGGGATGTTGTTAAGTCGAAGTGCCAAAGTTGGATACTGTTAAGTCCATCCCTCCAGAAATAAACAAATGAGATACTCAAGGGTAGAACGATCAGAATTAGGAAATTCCTTGCGACCGGATGGGTCAGGCGAAGGCCGGTAGCATGCCTAGTATTGGGTGAGCTGGGACGGAAGGACGATGCATTGAAGCGCTAAATGAGGTCTCCTTTCTCTCGCTTTTGTGTGCTGTGCGTGAGCTATTGTTCACAACGAAGAGTCACTACGCTCCTAAAGAAGGAAGTCAGGCTGCTGGTTGCACGATAAAAGGGATCTGGTCTGACCAACGAAAATTGGGATTGATGCAGTAGTACCTCTCAACTATTCTCTGCAGACCACCTTGTCCGTGCTTGACTTGACCAGAGCAGCAACGGAATTGCTTCTTGCGCATATCGGGAGACAATCGTAGAAGGAGAAGAAGCAGGGAGGCTCACGAGAAAGAGCGTTTCATTGTTTTTTATTGCCTCTTTCCATCACACCCGAGTTTCTCAGGCCGCTGCACCTAGTCGGGAGTCTAGATGTCGAGCGAATAAGTGCACTTTTGTTGGGTGTTGTATTGTGAGGGTGTAGCAGCTGCGAAGAATTTTGGAGACCTCGGGGAAGGAAGGGTCGTGGGCAAGGGGAGGCAGCGCAGAGAAGATTGTTTGGGCCGGTTTGGACTGAGCAGTTGGAGCGATCACCCCGTTGGACTTCGTAGGGTGTGGTTGTTGTGGGGTATTGGCAAGGAAGATAGGACAGGGTTTCTGGGGATAGTAGACAAGCTGAATTGGAACAGGATCTGGTGGTGGGGTTGAGTAAGTTTGCGAGGGGCGAATCGGTGAAGCGCACTGGGGGTTTTACAGGAGATTGTTAGGGTTGTGTAGATACGGAGTTGATCGTTACTGTAACGATCATAAATATCTCGGAGGTTCGGAGTTGTTTCATATGGCACAGATAGTAGAGGATTGGTATAGGCAGATGCCAATAATCACACGAAGTTATCTGACATTATCTGTACTTACAACTGCTGGATGTGCCCTTGAGGTCTTCTCTTCCTCTCCTTCTATCTCTGGGCAAAGCATGTTTGATGTGTCACTTAACGTGGGTACAAATAGATACAGGATTGAATAGGTGACATATTGTTGGGGCATTAGCGTGAAGGAAGTGCTTGAAATTGCTACATTCAACGAGTGAATTCCGCAGCTTCTCGTAGGATATTAAGATAAGTTAGATCGTCCTGAGTTCTCAGGAAAGGAATGCTACGGCATTTTTTGCGCTTACACTGACTGTAGATTTGCCTCTGGATTTTCATTTTTTTCGATATCTCTGGTGCTCCTTGAAAAGTTAACATGAAACGAGGATTAAAGTCATTGTCCGGGAGGCAGATAGTAGATCCTTGAGCTGTTAAGTACCTGAGCGGCAAGTTGGTGGACCGGAAACGGTGCAAGAGATTTGAGAGTTTTTTACAGCCAACTCTGCTGAATTATCCGAATACCATGCATTTGTCTCGTTTCATTTTGAGTCTAGTTTGTGAACTCTCTTTCCATCATGACAGCAGCCTAAAGCGGTGAAAGGACATTTGAGCGAAACTCAGAGTTGAATGCTTCTAGGTGGTGACGTCGAGCTAAAACTGAATTGTACAGTAGTTACTTTGTGTGCGTTTAAATTCAGGAGCCGCCTGGCCAGCAATCGAATGAAGAGAGACTTGCCTGTGGCCACGCGCAGACTAGTATGGCAGGCGTCTCAGAGTATCTTGAGTGGTTCCGATAGCAGACTTCAGTGTAAATTAGATTGCCGTCGTAAGCCAAACATTGGGGATAGTAGTAATCTACTTTGTTTGTCTTTTATATAGCTGCTAAAGATGGAAGTAAAAGCTAGGGTTAAAGCGAGTGTGACAGTCTGCTGGTTGCATAACCAGCTCCCTTATGCTTCAACAAGTAGAGTTCAAGTGGCTTATTTGCTAATCTCTCATGCCTCTTAACGAACATATTTGGGATTCTATTGCAGGTTATTTCACCATATTCAGTGTATCTGAATCCGAATCTTGTTGTGAAAGACTGGCAAGTTTGGAGGCTGGTGACGAATTTTTTCTATTTTGGCAAACTTGGTATGTCATTGTGACCCCTCAAGTATGACCGTCAAGTATATGGGTTTGTTTTCAGCCAGTACTTCAATACCCAGCTATGTTCGGACCATTTAGGGTTTTCTTGTCGCTTAATCGGCAAGCGAGAAAGGATCAGAAGTAGATAGTAGTTGGAAAGTTTTCAACAATATATTCTTGACCACGCGATAATTGGATGTGCCAAATAGAATTTTCGGGAAACCTACATAGTCCATCATTCTATCTTTGAGCAGAGTCAGTCGTCTATTTTCGTAGAGTGTATAAATTGTAAGTGTGGTAGTCTTTCAGGCAAAAGATGAAACCCGATGTTCCCAGGGAATTTCAGTTTATCCCTCCTCAAGACGCAGTTCGTTTCTGTGCCTAGATCTCTGGGAGTCTTTTGAACTCAGAAGGTCACCACTTGTATCATATAGACGATAATCGGGAAATATGAGTTTTGAACTCATAGCCGGATATTTTTGTAGTCTAGGTTGTTTCCGCAATGCAGCATGAGGTCGTATTCATTAGGAGTGTTGGAAAATAGATGTTTATAGTTACAAATTAAAACTCCGTTTCAAAGGTTTCCTAATATGCCACAAAACAAAAGATGCACATCTCATATGTGAATGCGCATGATGTCCTCCCAGAGTTTCAGACAATGACTTTTGCAGTTATATCTCCGGGTGGATACTGGTTTAAAGATTGTGTTCTATCATGACTGATGGTATCTTCTTGGTTATGGTGGTTCAGATCTGGACTTTCTATTTCACATGTTCTTTCTTGCGCGTTACTGTAAGTTGCTTGAGGAAACATCATTCAGAGGGCGAACAGCGGACTTTTTCTTCATGCTGCTGTTTGGTGGCTGTCTGTTGACGGGGATGTTTCTTGGTGGAGCATTTCTGACATTCTTCTTACCTATAGCAGAAATTTACTTCCTAAGCAACTCTCTCACGTTCATGATGGTGAGTTAGAATTTTGACAATCACACTCATTCACTTTTGTACAGTCATATGAGATGATAGTAAACTCTATGTATCTGAAAGCTTTTGACCACCTTTTTATAAATGCGATCTGTTGAACCATCACTCAGTGTGATTCGTCGAAACAGACGCACAGCAGAGTTCGTAATCTGCGTGGGTCTTATTTGCAGGTTTATGTGTGGAGTAAACGCAATCCTAATGTGCAGATGAGTTTTCTTGGTCTTTTTAGCTTCACAGCACCTTATCTGCCCTGGGTAAGTTGTCGAGGACAACTCATTAACACATATATGGCTAGAATACTCTGTACCTTAATTGTTTGGTCCAGGTCTTACCCTCCGATGTAAACACTGTAGATATCATGTCACCGTGATAGACTCATTAACAAGTTCTTCCCTTTCCTTCTAGTTTATTGTTTGTAAGTGCTTAAGTTGATCTGCCATGCCAGCTTTAGAAGCTAAGTCTGGATGTGATTGCAGGTATTGTTAGGGTTTTCAGTAATGGTGGCAAGCAGTCCATGGGTGGATCTCTTGGTAAGTTGAAAGGTTGGTTTAAGGACGTGTGAACTCTTTCATGACTGGAGTCTTCGAGTTATGTTCATAGGCAGTGCGTCAACAAAATGTTCCAATATCTTAAGGTAAGTCGTACTGATACAAGAGTTGTGGTATGTCAGGGAATGGCTGCTGGACACGCGTATTATTTCTTGGAGGATGTATATCCTGTGATGACTGGACGTCGCATCCTGAAAACTCCAGGAATCATCAAAGCTTTGTTTCCGGAGGATGTTGTGGTTGTTCCTACGAGGCCAGCGAATGGTTGGGGAGCTCCCGGTGTTATTGCAGAAGCTCCGGCTCTCCATAGAGACTGAGAGCACTCATTGTAAAAATAACATGTAGGAAGTTATCTACATAAATGGCTGGCCTTGAGCTGACTATCACAAGATAGACCTCAACAGTTAGTGTTATCTTGGGAAATGAATCCCAAGGATGTACTATAATGGGTTGCAGCTTGCAAGCACAGGGATAGCAAATGGTGTGATTAGCAATTAGATCTCCATGTGTTTCACATTTGTTTTGCCGCCCGCGTTGTCACTTGCTTTCCTGGAACCCTTCCTTACATTTATGAAGCTCCGATAGTCAGCAACTTTGGTACGTGTACAGCTCTGAATGGTGTCAACTCGATGTGCATTCTAAAGCTTGGTTTCTTTGAGTTGCGTATGATGGCGAAAGTGGTGCAGAGTATGACACGGTCCTATCGATCGTCGCGATTTTGCTGAACCTACACTGGTGACACAGTCCTACAATGAACTGGAAACTTAAGGAATTTATTTGCACGGCTGCTGTAGTGGAAAGAGTGGATGATCTACTTAAATGACACGATGTTTAATATTTGCTTTCTCCCCGTCCTGAATTACTCCAAGAGTCAACTCTAAAAACGTCGCTGAGACACCGCCAGTCATTTACATCGACACAAGGAGTTTTATTTCATTCCCAATCCACGCAAATTTTGGGTAGGTCAAGCGTCTATAGCAGCAAAATACAATCATTTAATGAACTGCAAAACCAGTCAAAAGAGTGATCGAGCTTCTTGGCACAAAGGTGTTTCTGCAATTCTGCTCCCTAAATCTTCAGATACCTTTTCGTCGAGAGTTAGTGTCGCCGCAGTGTTAGGTCCTCATCGTTGGACGTGTTTCGGCAGGCTTCCGGATGGTCTACCTCTTTCTAATAGGCCCATTCGCCTATTTTGCGTCATGGGGCAAGCTTTCTTGTTGTTCATTGGTTCACCTCCTGGTTTCCATCCAATCCCGGCACGAGGCCGCCAAGGACACTGGAACACTGGAGAAAGGCCTGTGTGGGGTGGCCTGTCTTGCGTGGATCAGTCACGGCTCGAGCCTCTCGGGAACGGTGACGTGGATGTGGAAAATGATTAGAAGCTAATCGAGAGATGTTGAAGGCCATATAAAGGGCGCAAACGGAACTGTACATCATTTATCCTTTGTAAGCAACAGGGGTTTCACTTGGAGAATTTGAGGACCTTTTACGGGAGTGGGGTGCCTGTTTAACGAGATGGTGCGTTCTGATCACCTAGAGATTATAATTTGTGAAAATAAGTATGTTTACAAAAAAAAAATTATAACAAATTTTGAGAAATAAGAATAAATAATATCCGTAGGATGAGTGAGTAGAGTAATTAATACATGCATAAATGTTCCGGAAAGAAATGAAATGACTCTCATCATTACCTACATATTCCGTGGAAAACTAGAAATTCTGGAAATGAATGAATATATAGCTTTTTACTTAGATCTTCCAGTATAGACTAAATTAGCGCAAAAATGAACACAAGTTTATGGAAACGGATAAAATAATAACTTTTTGACAGATCAACTTTTAACACACCAGAATTAAAGAGACTATTGATAAAAAGGATTTACTACCCGTGAAAAGATTAATAATGTGTGAATGAAAATATTCACTAACTATTAAAAACTTAACAATATCACTGGAGTATATAGTAACTGTCCCATTCCAGCCCCGGTATTTTAAAAAGATGGATACCTGCATTTTCATGTGCAAGTAACTGGCCACAGCAACTCCGTAAAGTCCTCAAAATCATAAGGAGGAAAAGGGGGAACACGAGAACACATGAAGGATGGGAAGACCCCTCAAGCCGTAAAAGGGAGAGACCAAAGAGGTCATCAAGCATGATTAAACACGTTGAACACAAGAGGAGAAAGATATGAATTAGATTGATTTTGCCCATACCTTAAAAAATTAAGCTCCTACTAATAGGTCACAGAGTGGCTCCAGGTTCTACATCTCTGTTTGTTACCAGAGAGTAAAGTAAGTCTAAAAGTGATGAGCCGAAGTTTTGAGTTCTAATCTTCTCATTAAAAAGCCTTTGTTTTAATTTCCGAATACCTTCTCATTAGGGGAGCTTTATAATCTTTGTATTGTAATCAGTTTCTGTACGCGTTATTGTATATGTTAAAGAAAAATTATAAAATAAAATGAGGTGCCAATCTAGTTAATCCCAGTTTTCTTCATTCTAAATAAATATATTGTCCAAAATATGATATAATTAAAAGTAATAATATCTCAATTTTAGAATTTAGAATTTTAGATATACAATACGGTCATCTAGTTTTTAATTTAGGGAGTAAAATTTATGTATTTTGGTAGTTATTAATGTATCATGGTAATATATAGTTACTGCCATAACTTTTCTATACTATTAATCACAATTTTCTGCATAGTATCTATACACGGAAACATTTTACTTTTCTACTTAAAAATAATCACTTAAAACTTCTATCTTGATTGAAAAGATAAAATCAAATATTTTATCTTCAAATAATTATAATAAATTAATGTCATTATATTCTAGCAACTAATTATCAAGAAGAGCTAGCATATTATATTAAGTGAGGTATAAAAAATTTAATCTACGCTCTATATGCTATTACAAAATGCAAATTACATCTCCGTATTTAGAAATGGCACATAACAAATTCAGAAACCAAAGTCTTAGATTAGATAATCAAAACATAACTACTTATCTTGCTAGTAATATTTGAAGTATATCATTTCTAAAACATAATTTATCCTTTTGAAATTTATAAGTAAATTCTTGTTAAAACTTTCCATCTTCTTTTGAGATTGAAAATTATATTTATAAAACTATTAGCATTCCTTAGCAGATTATTATATTAAAAAATAATTTTAAACAGTTCCTCTACAAGACAGTTTATACATAGGAAATATGATATAAATAAGACAAAATTAAGCTCAAAATATGTATAACCTTTTGGATATATTTTCTTTATTTTTAATTATTTTATAATATATATTTAAGAAATCTAAATTATTTTTTCATAAGATAAAAACTAAAAATAACACAAGACTTTATATCTAGATACCATCAAAATATTGATTAATACGTTGTAGTGTTTACATTGTTATTCAAGTTACATCTTGTGGATACAAAATTTAACAGAAAAGGGCATAGTCATAGACAAATATACCCACGCGTTGCCAACCTCTAATCATTCTAGTATGCAAATAAATAGCAAATATTAACCAAGTAATTAAAGCACAAGTTTCTTTTCGATCCCAATTCCACGAACCACGGGCTTCATTAGCCCGTGGTTCCGAAAGAATGCCAATCGTTAAAAGAGAAATCCTAAGCTAATTACTCTATAATTCCATTTATGTATATCTATTAACTGTCATTTACGAATATTAATTAAAGAAATTTTTGATTGATAGGAAAACATCTCATTTTCAATTGGTTGTTCAAAATGTTGAATATAAAAAACAGTGATTAAAATTTTTTTAAGATAAAAAGGCAAGCCGCATAGAATAAGAAGTCGGATGGGAAGACTAAAGATTTTGTTGATATTCAAAAAAAATAATTTAGGACCTTCTTCAAATTTTGAAGGATTTATATTCGATTAGTTAAATAATTGTCCCATATTTCTTCTTATTTAAATACAACTGTTTCTTCTTTCAAGAGGAAATGCATCTACATAGTCTTTATCTGAAAATAAATAAATTTTTTTTTTTTGGATGATATATAGATTGAAAAGGAAAAAAGTCTTATTTACAGGACTTTAAATATTAACATCATCAATATTCTCCAACATGAAGTTGTGAATCTATGTGCCTAGAGAACTTAATGATTTAAGGATTTTAATGATATCTTATGAATATTCAAAGTATACGTAATAAACAGTTTAATAATTTCATGAAATTCAAATGTACTTTTTTCTGATTAGTTCTAATCCCTCATTTATATTTTCTCCAATTTCATATACTTCTATTCATTTGGGACTTATGAACTCCATTTACAAGAAGGTATTTGAGAGGAATCGGGACATCGCTAATGAGAGTATTATGATTACCAATAAAATATCTACATAAACCTGTCTGTAGATATTAAAAGTTATACATTTTAAAAGACTTTCAGATTTATTTAATTAGTGCATATTCTTGCCATTCATACATTATCATGCACTCAAAACGGACCTGTTTAATGAGCACAGATGGCCGGCATAGTAACCCTTCTTTGGCCACTCAGGCCAGTCAACTTTTTCTGACGGTCTCCTCCTCTCACTCAGTCCCCCTCTCTCTCTCCGCTCTTGCTCTTGCTCTTTCTCCTCTTATGAGTTGAAACTTTAGGCCTTCTAGAGTCGAATTTCCGAGTACATCGGGAAGGTAAGGAGAGAAGATCAATCGAAGCAACCATGGCGTCGACAGGGAGCTTCGCGCTTTACGCGATTTTGTTCTCTGCTTTATGCATAGCTGCTGCAGCAGACACTGCTTTTTTGGTGGTACATAAGAAGGCAGACCTCGTGAAAGCTAAAGGAGCTGAGAAGATCACAGTCTCCATCACGTTGCACAACGCTGGGGCCTCGTAAGTTCATGAACTTCTCTCTCCGGTTGTTGGTATTTAGTTAGGGATTCTGCGAGTTTGTGAGATTTTGTTGTAAAACGCAAAGTTCTTAATTTCGTTGTGAAAAGACATTTTTCATCTGGCGTAGCCAAGGATCAAGTGAAGTACCCTCGGGTCTGAATATTACGTTGAAGGGATAGAGGTTGGACTGAATTCTAGTCTTCATTTCATGGCTGGTCGCGCATATCTATGTCAGCCATGAGGCTATGATGACAACGTTGATAACTTTATGACTCTGGGGAGAGTCGATGGGCTGAATCATCCAGTTCGTGACGAGATTTTGCCGTCTTTGACATCAGATAAAATTGCAGTGGAAGATACTGGATACTTCATCCTGACAGACCATGAAAGCCGTTGGAACTAGTTACAGTTGGCTTAGGGGAGGTAGATCTCGTTTGGGTTATGATGCGGACAAACTGTCTTAGTGTTTAAGGCCATCTCGATCGCATGTGGTCTGAAATTTGAACTCCCACACGAGGAAATCAAACGGCTAAGTTCATTACGATCGCTTACGATCTACAGAAAACTTGGGGCCGCCGTCGCTAAAGGCAGCATGGATCATGGAGCGCGAGAACCAGCCACGTCCAAGTTAAAACCGAGATAAGCTGAAAAGAATTAAATTTTCGGCCGAACATGCCACCTATCTTGAGAAGTTGAGAAATCTAGGGTTCGATTATATATAGTAGTTTGAGGTCCAACTCTAATACGCGGAGACCTTATTTTGTCTTCTGCCGCTGGCAGCCTGGATCATAGTAACACAGTGTATTCTTAGCTTTCTATCCCCTTCATTGCAGTTTTTATCAGTTACAAAATGCACAAATCGATCGGACCGATCGAAATGGAAGCTTATTTATAACTGTGGGTTGTTGCCGTTATGCTGCACCCGGCTTGTGCACTGTGATAGGCTACTGAGCTCCAAAATGGTTCCCTAGAAGAATGCAGACTGCTCCCCGTGACAGATTATGTTAGTCAGTTTATGACTGCAAGCTCGTAACTTGACTAGGCGGAAATAGAGCTCTATTTGAGTTCCAGTATGCATTCTAATATGCATCATATTCATCATCTGTATGCTTGACCTTGAAAGCCGTTAAATTTATCCTCGACGGTCGTGTATTTCTGTCGTCTAAGACTTAACCCATTCATCACTGTAGTAGTCTTGTGAAATCTACGAGTATACTTCTTACCAGACTAACTGGTCTCTCCGCCCTCGCTTGAAGGATTTCAATACTATCTAGTCTCCCGCGTTTCCACGCACTGCGAACATTTTCGAATTCTTGGTGTTCTCTCTCGTAGTTCAAACCCATTTTCTTGCTTCCTGTTCCTCTTCAGCACTTTGCACATTCCTGTTCTATTGCGCTTTGACACGAGTCCGTAATTGGAGAGAAACTGATTAGGAGTACCCGTTAGGGTCTCCACATATAGCTATCCTCCCTTATGGTACCAACTACTTTGTTATTTTACGTTCTCTCTCAGCATGTGGTTATTATGATGTGTGGTGACTTGATTGACGACCAAAGCCTCTTACTTTGCACCTTGTAGTCGGTGCATGGCTGTCCTCTTTCGTGACTAATTTATTAACTTGGCGCTAAGTCTGTACTAGTAATCTTCTTGTTCGTAACTTATCTGATCAACGTTTTCGGTGTTTCGCATGAAAACATTTTGCACTTAGGTGTTCACCGTGAAGGAATGGGTAGACGTCGCCTGTATTCTAATGTTTGTTTTGTTACGTCTGTAAGTATTTGATAATTGCTCATGGCACGATTCTGCTGCTGTTTGCAGGACTGCATATGATGTGAGTCTGAACGACGACACCTGGCCATCAGACAAGTTCAGTGTTATTTCGGGAACGCCTATTCAAATTTGGGAAAAGATTGATGCGTAAGTGCGGATCTGCACTTTCCATTCGCTGGTGTTTACGTTCAGCCTTAGCATTGAATGTCTCTCGTTTTGTAGGTACCATAATTGAAGACGCGGCAGGGTTGTTGTGTTCAAGAATGCATATGGGAGACCGACTGATTTCAGTTTCACTGACTTTGGTGTACAGAGGGGCCACTCTGACCCATTCATTTGTCCTGGAGGCCAAGGTGAAGGGATCTTATGCCGGTCCACCTGCCGTGGTGAAGTACAGGATGGCCGCCAAATCAGTGTTGCAGGTTTGTTTGACGTTCGAACCCACCGTCCCCATATTGAAGTCAGTTGTTGATTGGCTCATGTAGTCTTAGGGAGCCCTGATCGGAGGAAGTACTGATCATTATTTATGTGTTGCAGGAGGCCTACTCTACTCCACTCCCTGAGTTGGATATTCTTTCAGACAAGGCAGCAGCGAACAGATATGAATGGGTAAAAGCTCCAGATATTACTGGGGATATACTAGGATGATGTAGATAGTTTGTTCTCTCCTCAGAGTATTGCTCGAACGTACCTGTTTTATCGCTGAATTTGGTCATCAGATATTGTTGTGCGTATTCGGCAATTTTCTAAACGTTTTGTATGTCTCGTGTTTGCATGTACTCTTTTCTTTACGGTCATTAAATCAGATCAAGGTATGTTTCAATCTCCATTCATCCACCATTATTTCTCTGCGCGGGAAAAGCACTTATTCTGACGGGTAGTTGAAAGTCAAAGATGTTCATCCTTAGTGAGGAATGGTAGTCTTGGCTTTGTTCATTTGTCTTTCACCATGCGAATTTTTGTCACCGTTAGCGCAGCCCTATGTATGCTTTCAGAATTCGCATCTCATGCTACCTTCGGCTGATTCGATGCAGAATTTCGGAGTTACATACGGTCCCCTCATGTTGGTGCTATCAGTTGTAGGAATATTTATTGCTCTTCTTGTAAGCCCTTCCAAGTCAAAAAAGTACTCCAAGGCCGGGAAGAAGAGAAGGTAATCCAGGTTAGTGCGAGTAGTGTTTGGGCTTTGCAAGCCCTGGGAACCTACCAGAAGGATTGGTTCCTAAATATTCCTGATCAGTCCATCTTTGGAAGGCAGCTCTTTTTATTCGTCTTAGATGGTGGTAGAAATGTGTTTTTGTACTCATGTTTTTAGATATTCTGGAGGAACGCTGTGTCTTCTTTTGATAAGAGAGAAGATAATTTGAGCTGATCAGAGTTGAGGTGGATTAGAGCTTAGGCCGCGACTTCAAGAGCCTGTATCTACTGCACAGTTCAGTTGAAAGAGGTATTAAGAAAAGTGATGTACCTTTTGTCACTTTCGAGAACTTTTCGTGTCGTGGATGCTACTGGCAGCTCAAAGCTGATTTTGTACGTTAGATTTCATATGCAAATGTGAAGACATTGATCGATTCCGTTTTGGCCGTCACGGGAATTGTTGAGGTGTTCGTAAGCTATACAGCACTGACCTAACCTGAGACAACCATGAAAAGCTAAAACGGGGCGCCCTTGGAATAGCGAATCCAGCCGTCCGGTTTGTACAAAGTGAAAGTATAGGATACTTATTACACCTGCGTAGGGTATGCTAATCAAGCTTTTGGTGAGAAATGATAGAGGTTCACTTGAAATATAAGTTGATTTTGACAACTTGCATCCGAGGTCTTGTCAAATGCCGCGAGGCTCGTTTGGCAGGTGACACCACTGTTGCATAGAGCACAAAGCATTCCCTTGGTAATGGTTGCCGGCCGAGTAAAAGACGTTTGATGGGACATCTTCGAACTGTGAACCTTTTCATGCTAGTCTACTATGCAAGCCATATTTCGGCATTCTTCATCAGTCTAGTTTAGGTTCAGAAACTAGTAGGTCCATTTAATTTTCATTACTGCACAAGAAGTTGAGTACCAAGGGTGGCAATAAGGCTGGAAAGAAGAGTTCTGCCTATGTAACAAAGTATCGGAGAAAGAAGTCCACTGATCTTTTCTTGGCCGGGCAACCCGTGTCAAGTTGCATAAAACCTGTCATCTGGAAGACAATACACCCATAGCGCCGCAGCGGTGATCACATTGATCGTTTCTCACTGTCTGCATCTCACATGGATGGGTTTTTGAATTAAGGTCTTAGTTACTACTCTTTGCGACCATCCACGTTAGTGCTGAAATGAAGGCGACCGCGTAGAAAAAACGAAGGATGGGAAGACCCCATCAAGCCGTACAAGGGAGAGACAAAAAAGGTAAAATGGGGCTAAGCCGTAATAGAGTCTATATGCTGAAGAACACTAGATGGATTGAGTGTTGTGATAACCATGCAAGTAAATTTATACTGAACGCTCGAATGACAACAGTTCCGGCTAATTGTAGAAGCCTGCGAACTTGCAATTTTGTCTTTTGACTCTTGCATATCTTAGAGACATCTTGATATCTTTCATATCTTGATAGGGTCTTCCCATCCTTCGTTTTTCCTACGCGGTCGCCTTTCTCCTTCTTAGAGATACATAAGGTGTAAAAGAAGTAACAGCAATGATGAACTGCTGACGAACGCTCTTGAACTTAGTTTCGATATCTCTATATTCTCAGTGTCGGCACTAGCATGACTACAATACAAATGATTTTACTGGAGAAGTTACGTATTTTTGATATACTGGACTCCATTTCTAAACTACATTGCTATCTTGAGTTCATTATTAACTAGTCGAGCTCCTCCAGAAAGTCTTCAAGTTTATCACTTCTTTATAGGACAGCATTAATTAGACTAATTGCTGATACGATGTATGTGGCAATGGGCAACGGAGTTTCAGAGCATGTCGAAACACCAGCCGACTCTGTGTCCAGCTAATTTACCGTCTCTATTGTAGAATGACTAGCGCAAAATTTTTAGTCAATGTTTATCTAGGAAGGTCTGTAACGTATAGACATAAAGATTATTTCATAGATACTGAGTACTATATAACTGATACTATCTTTTCGGATCTACACCTTTTGCAGTTCGCGTAGGTATGTCAAATCACACATCTCATCGATGTATATTCTTGGCAACTCCACAATTTCACTCCGGTAATGTGTCGTAGGATATACGGTTAAATGAAGCATTCTTTTGACGAAGCTGCTGCCTCTGCCGGGTTTTGCCCGCTTGCCGGTATCGCGGCATCTTCACAAGGGGAGTTGCAGGAATAAATGCATCTATCTTAGCTCTCATTGGGCACCACAGTTGACCGTATAATATGAAACTCACGGCCTCTCTAGGAGCTTGTCCTGTCGTGTTATTGCAATGTTTTAGTTCTAATAATAAATATAAATAATCATAACTTAAATATCCAACAAACTGCAAATTGGCGAGCGTGAACTAGACCCTCGAGAAGTACTACAGTACAGTGGACACACGCAGGAAAGACGCTTCGGCACAAAGGTTTTTCTCTGTATCCATTTCGTCGTAGATCTGACGTGGTTCTGTCAACTCGTCTGTCAGTTGAATCGATTTCGGAGCGCCAGCGTTCCAATTAAGAAGTATGTGAGATGTAATTTAGTACCAGGAAAGATAGACGATCGTGTAGAATGTGAAATGTTGTCAGGTCGGCCCGCCATCGAGGACTTAGAGTAATTCATGAATGGCTGGCTAGTCGGAGTACTAGGTGTTGAAGGAGATAGTGCCTCCATATGTGAACAAAGCCGGGTTGAAGAAGGGAAAGGCGGATCGAGTTTAGCTAGGTGAAAGAAGCTGAAGAGTACTGAGCTTGGAGCGCGATCAGAAGCAGACTGAGTGATTGAAATCAAGGTTTGGAGATGGACGGGGTAGAAGATGCGATTAGTGGTGATGGAATTGGGGAGCGGGAGAAAGAAATGCGGCCTACACCGGGATTCAACTCGCCTTCTCCGATCGCTGTGATCTTGAATTATTGGAAAGGTACCACAGAAATTGGGGAACAGGGATGATTAAATTAGCAGATTGTGATTCCGCTAGATGATGTCCAGCAAGGGATACCAGGTTGAATGCAAACAACTTACACCGGAGAGAAAGAAGTAAGTACGAGTATATAGTGTAATCAACCGGATGTTCGACCGTAGAACTCCTCAAACCTTTTGAACAAAGCACTTACTTATTTGTTAGAACATAGCTGCTATGAGTCCGTCGTTCTTGGGGACGTTAAATCGTGAAATTAAAGAGGTCAACTAGTCAGATCGCCATAAAAGATTTGCGGACTCAGTAAGTCCTTGGAGGTCATGACTTGAAGTTACTGGAAGTACAAAGGGTTTGCGGAAATTGTGCGCTCGACGGGGAGATCTGGACTGTTGTCCTTCATTCGAGTTCGGACCTCACAACTGCTTTGGTAAAGCAACTGTTCTTCCTGATCAGTCTGCTATAATTTGTACTGAGAGCTTCCGTCGACGAAGAACTTCTGGTGACATCCCTCTCTTGGGTCGTTTTGCACTTGGGATGTACAATTTACTTCCTCGTTGCAACCATGAACTCTTGTTGAGAAACCCGGGACGAGATCTTCCAGTAGACTGTCTTGACAGTAGAGACTATTCCCTTAGCAAGTTTTAGATAACCAATTTATCACCAACAGATCACTAACATCATCCTTCAGTTTCCTCCTATGTGCATTCTCGTTGCGGTTCTTTTATCTTTTTAGTGTCCTAGGTGGAGTCAGGTGTTCATCCTAGAATAGCAAAAGCTAGAGTTGCATGCTTCTTAGAGAGTCAATAGAACGTTTGCTTAATTTCTGAGCTTGCAGGGGAAGCAGAATCACTTTCTTGTTTTAATCTGCAGAGTGTTTCATGATGTGATGTACACGTTCTTGCTGTTCCTGTTCTTGCTGTTTCCATTTCTCTATATCCAGTCCTCTAACGCTTCGCTCTGCTTCCCCCGTTCTCTGAACGGTTTCTACTCTGTTTTTTCTCATGCCCAGTTCCCTATCTTTTCGCTCCGACTCAGCCATAACACCTTGCTCTCCTCCTCTCCCGCTTCGCTCCCTCCACCCATCCTCAACTAATGCTCATTCGAATGTCGTCTGCTTAAAGGTTCCTTCCCGTCCTTCGACTTCTTGGTTCCCTACCCGACTTCCGTTCGCAGACTGCTTGAGAGTTCTTGTCCGGGCTCATCGGCCTTTGAATGTTGTCTGCTTCATGTTCCTACCTGTCCTTCGACTTCTTGGCTCCCTACCCGACTTCCATTCGCAGACTGCTTGAGAGTTCTTGTCCGGCTCATCTGCCTTCGTTTACACGTTGTTCACTACTTCTTTACATGCGTTGCTTTGCGATTAGCGTTTACACGTTGTTGTACATTTCTCTATTGGTCTTTACGTACACGTCGTTTTCGATTTCTCTACATGCTTTACTTAGCGATTTCTTTACATGCGTTGCTTTACGATTACACGTTGGTTTACAGTTTCTCTGCATGTGGTTACCTCCTGATAATTATATATGATGTTGGTGCTTAGCCTTACATTGTTTTATGGGTTGCACTTCATCTCCTTTCCGCATGTACTTTTCATTTAGTTTTGCTTTCATTTTATTGCCATTCCATCTGCAGTTCATATGCACCTAAATGAGTATCGGATCCCCCATCCCTCGAACGGCTTCTGCTCTCATATTCTCATATCCAGTCCTGTCACACTTCGCTCCAGCCCAGTCATCATCCACTAACACTTTATTTTCATATCCCAGTCCTCATACACTCGCTCCGGGGACGTCTCATAAATTATGGAGACTAGGGCAGTTCATGTCCTATGCACTAACATTTTCACGCCGTCACCGAGTCATGCTTTATTCTCAAGGTTACACTTGCTCGCTCACAATATACTGCACGTATCTATGATCATAAACATCATGCTAACCCCTGTATGCACACTTACGCATGCTTACCTCTCTATGTGATTGATAGCTGTGACGATCTTTACTGGGTTACCATCATATGTCAAAGTCAGAGTTATTACAAGTCCTGCCGGATGTGTGTACGGAACCGGATTGTTAACAGAGGGTTCTGTATTTCATTGCTCAAATATCTTTTCGTACTTGGCACTCATGAGCTTTCGAACCGGAACTCAATACAAGAGGTACTGGCATTCGCTCAGCTACTTCGGCACTAAGTTGGGCACTGATGAAGTCGTTAGTGCTTTCGTGCAGGATTACTGCTTGCTTCTAGTGTTCAGTGTATTAGGACTCATGCGCTCATAGAGTATCCTGTGATATACACCATCCAGTCCTGTCACGCTCCAACCCATCCAAGATACCATCCACTCCCACACTTCGCTCCACCCCAGCCATCCTCCACTAAAGCTAGGTTTTCCTACACGCACAAAATTTTTCCTTTGCTTCCCAATGGATTTCCATCCTCGCTCGCTGATTCTCCTCTGCTTTCATTCAGATATACGTCTTCTGTTTCTGTTCTACAAGTGTGTTCTTTTCTCTTACCCGATGCATGCTATTTCGCTGCAGATGCTACTTATGAAACGTATCAATTTACGATCCTGTTTTCTGTCAAGTACACTTATCTTCCGCTGTGTATTTCCTTACTTAGCTGACCTTCGATTCAATATGCATCTGTTCATGTTTGGATTTCATAAAAGTTTATATGCATGTTTTCTACTAAGTGGAATCCCCCGTTCTTCAGATCCCGTTGCTCAAATATGTTACCGTACTTGTTCAATGCTTCCTTGTGGTTTCGAATGTATCTTCCTACCCGCTCGATGGTTTTCCTTTGCTTTCAGTTTCAACTGCCCCCTCTGGTTTTGCTCGGAGAAGGGTCGCTTGCTTTTTCACATGATGCATACCATTCCACTGTTTATGCTGCTCATGGAATGTATCAATTTTCACTTATGTTCCGCTTTGTATTTACTTGCTTGGATAGCTTGACTGCAGTTTGCATCCCCTCCTGCATGCATTTCATTGCTTCCATCTGCTTGTCTTCGGTTTGTATCGGTTTGGTCCTAAGTGGGTTTGGATCCCCCGTTCTGCAAACGGCTTCTGCTTCCGTTACTCATATACTTCCTGGAGGGCCTGTATACCATACTGTCCTTTGGGAGTCCTTCTTGACTTCTGAATTCATATATATACTGTATACTTCACCTTCACCTTCACCTTCATTCACTTCACCTCTGCTTTTCCCGCTTCAGTTGACTCATCCCCTTCCCGTGCAGCGCTGAAGTTTTCTTGCTCCACTCTCGTATCACTAGCGAACCTCTGTTGACTCTTTCTCATTGTTGTGTCCTGGACTTTCTCTCTACTAATGAATGTTTGTGATTTCAGGGATCCATCAGGTATGTCTCGATTTCTTCCCTCATCTTACTCATGTGGATTCTTTTCTTTCTGGACTGATCCTCATTATACTGCTAAAACTCCAGCGCGTGCCTGCACTTTTGCTTGCCCTTGCTTTCCACACTTCCACCTCTGTTCTTTTTGACATTCCCATTACTTTTGAGCGGCACTTTAGGGGAGCAACCGAGTTTGCCTTGGCACTCATGAGTTTTCGAGCAGAAACTCGGTATGAGTGGTACTGCCAATTGCTCAGCTACTGCGGCACTGCGCGAGCCACTGATGAAGTCGCAGGGTGTTTTCGTGAAGGTTTACTATGGCCGCTTTCTGCTTCCCCTTTGCTGTTTAGCGTCTCAGGACTCAAGCGTCCATAGCGCTTGTTGTGATATACTTTATATCCTGTCCTTTTGCGCTTACTCTCGTTACCCTGTTACACTTCGACAAGTTTCTGCAGCCACACCATCCTATAGCTCTCGCATTGTTCCACTCCTCCATTCCCCAGCTAATTCCCTCCCTATTATTTTTCCTTCGCTCTTTGCCTGATTCCTGGGTTTGACCTCTCGTGTATACAGTGTTCCTACCCGAGTCCAGCCCACGTTTTCAATTTCTATCGTTCACGCACTGCTTACTGGCAGTCTTTTACATAGCGTTACCTATTTCTCGCAGTCGTTTGCATAGAGTTCTCAATTTCATGGTGGTTTACTAGTCTGTTAGCCATATGTTATTCTCAATTTGTTTCAATTATGCCTTTGCTTCAAGTTACATTCGATGCATTCTACCTTATGGATTTCTCACTATCCTAGCATTGCCAATTATGTACATCTTGCTTATCGATCATTTGCACCTCATGAGTTCTGGATAACCCGTTCCCAGAACGGCATCTGTTCTCGTATACCTATACTTCCTGATAATATTTCCCGTAGGCTTGTATACCATACTGTTGTTTGGGAGTCCTACTTGACTTCTGAATTTATATATATACTGTATACTTCACCTTCACCTTAATTCACTTCACCTCTGCTTTTCCTGTTTCAGTTGACTCGTCCCTTCCCGTGCAGCACTGATGTTTCTTGCTCCACTCTCATATCACTAACGAACCTCTGCTTGACTATTTCTCATTGTTGTGTCCTGGACTTTCTCTCTACTAATGGATGTTAGTGATTTCAGGGATCCATCAGGTGTCTCGATTTCTTCCCTCATCTTACTCATGTGGATTCTTTTCTTTCTGGACTGATCCTCATTATGTGGCTAAGACTCCAGTGCTCACTTATGTGCCTGCACTTCTGCTTGCCCTTTCTTTCCACACTTCCACTTCTGTTCTTTTTGACATTCCCATTACTTCTGAGTGCCATTTTAGGGGAGCAACCGAGTTGCCTTGGCACTCAGGAGTTTTAGACCAGAAACTCGGTACAAGGAGTACTGACAATTGCTCAGCTACTTGGGCACTGCATGAGGCACTGATGAAGTCGCAGGTGTTTTCGTGAATGTTTACTATGGCCGCCTTCTGCTTCCCTTTGCTGTTTAGCGTCTCAGGACTGAAGCATCCTTCCATAGCGCTTGTTGCGATATACTTTATATCCTGTCCTATATCGCTTCGCACTCGTTACCCTGTTACACTTCGACAGGTTTCTGCAGCTACACAATCCTATAGCTCTCGCATTGTTCCACTCCTCCATTTGCCAGCTAATTCCCTCCCTATTATTTTTCCTTCGCTCTTTGCCTGATTCCTGGGTTTGACCTCTCGTGTATACAGTGTTCCTACCCGAGTCCAGCCCACGTTTTCAATTTTTATCGTTCACGCACTGCTTACTGGCAGTCTTTTACATAGCATTTCCTAATTCTCGCAGTCGTTTACATAGAGTTCTTGATTTCACGGTTGTTTACTAGTCTGTTAGCCATATGTTATTCTCAATTTGTTTCAGTTATGCCTTTGCTTCAAGTTACATTCGATCCATTCTACCTTATGGATTTCTCACTATTCTAGCATTGTGAATCATGTACATCTTGCTTACTGATCATTTGCACTTCATGAGTTCTGGATAGCCCGTTCCCAGAACGGCTTCTGTTCTCGTATACCTATATACTTCCTGATAGCAAGCGCTTCTGCTTATACCTACATAGATATTCCATTTGTTACATGACTTTTCTGCTTTTCTCATTATCTGTCGGTTGTACGAATGCTGCTTCTCAGTCTTATTGCGGCATTTTAAATGAAGAGTGTATTTGTTTCCTGCTCGTCTATGTTTCCTGCTCTTTGTTACTTTTGTGATGATCAACTGCAGGATTGAGTCCGCACTTCATTCTCGAAGAATTTGCAGAAAGACACGTAGATAGAGACTGAACTTGTCATTGTTTTGGGGCGATTAAAGTCAAGAACGTGCAATTTGTTGCCGGTATTGACCGATAACCACAGCGTCTGAGCCATACTCCTTGTGTCCCTATAGTTGGATATACGAGGAGTTCCTTCTAAATTTTTTGAGCCGTACTTCTACAACTGTCTAGTCTCTCCGTTGATTTTGGAAGGTGTTGTGTGACTATTGTCAATTTGGCCCAGCGAACAATCTTTTCGGAGATCTGATTCTAGAACGGGTTTTGCATTTCTATCACACGGGCGAAATATTGTCTACACTAGCGAATCAAGGTTGAATGCAGAGTTCTCTTCCACATTTGCTTAGCGGTCGACGTTGCTTCTAATCAGAATGACAAAGATAAGGATTTTTTTGATAAGAGTTCTGAAGGGATAAACACCTTAAATATATGTCTACTAAATAATTTTGAGCGTTCGTAATTGGCAGATTTTGATCTTGAAAAAGAGAAGGGCAAACTCGATGAGCAAGGACTTCGCATAGGGGAAAATCAAGAAAACAGTCTGAAAAATCGGAGAAAGTTGGCCGAAAGCACTCGTGGTATGGACAGCGTTCTCTCTCCTTTGTTTTGACCTTCGACGTATTGGAACCGGCCTTTCCTTAACTAATAGCGATGTTCAAGGATATCTGTTGATATTTTTGCTGTATCAAGCCATCATTATAGTTGCAAATCAAGAAGAAAAATATTTGAGGGTGAGAACATCTGTCTTGTGAGAGAAACTGGCCTAAACTTCAGCATAAATGTGTGTCGCAGATTTCAAAAAGGCTGACCCGGAAGAGAAGATCAAGTTGTTTGCCTCCTTGTTGAAGGGCTACCAAGAAGAAGTGGACAATCTTACCAAGCGTGCCAAGTACGGCGAGAATGCTTTTCTCAATATCTATCAAAAGCTCTACGAGGCTCCAGATCCCCTTCCAGGACTTATTTCAGCAGATGTAAGCTGCAGACTAGCATGAATCTGCCATAGAGACCAGTCTATTGCAAATGTAGATTCAAGTATGGTTCCTTAGGTTCTCATGGGTGCATGTCCGAACATTAGCGACTTGAAGACCAGCCACACCAATTAATCAAATGCTGATTAAAATCCAGACCCCTGCACCTTTGCTGTCCAAGTTTGTCTAGGATGGGGATGTGCTTCGATTTCAAGTAAGCTGGTATAGAAAAGAACTACCACTTGCCAGCTGCGTTAGTTCTTTATATCGCGAAGCTTCAATTTCGAACAAGGACACACTATAAGTACATGTCAGATGTTATATGTATCTCGAAATTTGACTCTATGATTGAGTTAGACTCTACGATCTTAGTTACTTAGTTCGTGCTCAAGCATAATCAAGATCCGAGTCTTTGGTGCACCTTGTTCATTCTCTAACCAGAACGAACTAGCATAGAAAGCTCCAGGCTTGACTTCTTTACTTCCCACTTGGTATCAAACTTTATTAAGGGTGACTGATTTCCTCATTTAAAAAGTCCATAGTCCTTTGTGTTACAGTTTGTTATCTTGTCTCTCTATGTGGCAGTAGAGATATTATCGTTCAATGATTCATTTTTTCTCCCTGGCTGGGTTGATGAATGTGCTCTCGAGGCAAACTCCTAACAGAATCTTCTACTTCCCGGCTGATCTCAGGAGCTGGCTACCAAAGTTGCAGAACTGGAGATAGAAAATCGAAAGATGAAGCAAGAGCTTGAGGAATTCAGGACTGAAGCTGCTCACCTCAAGAACCAGCAGGCAACTGTTCGTAGACTTGAAGAGCGTAATCGACTTCTGGAACAACAGGTTAGAACGTTTGTCTCTTTGCTTTGCTTCCTTGTAGTGTGTAACCTTATAGGTCGTCATTCAAGAAGGGGTGCGGAGGCCAAGCGATAAAGAATGCAGGCAAGTTTTGTAAGCTCTTTATTAGCCACAAGCCTAAGTCCTTAGGTGCTGAGCAGATGGAGGAGAAGGTAAAAGAAACAGTGGAAATGAACAAGCGGAGCTTGGCGGAGGAAAATCAGAAGAATCTGGAAGTCCTGAAAGAAAGGTAGAAGGTCTAACCATTTACAATAATTAGGTGTGCGATTGAGTTGCAGGATTGCTCAGTTTCTGTTTCGACATTTTCATTTTAGAGACGTTGAACTTGGAAAGATTAAAAGCGGCTGAAGAAGTCAGTATGTTACTACATTCTGAAGATTCGATATGCATGTTTTCGGTTCGTGTCAGTTTGGTCCTAAGTGGGTTCTCTATCCCCTGTTTGGTGAACGACATCTGCTCCTATTATTCTTACATATGATGAAGTTTTGAGTTATTTTGGTCATTAAATCGACTGCATGAGACCCGCTAGCTCTTACGTTCGCTAAAAGGACGCCCACCTCACTTGGCCGGCCCGCTCTGGTACTCTAGGGAGAGATCGCTGCAGGAGCAACTGCGTACAGCAAAGGAGAGTGTGCAGAATATGCAGAGGCTTCACGAGTTTGGTCAAAGTCAGCTGTTTGAACTTCGAGCTCAGTCAGGTGGGAGTAACATGCTTTTAACAGGTCAACTGTACTCTCCGATTCATGTTCATAGGCATGGGTGGACAAGAAAGCTAACCTCTGAACCACTAGTTAAACGAGAATAGGTGAACATAGTCGGTTACTAGCTCGCTTACTGTTCGAGGTCTATGAGCAAAAGCGAATAACTCAGATTGTGTTTGGCATGCATGATATGTTCGGCATGCATGCATGTAAATCTCGTTATAGTCATACGATGTAAATCTCGTTATAGTCATACGAAGAAAAACCTTTGAATGTGCGTGCTGCTTTACTTGTTATTGTCCACTAAATATGCGATGTCACCGTACGGAACCCAAGTAGCCGTAAGAAGTCAGGCGCCGTCACAGGTCCACCATCAAGGCACTGAGACTGATTCCGACACATTTTGATTTTACAGAGGAAGAACGGGCAGCGAAACAATCAGAGCTAAATTTGCTGACAGACGAAGTGGATCGAGCAGAAGCCCGACTCATAAGTTTGGAGAGAGAGAAGGTATTTTCAAAGAAAATATTGATATTGCAGGCTTGTTACGCCGCTAAATTTGTTTGGCTGCGTATGATATACGAGCAGGATGTGTGTATTCTACGTGCATGATAATTCCGACTTATGTTTGACGTAAGTCACCCAGTCACCCAGATAGGTCTGTTCTTGTCCTGGGTAGAATCTTATCAGATTTGATTTATACAGATGGAGGGCCTTTTAACCTTCTCTACAACTGTTCTTTTTAAGCTCTCTATAAACTTCTGTTATTTTCGTTACTGATATCGAATCTGAAACTTCACTGCATGACGGACTCTCTTTCAACCACCATTCTCCAGCTGGTGTTGGCAGAAGCTGAAACTGTTATGTTTGAATGTTACAGGACCAACTCCGTACTCAATTGCAATCAGTTCATAACCAAGAAGCACAATTCCGTGAAAAGTAAGGCAACTTGAATCTGTTTTACTTCCAAGAACTTTTGAGCAATCAGATGCTGATGGCGTGGCCATAGTAGTGGCTGGAGGTGGTGAGCTTATTTGGGATTGATGTTTCTCAGGCTAGACAACGAGACAAGCAGTAGTCTGGAAGCCTCGTTAAGCGTCAAGGAGAAAATTATCTCGGAGTTACATTTGGAGCTTCACAAGCTGGAAGCAACGTTGTCAACCGAAAGGGAAGAAAATCTTGTGGAAGTGAAGAAGCTCAGCAACCTTATCCATGAAAAGGTGAAGCTTTGTCTCTTGTATCTAGATTCGTGTCTTAACTTGAATCAATAAAATCGTTTATAATTTGAAATCTTTCTTGCTTTGATTTGCTCGAACGGAACTGGTTCTAGTTGAAACGTGGAAGGAGAAGAGTATTACAGCTAGAGTTATGAAGTACATATATTTCAAGTTAGAGGTTACCACAACGAAGCCGTGTACACAACGAAGCCGTATACCAATATATTTCAAGTCGTATACCAATATATTTCAAGTTAGAGGTTACCACAACGAAGCACTTCCCAAACTTGCCACACCGGCACGGTATCCAGTGCATGCTATAGTTTCGTACGAGCTTGCTCCTAATAGGACAGATTGAACTCAATGACTTATAGTAAGACCAGTTCTGGGCTTCAGAAAGTTGAAAATCGGAAGTTAACTTCAAGGAATCTGTACTACGGATTCAGCATATTTGAATAAGTGGAAGGACAAGTGTTTTGTTTGCAACGTGTGATGTGTATTGTAGCTGTTCAGGACGAAGCCATTGAAGACCTCAAACGTGAAATAAATGAGCGGCCAACTTCCAAAGTTGTGGAGGATCTTCGTAAGCAAGTGAAGATCTTACAAGTATGTAATGTCAAGATAAATTCGTCTTGCGCTTTGCTCTTCTGTCTGTATTGCTGTCTATGACTGAAGATACTACAAAGCACCAGCAGATCGTTAGTAAAATTTTCTGAGCTGTATAGAGCGGAGTACCGCTGTCAAAATGGGGCATAAACTTAGGTGTGAAAAGGAGTAACTTTACCTTTGCGGTTTGTCTCTAGCTTTACACTTATAACTTCTCTTGCAGGCTGTCGGATATAACTCAATTGAAGCAGAGGACTGGGAAATTGCTACTCGTGGTGAAGATATTGGCAAGCTAGAAACCTTGTTACTTGACAAAAATCGGAAGATGGAGCACGAACTAACACAAGTCAAGGTACTTTGTCTGTTAATTATCTGTCTTTAAGACCTATCTGCTTGTAAGTAGAACACTGATCAACGAAGAGCGTCTCTCTTGTTCGAAGAGGTTTTTGGATGTTGATCGTGTTGAGGATGATGACTTTTTCACAAGTCAGATATAATCCGTATGTATTGTGACAGGAATTGCTGCTTGTGTTTTAACAATCACTTCTTACAAGCACTTGAAAACCTTACTTAGTAGAGAAAAGAATGCTTGGGTCAAAGTTTTGACTTCCCGAATCAAGGCGATTTGCAAATATTGATTCTGAAACTGAGATTAGGTTACTTTAAAGCTCATATTGCGATCTGCGGATATTTGCCACCAGGTTCAACTATCAGAGAAGACAAGCACTGTGACTTTGCTCGAAGCTGAAGTTAAAGAGTTGGAGGAGAAGGTGGAAAGCCAAAAGAAGTTGATTACAAAGCTAGAGGAGGACATCTTGAAGGTATAGTGTGTCATAGCAAACGTATCCTACAAGCTTGTCAACCCAGAGGTAGTAGTATATCGTTGAACTGGATGCTTTAACCTAGACTTCGGACCTTGCCCCACTTCAACTCATATAGTGTCCGTTTTGACTTTTATATAGTTATGGAGGTTTTTGTGGCATATGAGTGCTGTCTTCCAGACCTTCATTATATGGTGGATTTTATAACACATCCCACTGATCTCATGTGTAGAGATGCTGTGCATACTGCTTCTTTGTTACCTTGGAATATACAATAAGATTGCTGATTCACAGTAATGAATGGCATTAATGTTGTGGGTATTGGACATTTGATGGACACGAAGCAACGTATGTTCTGCTCAAGTTGGATGTCCCTCGTCTAATTTTAGTTTGTGTAATCGGAGTTATATAATTGCTGGTTTAACTTCTTCAAAGACGAAATTCAGGTTGTACGTTTGTAACTTGAATAGGTTCATAACTCCACAGGAACGCATTTTATGCTTAAATTTTTTAATTTGGCAGGGATACAATTCGTCGGACAGACGATCTGCTAAACCTGATGACTGGGAATCTACAGAGTCCGGTATACCAACGGACCTGTTCGAGGTAATCTCTCAAGGCAAATTCTTGTGGCAGTTTATACAAGATAATATTGGTCTTGTAATATTGTTAGTATTGATTATTATTTCAGGTCTGTTCTTCTATGCATTTAAGAAAATGTTATGGTTTGGCAGCATGGCGGCAGTGGAGGGAAGCAAAGTTTGCCAGACGAAGAGCGCAACACCATGCTTGATGTCATTTGCAGCCAAAGAGATAGATTCAGACAGCGTCTTCGAGAGGCTGAAGAGGTAAGCACTCATAGTCGAGAGAGGAATTTGTCCCATAGCGAGCTTTTAGGAGGCAAGTCCTTTCTTTCAAGAATTAGAAGACCAACATCTTTGAAGAAAATCTTCAAGCTCCAACGAGTTGTGGTTTGGCTCCGGAGATGCGGAGTAATACATCATCTCCAAATCTGCATAAGGTCAAGGACTTGAATCCCTCGTCTTTTCTCGCTTCTGCAGGAATTGAGGGTGGTCAAGGAGAGAAATCGAGGTTTAGAGGCTGATCTAGAGAGGAGTAAAGCAGACAATGTGAAGCTCTATGAGAAGATTCGCTACGTCCAAGATTACACTCAAGATCGACCTGTTCCACGTGGCCACAAGAAGGTAACATCTGACGTTCCAGTTTCATGAAGTTCCTTATTTAAGGTATTTGTTATTCTGGTCAATGTATTTGTCCAATGCCATGTATTTACTTGTTTTTGTCGAAGGTTCATGACTATCACCATCTGCTTTTATCCTCGCACTGTGGTGGGTCAATTTTCAATTCACGGCGAAACGTAGTGTGTGGTAAACGCTGACCTTCTCCGCTGAAATATTAGGAACTAAATGAGTACGCTTCTTGTCTTTATAGATAAATCCAATACCCTGGGACTACTGAAGAAAGTAATACTTGTGTCAGATTATGGACATGTGCCTCGGATTTGTTCTCTCAGTCCAAGAAGGGATCTTCAAGTTTGTCTTAGGTAGCCACAGGATTTATACACAGTAATTCTATCTCCTCAAAAGTACACAGAATCTGGCCAAATACCCTTTGCAGTCCTTCTGCATTTCCTAGTCGTCCAGTCGCCACTTATGAAAATAATTGCAATCCACTTTGGTTGGTTTCAAATTATTAAAGATTTTTTTTTGTCAATTTTCGACTGTGATCAATTAAAGGAGTTCCCAGTCGAGAATGTAGCTACTGGGCAGCAATTCGTGCGTCAAGAATCTCCGATTTAGCTCGTTGAAAGTTGCTAAAGTCTCCAAAATCGTATTGTGCCATTTCCCATGATGACTTCGAATTTAGAGGATAATTGTGCACAACAAGGATGTTCGCTGGACTTAAAATTTATTTCGTGTATTTTATAGCGAGGTGAGGACTTGGAGTCTGGGGTTGGCGTGGATATCGAGTCCAAGTACAAGAAAATGTATGAAGAGGACATCAATCCCTTCACGCAGTTTTCAAAAAAGGTAACGGACATTATGTGAATCACCTTCTGAGAAGAACGTTCAAAACGTCCATTAGATATTAGCGTCTATTATTACTTGATCCTCTGTCTCTGTTGGTACTTCTTGCAGAACACACCTGTTTGTGGATGCACTATGTTAAGCTTAGTACACCACAGCCCTCAAATCCCTCATTCTCAAATCCCTCACGACTTGTATAATACATAAGTATCTCTGTGTATATATGTTTTCGATATCTTGTATAATCCGGATGCTTTTCTGCTTACTTGCAATGGATCCACTCTGTTCTACACCCCCTCTCCCTGACATCACCCGATGCATACAGGGCCTCTCCTTCTCTGAAAATCCTCTAATGATGTGAACTCTTTCTGTTCTTCGATGATCTATCTCCGCTCTGCTTCTTAACGAGCTTTTACTTCTGAATGCATCATCGGGTAATTCTGCTCTGTTTTGCTTGCTTCTCTGCTAATCGATGTTTTCTTTCGGGTATTACCAAGGTACATCTCGATTCCTTTCCTTTCTCGTGCTCACCATTCTGCATCCTTTTGTTACTCGTGATTATTATGCAGTTCGGCTCATCTGCTTATTCCTATTCCTGACCCTTTCCTTCCAGTTTCCACCAAATTATGATCGGCTTTATAGAAATTACTACATTACCTTGATGGTTCCCGCATAAGTTCCAGAGTTTCTTTACTTCGCACTGTTACTGCTTTGAGCGGCTCTTTTGGAGGCAACCTAGTTTGCCTTAGCACTCATGAAGTTTTGAACAGAAACTCGGTACGAGGGGTACTGGCATTCGCCCAGCTACTTCGACACTGCGGTAGGCACTGATGAAGTCGTATGTGTTTTCATGGAAGCTTACTACAACGCCTTTCTACTTCCTTCAGTGTTTGGTGTTTTAGGACTAGTGCATTCATCACGCATGCTGCAATATACACTCTCCCGTTCCTCATATCCAGTCCTCTCATCTCCTTAATGAGTTTAGATGAGAGCTTCTGCTCTCATCTCCTCATATCCAGTCCTCTCACACTTCACTCAGACTCAGCCAAGACACCATCCACTCCTCTCCCACTTCACTCCACTCCGCCCTTCCTCAGCTAATGCTCTTTCGATGTTTGTCTGTTTCATGGTTCTTACACGTATTTTGATTTCATGGTTTCTGTCCGACTTCCGATTTCCGATTGCTTACTCGTTCACATCTTGCTTATGTCCGTCGATTTTTCGTCTTGCTTATGGTCGTCGATTACACGTTGTATACTATTTCTCTACATGCGTTGCTTATCGCTTATCGGTTACACGATGTATAATAGATCTCTACATGTATTGCTCATGAAATATTTATATTATGTTTTTATGTCTTTGGTTCGGCTTACATTCGATTTGTTAGATTCACTTCATCTCCTTTCCGGATTTACTATTCATTTCGATTTATACATATCATGTGCAAGTCGTACCTGCTTTCGGGGAGCCTTTCTATGGCCGCCTTCGAACATCGAACTGCTTCTGTCCTCATAACTCCAATATCATGTACAAATCATGAGCTTCCGAAAAAGAAACTCGGTTCGAGGAGTACTGACATTCACTCAGCTACTTCGGCACTGTGTTTGGCACTGATGAAGTCGTATGTGCTTTCGGGGAGGCTTTCGATGGCCGCCTTCTGCTTCCTCTGGCTGTTTCAGCTTTTCAGGACTCATGCATCCATAGTGCATGCATTGATACACTCTATCCAGTCCCCAACCGCCATGCTCTACTTTACTTCCCCAAACGGGGAAGTAAAGCAGAGTGGAAATTGTTCAAAGAAGGATTTCCACTCTAATTTTTCATACCCAAAATCCCGGGTTTGGTTTCAATCAATTTGTTCTCCATTCATTCAGTTTGCTTTTAGTTGTTTCAAATTTGCTTATTTCGAGATTTCTTGATATGAGATAACTCTTCGTTTCCTCAGTACACATCGGTTTACGGATTCTCTACATGTAGTTATATATGATCGTTGCTTGAAAATACATGCTTTTTATGATTTAGATTAGTCAGTTCTGCTTTCATTTTATTGCCATTTCAGCTACATCTCAGTTGAATTTAATGATCCAGAACAAACGAAGAACGGCTTCTGTCCTCATAACTCCAATATCATATTTATGGATATATTGAGTTCTGGATCCCCTGGCTTCTTTCTGGCTTCTGCTCTCATGTCCTAAATATAATGTTTGCATATCGGTCTTTGTTTACAAGTGGTTAGTACTTCCTGACAAGTTTTGCTTTATGTTAACCTTGTGTTTATGTTTTTATGTCATTTTACATTACTGTACTAGTCTTGGTTTACAATTTGTTTTCCATCATTCAATTTGTTTTCTCTAGTTTCACATTTGCTTACTTCGCGATTTCTTGATATGACTTGACTCTTCGTTTTCTCAGTACACGTTGGTTTACAGATTCTCTACATGTAGTTATAATATGTTCGTTGCTTGATAGTACATGCTTCTTATGAATTAGATTTCATCTTCTATTAGCATATTTTATAGTCAGTTCTGCTTTCATTTCATCTACATTTCATATGCATTTAATGAGTTCTGGATCCCCCGTTCCTCGAACGGCTTCTGTCCTCATATATCCAATATCATGTTTACATTTTGTTTACGTTTTGCATTTCATCTGGATTTCATTTACATTTAATAAGTTCTGGATCCCCCGCTCGAGGAACGGCTTCTGTCCTCATATATCCAATATCATGTTTACATTAGATTCATCTCCTATTCGCATGTATTTTGCAATCAGTTTTGCTTTCGGTTTATTGCCATTTCGTCTACATTTCATATGCATTTAATGAGTTCTGGATCTCCCGTTCCTCGAACGGCTTCTGTCCTCATATATCCAATATCATGTTTACATTCCATCTCCACTTCATATGCACTTAATGAGTTCCGGATCTCCCATTCCTCGAAAGGCTTCTGCTATCATTTCCTCATATCCAGTCTTCTCAAGCTTCGCTCCGACTCAGCCAAGACACCATCCACTCCTCTCCCACGTCGCTCCACTCCACCCATCGCCAACTAATGCTTTGCACATTACTCTTAGCTCGATGATTGTCTGTTTCAAGGTTCCTACCCGACCTTCTATTTCAGATACCTAATCGGTCACGTATTGCTTGTGGTTACACGATGTATACTAGTTCTCTGCAAGTGTTGCTCATGAGATGCTTCAATTTTGTTTTTTCTTGTGTCCTCATATATCCAATATCATGTGCCCCCGCTCTCTGAGCGATTTTATACTCTCGGTCTGCCTGACTCGACTGTCTCCTTCGACTGTCGATTTCATAGCTTCTACATGATTCCCGACTTCAGATTAACTTGATTTCTCGTCTAGCTCGTTTGGTCGTCGTTTCCCCGTTGAGCTTGAATTTCTCTACATGCGCTCTTTATTTGTTACCGTTTATTCGATGCTTGCTATTCGTATACAAGTGTTGCTTTTTAATTGTTTCCCTCGTTCTCCGAACGGCTTCTGCTCTCATTTCTCCGTATTTAACCTGCTGGCACATTGAAAATGCAATGGCGCGCGGCTTTTGTCAAGCCGCCTTTTTATTTTATTAAGAGGCAGGACATCCTACTTCTTTCGAAAGCACTAAAGCCATGCTACAATAGATGATTAGGCCCGGTAAGGGCATCAATACTGCATGTTGCATCAATTGTTGCCACGTTGCATCAATGCTTCAAATCTCTTACTACTTGTATGATACATAACCGTCGGGTCTTGTTCTTGTATACTTGTGTAGTACATAACCGTCGGTTATTGGTTTTGGTTTTGTTCTTGAATGCAAGGTTCATCTGGTTTAGATACAATCACTCTTCCTCAATCACTTAACTCACAGAGAACCTTCCCCCCTCTTCACACGTCTCGTCTCGCAAGACCGTCTCGCTACCTCATGTTCTCTCGGATATTTGTTCTTACACTGGTCATCTGGTTTGGATACCATCGTGCTTTCTCTTCCGCAATTACTTATTCACTTAACCCTCTCCTCTCTTTACACTCCTCTTCTCCACTTCATTAGGGATGTCCTCTCGAGCCACGATTCACTTCATAGTTGTCTCTTCCCTCAACGAGAGGAACACTCTCCCCTTCCCTTGAGTAGAAGCCGTTAGCCCTCTATTCATACATGCATTCTGACATCTTATTTTTCTACAAACCATTGCTTTTACTTTTCTACAGACCCTGTCCTATGTTTAGGAGATTAAGTGATCTGAGGATACTTCACACAGATGATTACTCCTCCCTTGACCCAATAAATGATGTAACATTCATCTACATCATCTATTTTTGAGAAACATCTGTTCTTTGAGAAACAGTTAAATCTATGTTGGATAAATTGCTGATTCAACTTTCAGTAGATTCTAACAACATTTTCGTAGTGGGAAAACTCTTGCTATGCTCTGTTGTGTGGTATTCAAGTACACATTTCTGATGGCTGTAATGGCAAGAGCTTTACCACTGCAACAGTGTTGATGGAATCTACTGAAAGCTGAGCCAGTAGTTTGTCTTCCATAGCATGTATTGTTGTTCAAAGGGTAAATTATGTAGATGGCTCCTACATCATTTATTGGGTTGAGGAGGGAGTAATCACTTGTGTGAAATATCCTTAGATCTCTTTAAGTGTACTACTGATATTGCCTTAGTACTCATGATCTTTGCTTGTGGTTATACGATGTATACTAGTTCTCTTGTGGTGTTGCTCATGAGATGTTTCAATTATGTCTTTACTTCGGCTTACCTCCTTATGGTTAGATTCACTTAATTTTCATTTCCTGAGTTGCTATTCATTTCGATTTGCACACAGCATGCTTATATTTCATCTGCACGCCATATGCACTTAATGGGTTCTCATATCGTTCGAAGAACGGCTTCTGCTCTCATTTCCCATATCTTAAGCTTAGGTTAAGGTTTTATACATTACTTTTTAATGTTTGTGAATGTAGCGTGAGAACCTACTGAATTTTGTTGGCTACAGGAGAAAGAGCGGCGATATAAGGAACTTGGAATTAGAGATAAAATTACTCTCTCCAGTGGACGCTTTCTTCTGGGCAACAAGTAAGAAGCCTGATATTTTGGATTAAAATGCTTTTTCTTAATATACCCAAAGACCAGTCGAGAAGGCTGACATGAGTTAACATTTCGGAAGCAGCCTTCGATAAACCAACTATCAGTCAGTTAGGTCGTTGCCTTTTCCCGTTCCTTACCGTTGGATATAAATTCATGGCCAGTTTCCAAACTGGGTTTCCTCCTTTGGAAACACACACTTTTTAGCGATTTCTTGACACGTTGAACTTGTTAGTCCTCAGATCTTGTATGATGGGTTTTAGAATATAATCATGATTCCTATTGTAATTATTGATTTGTCTCCTGCCATTCGCAGATATGCTCGGACATTCATATTCTTTTACTCAATTGGTCTCCACCTGCTGGTATTCATGAGCCTCTACAGACTTTCTGCTGAAAGTTACTACAAGTAAGTAATAAACAACATCAATGTACTGTGATGTTTAGCTGGGGCAGTTGTTTAAAACTTTCAATCGACGATTCTGAATTGTCGATCGATGTTGCCTGTTTTCTTCCGTTAGGTTATAAACTGCACTGACTAAGTAGGTTCCACAACTTTCACTACGAGCTTTTTGAGAATAATATCCAGGAGGTCAGTTGGTCTGAGGATGGCAGTCTCTTACTTGTTCGTGACGGTTGCTTGTTTGGCTGCAGTGTCAGGAAAGATAATTGTGCTAAGCCAGCCCTCATGAAAATCTTAAATACAACAGGAGTGACCGGATTGCCCTAGTATCAGGTCGATTCAAAGAGTAAGCCATCAGGACTAGTATATGTCCTCATTAACTTCGGCTTCGACCACTTCTTGAATCCCCAATGTTGCACTTGATCCATCTGCAGAGGTAGCAGAGGTACATCTATGGAGTTCTGCTATGCTTTGGTATGCGTAGTCTAAGAGTACTCAGAGCAAGGGGAGCAAAAGATATGTAGAGGACACATATTCTCACGTCCAGAAGAGCGGGGATCAGCTGATCTGTGAGAATTCTAAAAATGGAAGTTCTTGCCATGCTGTCAGCACAATTAGTTTGCCCTACAGTGTAATGTAACGTTATATACGTATGTACTGGATCAAGGGATTCCGTTGCTCGCAGAAAATATGAAAAGAAATTGGTCTCAAACTCTGGTTGGAGTGGGTAGTGCCAACGTTTCTGTTCTTGGAACCATGATCTTGAAATTGACTTGAATTTGAGCAATGTTCAAGACCATTCCATATGCTGCACAATACCTGACAACGTCGTCACGAACTCTTTCTACACGGTGTTACCACTAAGTTTAGCATTACAAACTTGTATTCACTGATCCGGGACATCAGAACGCCCTGGTGATGGCTATTCATAAGCGGCAATGGTGCAGTCATTGAGCGGGCGATTCTGACAACGAATGATAAAGAAAGAGAAATTTGCTTTGTAGATGTGGAGTTCTGGAAACAAACAGAAGTAAACTTCTTGTATTGGATCATTATTATTATGATGGATTATGACCAAGTAGAGAGTTATTAAGTGAAGTATTTGTTACAGTTACGTTCTCCATGCCGTTACCTGTGCTTTTACTACTCTCCTCACTCACATATGGCAAATGGCATATGGCATTCTGATTCTTTGCTATTACTATTTGCATCGTCACAATACTATCAGATGATACCAAGGTGTGATAACTTACACTGCTCGGAGTCGGATAATCTGTCAAACGTTTGTTAAAGTAGAAAATATAGGTTGTTCAAGGATCGGTAACTCGATTAAAAACCCAATCCTCTAGGGTCGGCTTCTTCTTTGAAACACCAGCGTAGAGAGCAAGCGAACTGTCTCACGACCTTATATTTATACATATAGATTTTGACGTATCAAGACATCGACTGCCATATAATTCCTCCTAGATATGCAAATCGACTGCATCAAGTGAAGTTTTTTGGAAAAACTCGAATTTTGCTTAGAACAGTATGCGCATTGCCAAGTACATTGATTCACCTGCAGAGGGCAATAATTGAGATTGATTGCAATAGAATCTTAAAGTTTTACAAGTTTTCTATACTAGACCCTTGGCCGATAGTCTCAACTTCTTACAATCAGACCCCTAATGTATCACTTTCTGTTTCCTTGGGAACTATTATTATGCTGCACTCAGAATGTGCCACAAAAATCCTTGTAGACACAAGCTATTATGCAAAGAACCACCAGTTTTGATTGATTATGAATCTGTCCACAGATATATCACTATCATCCGTAAACTTCAAGACACGTTGAAATGAGACACATGCATTTCTCAGCCAACATGATAATCAACAATCAAGCTATGAAGGTTTTCTTTAAAAGAATCATGACTTGCAATCTGACTCGAACCTAGCAGACCACACTGAGGTCGAAGAATTAGTGCTATATCTAAGTAATTCTAGTAACCCTTCTGCCTGTCATGGATCCTTCTACTTGCCCTTGAGGTCTTCCCTGGTTGGAGCTCTTCGAGCAAGTTTGTAGAGGTAGGACACGATGGAGTTGTTACCGGAAGCATTCACTTCAGGAATGAGTGTGGAGGTGAATCCTTAGGTGGCAATGGCTCGTAGTTGATCCACAAGCTGTCGGACTTGAACATGTCGGTGAACTTGTATCCTAGTTTGGAGGTGACGAGGGAATCCCTGACCTTGACAACCACCATATCTTGGTTCTCGTCGAAGAAAGTGAATTCTGTGTCGAGGAAGTGCCTTGAGCTGTAGTCAGTTCTCTTCCTGCGTCCTGATCTGGTGACCTTCTCGGGAAGAGTTTTCCAGACGTCCCGCATGTTACGAGCTGTTTTCAATGACAGCGTCGTAGGTGTTTTATTGCATAATGTAGGGGACGAGACTTTATACACTGTCGTCTAAGATAGAGTTGTGCCTATTATGACTCTGCAGAGAGAGATGCTGTGTGACAGCGAGGTGGTGGCAATATTGAAATTAACTGCATCTATTTTGAAGGCAAGGTGCACTGACACGGTTGACATCTGCTGACACTTGTTTCCAAGAAAAAAGGCGGCCGTGCAGGAAAAATGAAGGATGGGAAGACCTCATCAAGCCCGTACAAGGGAGAGACCAAAAAGGTAACATGGGGCTAAGTCGCAATAGAGTCTATATGACTCTATATAAGACTGAAGTGGAGAAAGGTTCCATGTGAACAGCAATTGGACATGGGTTAGTCTATCTTAAGAGATGGGGTAATCCTGTGTCAAGGGCGCAATGCCGTGCATCAAAAGGGGATCGGGTCAATATTCCCGAACCGAGTCGCGGGAGTGGACGGTAACGTGGCTGAATCCAAAGACGACGGCGGGAGCCCCGGGAAGAGTTTTCTTTTCTTTTTAACGACCTGCACACCCTGAAATCACATTACACGGAGATAGGGTCCAGCGGTCGGTAAAGCATCGCATGTCTTGCGGTGTCCGGTACGCACCCGACGGCCCTTGAAAATCTGGAGGAGTGGATACTCATCGTGCTCAGTCGTACTCATAACCGCATCAGGTCTCCAAGGTGTTTCCAAGTGGTTCCAAGGTTGACGTCTGCTAACACTTTTTTCCACGTGACTCCACGCCGTCATTACACCAACACCCACGTTGACCGTATCGGGTATCCTGAATCACTCCCGGAAAACACGCAAGATCTTGAGCAAGTTGTCGGGCGTGCAGGTGGTAGGAAAACGGTAGGGGATAGGGAGTGTAAGAGGCATGTTTGATTTTTATCGGTGTGGATGGATGTGATGGAAGAAACAAGAGGTTGCAAGATGGGTTGAGGAAGATGATGAAGAAACAAAACGAAACCGAGTTAAGATGGAGTGAGTTATGTTAAATCAAGAGAGCGAAGGCCAACACATTTGCGGAGAAGGGCTGTGTAGGAACCACCTGTGTTTTGGTAAGGATATCTGTAACATTGTCAATATTGTGGATTGGAACAAGGATAACATAATCTTTTGTAACTATGTCCTTGATATAATAATGACTAATGTCTTAATGTTTCATTTTATTTGATGCAACTGTGCTAGTGTTGGAGGTTTCAATGATAGTACAGTGGCTGTTAGCTCAGATGACTATAGGTCCTGTAATGTTGGTGAGGGACACCAGAACGTTTTGTGCCCATGTAGCTTTGCGGCCTGGTGCAGAAAGAGCATAATATTCTATTTCTATTATTGAGCGGGCAATTGCAGTTTGTTTCTTAGATGACCACATAATTGCAATATCATTTAGTAGTAGAAGGATGTATGTACAGGATTTACACAATGATAGTTGATTTGCCCGTGATCTTTGATTTGCCTAGTCTGCATTCACATATGAAATTAAGGTAAGTTGGGGAATGGACAGAGGCTAAAGAAGACAACGATCAAGTGTTCCAGTCAAGTATCAGCACAAATGTTTTAGTGCTGCCCAATGAGTATCCATTGAGTGAGAGGAATGTTGTGCAAGGAGAGACAAACTGTGTGTGATGCCATGTCAGGTGCAGGTTGCCACCTAGTTGAGTTTCTTGAAGAGTTGTCTATATGGGTATCCTATTTCAACTTTGGAGTCGCTAATTGGGCAGAGTTGTGTTCTTGGGGACAGAGATGTGCAGACTAGATTTATGTTGGAGAGATGTGCCCAAGATAGAACATGCATGATATTGTTAGCTTGTGTTATAGCAATGCTGCTTGTCTTCTGACAAATAATTTGAAGTCCGAGTAACTATCTTGCAGGTCCAAGATGCTTGACTTTGAATGCAGTAGCAAGGCAATTTTTGATGTCAACAAGCAAGTTCGTGAAACTGTGGCAAGGAGGATGGGGTCATTGTAGAGGAGCAGATAAAATGCATGACCTTCTTGAGTAATGTGAAAGAAGATGGTCATTGGTCATTGGTCATTGGCAGAAGATGAGGTCAAAAAACCTATGTGTGGAGTTGTGTTATAAAGGTTTGATGTAAACTATTCATGGTCTGATTGCTTTAGAACATATAGCACCTTATTGAGTTTCCAAATTGTGCAAGTGTAGTGTATCCAAGGGGCAGTTCTAGACAGATGTTGTGTTCAAGGAGGACATTCAAGTATCTTGTGATAATGTGAAGTTGCTCAAGGAACAGGTTTTGTGATGTGGCCAGGCTGAATATGATACAGATTATGGTCATATGAGTGCTAATGTCATCCAATAGTTGATGCCTATAACTTGTATGTACCCTTGAGCAACGATACGGGCTTTGAGGCACTCTATCTCACCATGTCCATTTTTTTTCACTTAGAACAAGTAACACTTGCAGTAGCCAGTAAGTCAATTCATGGCAATTCAGTGAAAACATGCATGTTTAGTAGCGCATTGTATTCTGCTTACATTGCTTCAATCCATTGTGATGCTTTGGTATTTTTTAATGCAATAGTATATGATGCTGGTTCAGCAGAGTGACTTGGTGGTTCAAGAGCATTGTCAACAGGTGGATCCATATCATCAGTCAATGTAGCAATATATTTGCTATTGGGATACCATCAAGTTGGCTTGGAAATAAGATTGGATCTGCAAGTATTGGTGAGTTGAGTGTCTGTTGCAGGTGTTGTGTTTGATGTTGGAGCATTAGGTGCAGTGTGCAACTTGTCCAGTTCTATGTTTACAAGGCCAACATTGAGCGTGTTACAGTTGTCATTAAAGGGATCAGGTCCATTAACCAGGTAGGTATCAATTTCAATGGCCAATGGTTGTGTTGTGGTGTATTCTACAAAGCGTGCATGTCTAGATCACAACCATTTGCCTGAATCTGGTATATAGAACATGTATCCATTGGTACCATAGCATGTGAATATTCCTTTGAATGCTCTTGAGTTAACTTTCCCAAGTTGTGTAGGTCATCCAAAATGAATGCCTTGCATCCTCAAGTTTAAAGATGCTCCAAACTGGGTTTTGAGACAACTCCATGCCTCCCATGGTGTGCATCCATGCAAACTGGAATTTGAACTTCTATTTTGTAGGTAGGCACATGTGAGGATGGCACTTCCCATACTCAACATGCACTTTCATGTAGTGCATGTTGGTAGTACGCATCATAGCTTAAGCTTGCTCAACAAGTGTGTGGATTGCCCACTAGGCAACACCGTTGAGTTCAAGGGACCAAGGAGGAGGTGTTTCCTTGGCAATCCCACACTCGAGTTACCAGTCATTCTACTGTTGAGCTGACAAATTCCCCACCTCCATTGGTATGTAAAGTCTTCATACAATGGTCTGAGTATGTCTTTATTCTGTTGGAATATGCTTTAAGGGGTGATAAAACATTGAATTTTTGCTGCAGGGTGTTACATCCACTAGTCTTGTGAATTCATCAACAATGATAAGGAAATAAAAGTTACCTTGAAGAGATAGATTGCACATGAGACTAGCTACATTAACATGAATGCATTCTAGCTTTGCATTGGCAGAGTAGGAGATATCATGAATATGAAGAGAAGGTAAATGGTGAGATTTAGCCAATGTGCAAGGTCCACATATGCCTTGAGAGGTAATTCAGTATATGGCAATCATGTAGCAAACTTTTGCAGTTTACTCATGTGAGTTGCTCCTAGATGTCATAGGTGTTGGTGCCAGAGCATGGCAATGGTAGTGATGGCAGTTGCATTAATTTCTGATGGGTACAGAATTGAGCCTTCAAGTTTGTATTGTCTATCAACTACCTTTGCTAAGGCAAGAGCACACCCTTCCTTGTATATAGTGTCCATGCTCTGCTCAAAAGAAACCCAGGATCTAACAATGGAAAGTGCTCAAATGGAGAGAAGACTCATGCCAAGGTCAAGATAGAGGAGGCATTCACAAAAAGCAAGAATTTTCCCTTACATTGGTGAAAATTTCCTTATTTATTTTTTGCAAGATTTAATTTGACTAATAGAGTTGTAAAATTAACTTATTATTTTCAAAAAAATGGTAAAGACTACTCATCTCTGTACACAAAGCGTCCCAATTCAAGTTGCTTTGGTAGTGAGTGCATCTCCCAATATTATAGGCTTGGCAGTAGAAAGTATCTTGTAGTCATGGAGTGCAGTAATGTCATTAGTGATATGACATGTGGGCCCAGAGTCAAGAATTATACTATGGAGACAGCTATATAATGGTGTGGCCATCCTTAACAGCAACCATCCGTGGTCTTTGAGGTGGGATGGTAAACCATCCATTGTCCAAGTAGATGTTGTAGTAGTTGCCACAATGGGATTGATTGGATTTGGTGTGTGGTTGGTTGGAAGGGGTGGGTGGGTCTGCAGATAAGTTGTAGCAGATCCTCATTGTGGTAGTCTTTGATGTGTAGTCGGCTTGACATATGGTAGGGATGTCTTCGAGGGAAACCTTATTTGCTGTAGCTTATGTTTTTGAGGTGGCCGTGCTTTCCACAGTATTCATAGGTGACTTCTGTCTTGCTTCTTTCTGGTTGATGTGGTGTTGTAATAAAGGCAGAGTACATTCTTGTCTCGAGTATCTCTGCATTTTGCTAGCACATAGTTCCTCAATGCAAAGTGCAGCTTCAACGTGAGCTTCAATGGTAGCTATTTTCAAGTCGGTGGTTCTTGTAGTGGCTGTGAGTGTCATAACAAAAGGTAAATATTCAATTGTTGGTAGTGCACCTAATAATGTGGTGGCATGAGAATCTTCATAGATCTATATGCCAACTGTAGCCAATCCATTAGCTGGTTCATGTGATCTACATGCTGACAATGTTTGACCTGCACAAAGCTTTAGTGTGTTAAACTATCATAGAATAACTATTTTGTTTACTGTAGTCTTTTGTCCAAATCTGTCTACCAGTTTATACCCACATTTGCTTGGTTGTCTTGCATGTCATTTGAGCGGGAAGCAACATAATTGGAGATTTTGTTAATCCAATTTGTGCACTAGCCTTGCAGTCTTCTTTGTCCCAAGAAACTTGGAGGTCAATGAGGTCAGTAATAGACATTGTTGTGTTGGAACTTTCTATTTGAAATCCTGTCATTTTTTCTTCATAACGGTTTGATGCTCCTGAAGTGACATCCTGGAGGCATTGGTGCCGTAGGATTAGCTCAAAATTATACTTCTAGATGAACCAATCTTCTGCACCAGTCAACAAATCTACATGATAGATGTTCGGGGGAATTGGTGCTTATTAGGTCATAGGATCAAATGTAAATGAAACAATAGAATTAGATGTGTATATGCAAGTACTAGATTGCGAGTCTCATCATATGAGTAAAGACATATGATACTAAACAAGGCCTTTAGCTCGGGCACATAACCTTTCATGAGCTATTGTCCATAACACCGTCGTAGATATTTGATTGCATAATCTTCCAATACAAGTAGGGAAATACCAACTTTATACATTGACTTCTAAGATAGAGTTGTGCCTATTGTAACTGTGTGTGGACAGAGACGTGATGATAGTGACAACGTCGTGGCAGTGCAGAAATAGTGACAAGGTAATGGCAATATTGAAATTAACTGCAATTATTTTGAAGGCAAGGTGCACTGATACGATGCAGTTAACATATGCCAACATGTGTTTCCACGCTCTAAGGTACACGTGTTATGTTTGGCTTGTTATAAGTGACTTGCCTATCAAGACCAAGAGCAAAACTTGACTGATGGAAACTCCTTACAGTATCATGCGGATATATATTCAGTCACTTCTAAGGTTGAGTATTAAAGTGACTAGATATCTTGAATGGTCAATACTCATGAAGTCACGCAGGTCTATATTCAGGAGTTTAGACAGATGACAGAGGGACTATCCTTGTGTTTGTATATATATACATATGTGCAATGGAAATAAAGGTTCAAAGGCTGGTGTGAGCCTGTTTCAGCCGAGGAGGTAGCTTCCGGGACAGGGGGTGAACCACGTTATTTCCTGTTAGTCCTCTGATTTATGTTTAATGGGCCTTATGATGTGCTATTGCAAAAGGTCCCTTTGGACTGTATTTTCTAACAACACGGACACCAAAGACTGTCGACATTGGCGTGATGGTGAAGAAGATGGGATCCTGAGCTGCGAAGATGTAGTTGCCCATGTCTTCAATGTCTGGATGAGACGGATCGTTGATGAGACCAGTCCACTTATGCGCTACATTAGGGGGTTTCAGAAATAGGTTTGACGGATGTCTACGGGATAAATAACAAACTTCGTAACTATTTTTAGTGAACTCTGTAAGGAGATGAGGTGCTAATAAATCAACACTTCATAAATTATTATACGGTATATCACATGCAATTTGCATTCATTTATAAAAATCAGACGCTATACTACAGATGTTTAGGAGTTCCGTAGTGAAATAAATGATTGTCAAAAGAGATGATGTGGCTTCTTGAGAGAGTTGCCACGTTTTTCTGGTGGGTGATTCTTAGAGTGGCATTTATGAATTTTTTTGGCGGATCCAAAATGCTGCTCTCAACTATTCAAATTCAAATTCACCATCTGCAAATGCGATTGTTGTGCAAATACTCTTGTCAGTAAACTAAACCGGTGGATTTTGTAGTTTTGCATTGGTGTGTTGGTTCATATCCATATATTAGTGTGGTGAGGGAGATAGCGCAAGTTATGGAAAATGATTTTGCATCATCTTATGGCAACCAAGAAATTAATTGGAGATCAACGAATTTTACTCCAAAAGGGCAACAAAAATTTAGCAAGAACTTGATTACAATGTAGGTTCACATTTGGATGCAAAATCACCTTGCGCTATCAAGCAACTACCCGCGGCAATGAGCATCTACCAGCGGCAACCAGTGGCATACTATCTCTCTTGATGTACCTGTCAATGTCTTGATCCGACCAAAGGCAACTTTGATTTGGGACCCGTTGTGGTTGGGAAAGAATCCAGTGCAATAGATCTGTGATTTCAACACGGGGGGAGCTGCAAACCTGAAGCATATTTCCTCTCTCAAGATATTCTATTATCCAACTCAGCTTATGGTGATGTGGAAAGCAGAAAATGATGGTCTATTTCCAGAATTCTGATGGAAAATACGTTTTGGGCGGCGATGGATTGATGGATGAAACTCGTAGAGACACCCTTGAGGAGTTATGGGAATTGGGAACTTCCAAATTGGAGGACCTTGGAAGTAATAATAAATCGTGGTATAAGTAAAGTTAGTATTCCACTGTAAGGACCTTAGGGATCTGCAGGATATGCAATTGGACCAAATTCCTGATGGTAGTTCTAGTAGTCCACGATACGTAGGCAGTTTTGAGTTGGTTTCAAGTTCAAGCTACCCGTCCCCTTTTGCATCCACTTAGATTGCATCTTCAACAACATAGCTCAGTAACAGCTAGGGGACTTGGATGCAAGAGCATCCAAGTCAGGAAAGTTTGCAATGGAGTTCTATCGTGCATTTCCCAAGAATGTAAGCACTTCAAGGGAATTTCATAAGAATTAACCATTCTTTTCTAAAGAATACATTTAAGTATCCTAAGAATGTGATCATCAGACTTGCTGTGTATGTCAAATCAGTACTTTATGGACAAATCATTAACCGATGGTCAATCCCCGAGAAAAAAGCACAAATGAAAGTTTGTAACCCAACAGATAGACGGATTCTAAGCTCGTGGGACGACAGAGGGGAGATAACAAATTTGAAATATTACAAGCCTCTTAAGAGGACAGCGCATCATTTGACCAGCGGCAACCAGCGTGTAAGAGGACAACGCATCATTTGACCAGCGTCAACTAGCGGCAACCAACGGCAACCAGTGGCAACCAGCATGTACGGGCGCCAATGAGATTTGAGCTTCGAGTGCCATCGAGTGGCTACGGGCGGCGACGAGCAACAATGAGCAGCATAGAGCAACAACAAGCAGCGATGAGCAACAACAAGCAGAGACGAGTAGAGACGAGCAACAACGAGCAACAATGAGCTGCGACAAGAAAAATCACATTTCATCCTAAATTAACATATTAAATCCCATATAAATCGTGTTCCCGCTCATCTAGTGCATAAATTTGTCAACTTTTGATTACCATGGGTATTCTTGAACATCATGGATGCTCCCTTTGGTGGCCTCGGTAGTCTAGTGCAGAAATTTGTCAACTTTTGATTTCCATGTGTGTTCCCTTTGGTGGCCGCCACTTTCACTCTAACCCTAAATGATAAACTTTATTAACCCTAATACGTAATCAATGCACTACGGAGTGATAATAGAAAATTCCTTATTCCTTATTTTCTACAAACCACCTCATATGGAGTGTGCTAATAATAAAGAACTTAGCCTGAACTCCGTAACGATACCTTTTCTACCTCGGTTACACACCGTACCCATTTAGTCAACGCTTCGTAACTATCTATATGAAAAGTTAAGAAACTTCGTATAACTATTTATGAAACCCTCTAGACGTTTTATGAGCCACCAGCCTCTCCGGGAGTGTCACCGGCTGTGACGTTGACAGTTATCAGCGTCCACAACGTATCACCCAGAAAATCACTGGAGCTACCGTCGGTGACCACCATGTTGTAGATGACACACAAGTTTTCGTACCTAATCTGGTCATTGTTTATGCAATTCTGCTTGATTTCGGCCTCGAGCTTGGAGTTGTGTCCCAAGTGGAGAAATTTGGGAGGCATATGGTTGGGGTGGTTCCGGAACTCGTCTTGAAGGGCACAATTGTTGATGCTGAAGTTGGGAAGGAAGAGAGCGGGGATCATACCTGCATCTTGATCTAGCTGATTGTCCCATTGCAGAAAGAAATGGCAAAGGTGGGATCGTCGATCAAGTGGGCGAGAATTCTCTCGTGGTAGTAGAGATACATCCTGTGCCACGGAAGGAAGGTCCAGCTGTAATGGACCTGAAGAAGAACTCCTGTTTCTGGGCCGAGAGGACCAGGGGTGCTGCTTGACAGCTTCGTTACAGAAAGAGCATTGGACTGTCCACTGGTTGAGGAAACGTCTGGGGTCGTTGTCCGGAAGAGCTTTCATCCTTGCGTAAGCCAAGTTACACTTCCTTACATATTCGGGGTCCTTTTGCCAGCATCTCTGCCGCAGTGGCTTCTGTAAGATATTGAAAGGCTAAGACAATTGCGAATAAGTAGTTAGCCATGATAAATTGTCGGTCCATCATTGCACTGCACCTTCCTTGGCTGCTTATTCTAGGAGGATCCATCTCTAGAATCATGATCGGAGGTTTGGTCGAATGGAAGCACAGGCAGTAGAACTGCAAGATTTCAAGGTTCTGCAAAAAAGGAGCAAAGTTGAAGGATCACAAACAAATATATTCTCAGTTTACTGTACATGTGATTGGCAGCTCACTAGTTTAGAATACGGGAACCGCATAGATCATAGGGAGGTGGTAGATACCGAACCAAGTAAGTGGTTTGTTCGGAATCCTGCAGATGCTAATATGATTTTGCAGAATAAAGAACTTGTAAGGGATGCTATCTCACTAGAGAAGCTTACACGTGGTTTAGGCGTTGAACTGCGTGTGTTTGTGTGTGGAGACCTCAAGGTGACAAACTTGCCCGAACGGACAAGACGTGAACTTGGAAAGTGAAGGTAAGAGTGATCCAGTTTATACATTGGAGGGACGCAAATGTAGCTGAGCCCCCCCCCCCCCCCCCCCCCCCCACTTTACTAAATTTAGTTTGCTCTATGCTCCATGCATCCAGCCTCCCCAAACCATATTAGGGTGAGGCCATCACTTGTGCCAACAATGTGCAACACCAATGTCCCACCAAGGCCCTTGAGCCGCACGTGATCTCCTTCCAAAAACCCAACATTTCTCATTTATGTGGTTTTGCACTGCCTATTCCCAAGTTGTTGTTCATCTCCAATCCAAACTAGACAATCATTCCCATGCATGCATCATGCTAGGCTATAGTGCACATAGTAAGGCTTATCACCTTCAGTGAAAATTTGACGGTCAGACTTTTGTCACTTGTGATGTCATCTTTGATGAGTCCTCTCCAACTCTCGCTAATTCCTCTTCTTTTCACAATCCATCTGTGCTTCTTGAAGAACTCTCTTTGAACACCATACAATTCTACGACCACACTCTTGTTACAACTTTTTCCCAAATGCATGCCCCTCCAGTTTCAATGGGAGCTTCGCCCCCTCCCATTGTTGCACTTTCCACTGTTCCTCCAGTTTCTGGGCCATCCGTATCTCACATACCTGCTTCCAGTTGTGGAGGAGGAGGAGGTAGTGGAGGAGGTGCTACATTGACCTTGACTCCATCAAGTACTTTGAGCCCACTATCCCATGGGAGTCAAATACCAGCACATGTTACTCCTTTGACCATACCAAGGTCACCAACGTCTCCATCTAGTGCTTGGCAACACCATTCTATGGAAGCTGAGAAAATCAGCCAATTCCATCTTTACTTGAAGAGAACATTGCCAAGCATTCAACAACGTTAGCCACCAACGGAGATCCAAGCACCAGAAACATCAGGTGCAGAATCTCCACGTGATGATCTCTTTACTCCACATGAAGAGATCACTTTACCAACATTGACTTCAGATCCTCCAGCACTTTGACGTTCAACCCGACAATCAGTGCATCCAAGGCATGACCCTGCAGAAGGTTGTGACCCCCATCTGGTGGTTCTAGACCAAAGAAACCTAAGAAACCAAAGGGTGCCTTGCTGGTAACACTTAAACCCATGCCTATGGAACCTGCATTGTAAACCAAAGGGCGCCTTGTTGGTAACACTTAAACCAGTGCCTATGGAACCTATATTGTATAAAGACGCTCTCCATCTAGAAACTGTTTTATCTACTCAAATGGAGCAATAAATTGGTCCTCCAAGGAACAACAATCAGTAGCATTGTCAAGTACCGAAGCTGAGTATGTAGCACTGAGCACTAGCTCTTCAAATCTATTTGGCTCCGACAACTCCTCGCAGACGTCAGATTGGAAGATTAAGAACCAACTGTTATAGTCTTATATTCTGTGATAACAAAAGTGCTATTGCACTTGTGGATACTTCAAAGTTTCATGATTGAACAAAGCACATTGATATAAGATATCACTTTACAAAAATCAGGTTGCTCAAAAGATCATAACAGTACAGTACTGCCCAATAGCAGACATGGCAGCTGGTATTCTCTTGCTCCCAAAATAGTTTACCAGCTCCTAAAATAGAACATTTATTACCGGAGCTAGGACTACTTAGAAATAATCACTGAGTGGGAGTGTAGAATATCAACTAGTGTGAACAGTGATAATATAGAGTAGGCCAAGGCTTCTGGAAGGGTGCAAAGGGGTTGACACCCCTTGGCCCTCAACCTCTTCTTGGTGTATAGATCACTTTGTCGCTCATTCCTTATTCCTTATTCACTTTGAGTCTTTGGCAATTCTCTCTCTCCCTCTTGAGGCCCACACACACCCGGTGCATGATCTCTCTCTTGTCGACTTAGTCTAGCTTTTCCTTCATCTAATGTTTTAAGGTTTATTTGTCCTTAAAAATAGTAAAAGTTAAACATTTTATGCTTCCTAGACCAACTTGGTGGAGCGTGGACTTATTTAGGAATTATTAGTGTCGGCAAATCTGAGCTCAAGCAAGAGCTACCATTTAAAAATGTTATTTGATTAATATACATATACAGTCTGAGAAAATCTCATTTCGAGCAACAAGTTATATTGTTCTGATTGCTGAAGATGTTCAGGCATTGACAATAATACAAGTGTGAACTATCAACTTTGAGAGCATTCAACAAAATCCAGTGTCAGATTGATCTTAAATCCGATGACAATAAGATCGTGATATAGATCCGATTATTTCTTCTTCCTTTCATGGTCTTTACCTTTTACCAAATCTAATAATATCAATCTAGAATATGTTGAAAGGGCAAAGATGTATCATTGGTATTATGATGTGTTGCATGTTGGCTTTATCAAATCTTTGGGTTTCACCGCCTGGTTGTGCATGATACTTGTAATATCGCCGTTCAAGAATCTGTTATAAAAGGATATGATTAGGTTAGAATTCTAAACTTCTGGAAATGGTTGCTTACACATGATGCAGGCTGAGAAGGAAAAAAATTGTGAGGAGATTACTAAGGTAAGAGAAGAAGTTGATAATGAGAAGCCGTCCTGTTGAGCTCATGAGGAGAGGATGGCAAAATGGGGGATAATCAAAAAGGCAAGATGGGGAAGCATGATGCGGAGTTAAGAAGAGCACATACAGAGGTAAGAACTCTTATGCTTAGGATAGATCAACAGAGGGAGGAGTACAATAATGACGTAGAGCCCTGATATAAGGAGATCACAAAGATGAAGGAAGAGCTTAGAGAAGTGCAACTTCAGGCAATACACTAAGTACCTCAAGGTGAAGCATTGGAGGCATATTGCTACATAAGTCATAACATATTGATTCTCTAGTTGGATACCCCCAGTACTACTAGTACACACCTGGTCCTCCCTTGCTCCCAAAACTTGACCGCATATGCCCACCACATGGCGAACTGTTCCATATTGAGTTTTTCCTGTAATATTACATGTCAATTGATTGCTGCTCCCGTAATGAGGAGTGCAAGGTCGAAGCAGTAGATTTGTTCTACCAAGGTGAAGACCAACATTTCTTGTTGCAACCGCTTGAAAGTGGTGAATGATTCCTTCTTCATGTACTGAGTCAGATTTGGTCAGGGTAGGAAGGGATACCAAGCCTAGCGCTTCTTATCCACTCTTTGAAATGCTTTAGCCGCCTCCTTGACTTGATTAACATCCATAAGTCCTGGTTCTTGGAACGTCATGAAAGTGCCGGGGTGGTAACTATGGTAGGGTTATAGCTAGACCCATGGTTTGGAGGAACTACTAGATGTTACCAGTCTTGGAAGTCATGGGGATCCTACAGGGCTTGTTTGATGAACTTTAGTGGTGGAGCCACTTCTTGTTCAAGTGCCTGCCTTGCCATCATTGCACATGTGCAACTTTTTAACCCCTTTATATCTTGCATTTGTGGTGTGACCCTGACCTTCTCTATGGGCTCTTAGAACTCTAGGGCATGAGAGGTTGTCATGAAGTATAGGAATTTGGCTTCTAAGGCAACCATACTATCTGCCCACTGCTTGACCAATTCTACTGTTTCAGGGGGTAATTCTACTCCTCCTTTCCTTGCTGTTTTGGAAGTCAGGGCCTTGTTGTCCCCTTTCCTTGTTTCTTGTTCCTTCCCGGAGACTTGGGACCCCCAACCTATTCCTGCTTCTGGAGTCACTTCCCTTCTGTGACTCTTGTCCATACTTTTGGGTCCCAAAACAATCTTGGTAGAAGGTCTTGTATTGTTCCCAAACTTGCAATGTTGTTCTCTCGATTGATAGGGACTTATCTGACTCATCCCTTCCTCTAGTAGATCCAAAATTGTAAACTCCCTTTGTGGAATTGGAGGCTCATTTGCTTGCACCAATTCCATCACATCCATTATATGAGTGGCCTCCATTGTGCTGCCCATATTTTGACACTCATTGACAATCAGCCCTTCCTTGACTGGTGACCTTGTTGTTGTAACTTTGGGGATTTGGGGCTACTTGTGTGGGCACTTCTGTTTCCTTCTTTTGGCAACAATGTCCTTCCCAAAACTTCACTTCTTATGGAGTGTTGGTGGGTAAGTCTAGTCCTCTAGTGGGGAATATGGGATGCTACAGGAGGAAGGAGAGTAACTGTACAATCCTTCGATGGCCAGCCATTTACTTGGCTCGGGGAGGAATTGTAGTTTGTAGGAATTGTAATATCAGAATTCTCATAGCTGGTTGTAATTTCACTAAGGGACTGGAATCTCCCATAGACACTCACCCTCAGGGATGGCTTGAGGCCTGTCACCACAAGCCCTTCTGCCCCTGTGGTATGCACATTTTTTTTGGACAGTTTTTAGGATAGAAAGTGTTTCTTTAAGCAAGAGAGGAGGTTAGATGAAGAGATTTGGTATGTTTGGATCCAAAGTAGGAGATCTAATCTGACCCAAGGAAGTCAGCTTTGTATTTGAGGAGATGAAGACTTGGATCAGACTTGGAAGGATGGAAGAACCAAAGTAAGGGCACTTTGTACTAGAATGAAGAACCCGCTCTGAGGATGCTTAACAACCCTTGACTCAGGCTGTACCGACCAAGAAGGTACACTTGGCATGAATGGTTACTTTGTCTGAGGATAAATTAGAAAGTGACAAGAGTAACACATGCATAAGATGTGATTCTAGACTGAGGTTAGACTGAAAAATGACTATGAATCAGAACAGTATTAAACAAAGACTTCATCAAGGGGGTTCTGTGATGTTGAAAGACTATCTTGTGGCTTTGAGTAGTTGTCCTAATTGTGTTAGAATCACAAGCTGAGTCATGGGATTTCTGTGTTTGAAGCTGAGTGAGGAGATAAGCATGATGCCTTTCAAGGGAGGAAGATAGGTCTTGGTCATCTCAGTTTGGAATCCTGCCATTAGACGAGTTGATATGGTAGCCAGATTTGAAGTCTTGAGCTGACTTTGGATGACTTTCTTGGCATGGAACTGGAACCTTAGTTTTCCATGATTCATGACCAAACTTGTGGCTAGAAATTGTGAGGAGTGGAAGAGAGGAAAGCCGGCTTTCTGGACTGAATCCAATTGGAGGTTAGTCTTAGGACAGGATGCAAGAGAGTCTAAGGAGATTGACTTCAATCAAAAGTGTGATCATGTGTAAGAAACATAAGAACTGAGGTAGTCCTCCAATGAGCCTCGGAAGGAAAACAGATACAAGGTAGACACCTATGTAGACCTGATGAGGTGAAGTATTGTCAAAGTAATGCTGGCTATGATAAAGCTGGAGTGGACTATCTATGTAACAAAGCAACATGCAATATTCTTCCACCTCATGTTTGCAAGAGAGAGTGTAAACTGGGTGAGGTGTTTCTATGTGAGGATGAGGCAAATGATAGGGCAATGGAAACTGGACATGCCACCCCATTAATTTTTACCTTTTGCAGCCCATTAATATTTAGAATTGAATTACTCAGCCCCAAAGGTGAGAAGACAAATGGTATCACATTTCTATCTAGGCTTGCAGTGGATGCGGATGAGGAGGAGAAGCGATACATGGCGGAGGTCACAAAGAGTGACCTACATTTTGCAAGAACCAGACAAGAGATGACCTTGTCAGTTTTGGCACCCCAACCAAAGAAGAGCAGCAGACCTAAAGACAGGGTTTCCCCAACAAAGATGCAAACAACTCAACAATTGAACCCAAGTTGGCAGTAGCAGTGGTTGACCTGTTTTCAAGGGCAGAGGAAGAGAAAAGAAGCAGAGTCCAATGATGAGAACTATGAGGAGGAACTGAATCTGAAGAGTAAGGAGTTGAGTAGGAAGAGCAAGGGAGAGCCTGAGGTTCAACAGCCAGGCTGAGGAAGGATCACATTGGGAGTTTTATGACAAAATTGGGAGAATGGAGGTGGAGATGCTACTTGTATGGACTTGCTGGAAGATGATCTTCCGGAGGAGAAGAAGGACAAGTTCAAGATGGTGTTCCATAGAGGAGTACAATCTTAGCATCTCATCAAGACTATGCATGTCGGACCAAGTGAGCCTGGAGAAGAAGAAGAGAGCTTGTAGGTGTTAAGTCTGAAGGTAAGACAATATTGACTTCAGGTTGTGGCACAAGCAGTGGTTTCCAAAGACAAAGGAGGACCAGACAAAGACACATTCAATGGCGTGAACTACCTGTTGAGTGTGGCCTGTCCTTTGTTGGTACATTTGTAGGAGAGGATGTAGGAGTCAAAAAAGGAGCTTCTAGAGGTAAAGAACTAGCTTCAGAGGGTGAAGGTGTTAAGTGGAGAGATCCTGCAGTTGAAGGTGATGTTGGCCCAGAGTAAAGACAAGGCTGAGGTTCTTCAGGTTGATGCTTCAATTTGAGAATAAAGATTCAATGACTTGTAGAGGAGTTTTGGACAATGTGGTGGTTACTTAGAGCACCACAAAGAAGAGTTGAAGGAGGAGTTTGATGACACCCATGCCAAATTAGTCCATCATAGAATGCAAATTTGAAAGCAAAAACAGGCCATGGATGAACTACAGCAAGTCATGGTAGAGAAAGATCAAGCTTGGCAGAGTGAGTTTGCCAATCAAAAATGAGAAGAGCAATGTTTGTACAATCTGGTTAAGAGAGCCAAAGCTCAAGTTGCTGATGACAAGGTAGAGTGGAAGAAGATGGAGATGAAGCATGCTGAAGAACTATAGCAACTTTGTATGAAGTTGGAGGCGGAGGAGGAGGAGGCCTGAGGCAAGTCACTCTCAGCAAAGGAGGGTTGGGGTTCAATGATATCGCTACCCACTTGAAGGTGATGCTCAGTATTGGAGCTGGGGTGAAGTTAGAGGAGGCCTATCTACACACACTCAAGTTGCTAGTGCAAGAAGCCCAAAGGAGGAAGGCAAAGGATGTAGATTTAGACACTTTATTGGTTCACCTTAGGGATAGAGTAGATAGGAAGATGACTGAGGTAGGAGATAACATATGTCATATATTAGATTTAGTTAAGACTGATGTAGATGATCACACTCATATGCTGAGTGAAAGTAGAGTAATCCGATCCAAAGTCGTCAAGATCACAGTACAGGTGACTTCAGATGAGTTACCTGAGTCATCTGAAACAGTTAAAAAAAAAGAAGAAGGAGAAGATAGATAGGTCTTATGACTTCAGTCTCTGTACACACTAATGAGAAAGAAACCAGTAGAAGGAGGCATTGGACTTGAAACTTCTTCATGATGTACAAGATGCCTTGAGACAACTTGAACAAAAAAAACAAGAATTCAGGTGGTGAGATCTGCCTACACCACCTCATCCTAATTAAAAGAAGTCTGCTAGCAGACATACATATTTTTCAAGACGTAGCACACCAAGATAGCACAACCAAAAACTGTGAAGGGAGCCGGTTACTTGAGAGTGTTGGTTTGTGATAAGACTGTATGAGTCTTGATAGAAGAAGATTGCCAATACATTTTGCATAACATTCCCCAATCAGTTCAGCGGGATCTTGAAGAGCAATTTGATTATATTGACACCCTTCCACAACTGCGGGTTGAAGAAGCGGAAGTCTCTATAGAAAATCCACCATTGCATTTGGTACCTTGGGAAGCTTGGCCCAAACCCAAAGTATGACTCTCTAAGGGTGACTTGGAGCAACCAAGTCCGCTACCCTAGCAGCTTCTCCTTTGATTAGTCACCATGTCATTACACCGTGTTACAAGCTAAGCTTATCAGAAGTATAAGGGGATGGAATGAGATGAAGACCCATTTGAATTCATTGAGGGGTTTGGAGTGATTTTCTCTGCAAACAAGGAACACGTCTCCCAAGATACACTGCAAAATTTCCCAAAGTTGCTATGGAAGAAAGCTCAGAGTTGGTACACATGTAACTCAAAATGTGTTCCAACCAGCAAATGGAGTAGAACTTTGGGATAATTTCCTGGAATAGTTATGGGAAGTGGGTTATGACACAAGTGTCTCAATGATTTGGATCATGGAAAAAATGAGAAGGTGAGAAACTATGCAAAATGGTTCATGGCATTATTGAACCAAGTGCCTAAGCGAGCAAGGTGGTTTGCTATTTGGATGCCCAAGCCATCACCTGGTTTCTTGGAGGCCTATCACTGGAGATCAATATACTTGCAAGAGAGGGGAATGTAATCTCTTTAGACAAGTACTCAAACATGTTGCCCATTATGATGCGGCTCATTCTTATTCAGCCAGTAATTAAAGAAATAGGGAGAGGAAGGGGCAAAAGGCAAGAAGAAGATTATCTTGCAGTTCCTCCCCATCTTTGGATGATTTGTCATCTAAGTCAAGTTCCTTATCATCATCAGAAGATGATGATAAGTTGAAGAGGAATAGGCAAAGGTTGAGTTGAAAGATTTTTCAAAGTTGGAACAAAACATGTCAATATGACTGACACTAAGCTGGAGATTTTTATAAACATGTTTGTAAATTTTAAGATTCAGATGGTTGGGCTGAAGGACTGAAGGAAACCCCCTTCATTTGCAAGAACAAATGTTTGGTGTACTTTGTGTGGAAAGTTAAGTCATGCAAACATGGAGTGCTTGACCAACAGACTTGTGTACCCAGTACAACAAATTGATTGGGTTCCAATTTGGGATCAAAACCAATATCAAGAACCGGAGGAGGAAGTGGTATATCAAACTCAAGAGGTACAATCACAGGCAAGCAGGGCATTCCAAAATTTACACTATGGGCCAAGAGAGTACGTGAATAATGCTCCACCAAGGCAAATGCCAATGCCAAACTAGAATCAACCCCAGAATGTTCCACTTAGGGCTTGTTATAATTGCGGGCTGTTTGGACATTGCTCACCCAATTGTTCTGAGCCTTGATGGCAGATTGGATATGCTCCTTTGTGTGGGAATTGTAATGGCTTGGGTCATATGCCTAGCCAGTGTTCCTTGCCCCCAAATCCAAAGCCTCCACTGAGGTGTGTTCACATATCACTAGAACGTCCACCACCACAAGCTAAGGTGGATGCTACAGTCAATTGTATAACTTTGAAGGAAGAAGCTCCAAAGAAGTTGAATCCAGCCTTGGAGGGAGAATGGCTGGATATTGAAGTATTGCAAGTTGAGACATGATCTAGAAAGAAGAAATGTGATCCTTGAGGAAGTAAGCACTACCTCGTCCTCCTTGCAGAAGATGAAAAGATTTTATCCCAAATCCGTCTTATCTGCTAAGGAGGAGAAGATTTCGGCCAAGGCCAAAGCAAAAGCCTTACAAAAGGAGGTGAAGGAGATTATACAAAGAGACCAAGATATAAACTCAAAGTTAGTTCAAAAGGAGAGTCCTCCAGCTTTTGAAGCCGATATTCAATCAGAGGTCAAAGGTCTGATTCAAGCCACAATGTGCAAACCCAAAGTGACTCAGGTTCAGAACAAAAACACTCTGGTCACCATACATAAGAGACCTGAGGCTACTCCAGATTGGGTTGAGAATTCAACCCCCAAGAAGAAGCAGAAGGTGAAGCTAGGGGGAGAACCTCAGTGGCAGATCTTGCCTCAACTCAAACTAATGTGAAGTTTGAGGAGTTGTGGGAGGACAATAAGTTATATAAAAAGCAACTGAGCTTGGCTCTTAAGAGAGTGTGTAAGATCCTCCTAAAAGATCTCCCTGGCATGTATTGAATTTAATAGGAAGATTTGGGATCTCCAGAGGTAGATGCCGAGATTGCGGATTGCAGGTTGCATTTTCTATAGTGTGCCCTAGCAGATGACTCTACTTCTTCTCTTCTCTTCTTGGAAGAATAAAAGAATTGTGATTGTGACACTTTCTCTTCAATTCTAGTCATTTCCAACCCATATGCTAGAGATAATGACCTGTTCTTATCATTTATACTATTTGTATATTGACACAAGGTTGTCACACAAAGACTTGATGGCACCTCAAAATTGCTCTTTGACTTACCAGTACCTCAAGTTTACACAAAGACTTAAACCCCGATGCATGATCATGATGTGCATGGAAGTGGCAGCTGATTTTCTGAGTTTGTAACTAATTTGGTAGTTGAAAGTGACATGTTTTTGTGTGTAAATTGAATGAATGTAGAAACACAGTTGCTGAAAGTCTAGAATAAATAGATAATGCATTTCAAGGTGAAATTTGAAAGAGATCATCACGGGAGCTCGCTTCTAACTTCGAGGTGAGCTCTTAAAGTGGGTTTTGACTGCTCATTTACATGACCAGAAGGACATGAGATTATCATGGTGAACATGTAGGGTACGTTAAAGACTTTGTAGCACATGACAACATAACTAGTGTGCATGGTGACCTGTATGATCAAGTTGCAAAGTGAAGGCAAGAGTGATTCAGTTTAAACGTTGGAGGGACGCAAAGGTAGCTGTGCATGTTTGCACATCACATAGGTTTTCATTTCTCAAAACACGTGAGGAAATTACCCTTCTAACACTGGATTTCTGTTCACGCGACTTTTCCTTGCCACCAATCGTTTATTTGCTGGTGTTTCGAACTGTACCTGGAGACGTTTGCAACAGTTAGAACTTTTCGTTCAAATTGGATCTGAAATAACCCGAGGTGTTACAATGCGAGAACAGCTAGCTGAAGTTCCATGATGTATTTCCTCAACATGTGCGCATCTCCAGCACAGATGATTTAGAATAACTCCTGATAGTACACTACCACGGCTATCAGAAGTGATTCTGTGATGTGGTCTCTTGTCCTTTAGTTCCGAAACAACAGAACAGAGACGACTGAGAAATTAAACCGCGACTACATTTTGCAACACGAAGTATGTTATCTGCTTCCATCTTTGAGTACAATGTAAAGAACATACAGAGGACTGAGGTCATGGACAGTGGCACGGACAATATGCGTGAGCTGTAATGTGCAATGAACACATTTTCCATCCTATGAACAGTTCCGGGTTTTAGGTGTAGATTTGTCTATATCCGAGTACTTCACACTATCTTTCTAAATAGTGTACAGCTAGGGCTACCTGTCCTTAACGAAACCTATTAAGGAAGAGCATGGGATCGCGATCTGATGATCCGATTTGTCTACAGAGATTCTTGTACAACATTAGGTCGTTTCTGAAAGTTCACATTTTCAATTGAGTTAGTAATGGTGTTGCACCATAAGTCTCTTTTTACCTGAAGGGAAATCCTGGATATGGGTACAGAAAGTATGTGTTATTGTAAAGCAGCAAAATATCTGGAAATAATATGCCTAGCTCGATCGTATATTTGATGTGATAATCTCACAGTGATCACCGACAATACGGTTCTGTTGAAGCACCAAGGGATTTGCTAATGTACCAAATCATTGGAAAGGTTCGCATAAAGCTTGTCGTGCCATAGTGCACAAGAAAACTCATAAAATAAACGCGTACATTAAAAATTAGTCTCAAATAGCCCTAAATAGTAATGTTCTGTTGCACCTAGGGAAAGTGCACCAATCATTTGAAAGGTAAGCATAAGCTTTTCTAGCCATGGAGTGCACAAGGAGGTTCATAAAATTAAATAAATGTGTAAATAGAAAACTAGTCTCAAATAGCACTAAAATAAAGTTTGCTAAGGTTAACTGTTCCTGTAACTCAAATGGTATATCCAAAATAATAAACAAACCGATCAATATAACTAATCTAAGATTGGATGTGAACTATACCGATTTGATTACTTGTCTCGGGTTCATTACATGTCTTATTAGGTCCCCTCATTGTCAGGGATGTTCGAACGGAAATAAAATTGCTCCAACACATGCATCAACCTCCTTATATATCTACTTAATGCATGATTCATAGTAATAGACACATATACTTTGTCCGCTGCAGTTCGACCTCTAAAACATGAGTGTAAGATACGGGTTGAGCTGAAGTATTATGAGGAAGAGCAGACGACATGGCTGGCACCACCTCAACTCCAGTTCTAAGTTTAAGAATCACTCGAAATAGTTAGATTTCGTGTAGGAAGGAAAATAAGTGAAGTGATTCTTGGGCCTTTTTATTGGTTCGTTACATTATCTTTCTGTCTAGGTAGCGATGTATTTGACGTTAGCATGGTCAAATACAAGTCTCGAAGATTGTCGTCAACCTTCGGAGTAAGCGTTGGCAGAAATTCAATTTCGTAATTTTGTGTATTTCCTACAAAATGTCAGGTTAGTGGTCGGAATCTTATGATCATGATTCAGATAACAAACTGGATGGAAAGGCAACCAGGCAGATGCAGAATCTCAGAATCACGTGCTAGCATAACTCAGCAACGTTTCTACACGAAGATCTACGAGATGGAGAGGAAGTGTCTGTTCATCTACTGCCTTATCACATGATGGAACTCATCCGGTGTATAAAAGCTGTGCGGTTGCCTTTCACTTTCCATGTTCAAGTCTTGTCCTCTGAACAGGACTTGAACAAAGCTTGAACAAGCTTTGTCTACCATTGTCTACACAACCTTCACACTCGCAGCTCAACTCCAGAATTGCAATTTGAGAGTGTACGTATCTGCACAAAGGTTATTCTATTCCTGTCCCAAAATTTTGCGCTCTTCAAGAAACGAGTTACTGTAGAGACTTGATTCGGCGTCCGCTTCAATCCCTGTTTCCGAACTCTTCTAAAACACGTGACTTTGCAGTAACAACTTTAGGTCTTTGGTCTGTGGATGGTTCTAACGTTTGATTGCTCATGCTTACAGTCCAACTAAGATTTTTGCTACGACGCTCTCTTGCGAATTACTAAATCTTAAGTGGCATTTCGTGCGCAACTGAAGTGTTTTTCCGGCGCTGCACCCATGAATATAGATAGGTTGGTACCGAGAGCAGACAGTCAGAGAAGAAGCAGTGCGTCGAAGATGGGTCTACATCTCCTGTTCGCTACCTACATATGTGCAGTTGTGCTAAGCTTTCTCGCAAACAGCGCAACCGCCGAACCCGTTCTCGCTTCAAGTCTTGGGTTCTGTAAAACAGTTCCAATTTTGGCTGGAGCCCCCCTCCATTGCTGTCTTCCTGCTCCCACAAGACCACCAATCAAGTTCAAGTTCCCGACCTGCGCGTCTGGTAATGGCGGACCTCCTCCCATGCGGGAAAGAAAGCCTGCCCATGTGCTGTCAAAGGACCCCGAGTATGTCCGAAAATACAACTTGGCCTACGCGAGGATGAAAGCGCTTCCCGACAGCGATCCCAGAAGTTTCCTGAATCAGTGGAGAGTCCACTGCTCTTTCTGCAATGAAGCTTTCAAGCAGCGAAGAACTCCTGGTCCTCTCGGCCCAGAAACTGGAGTCTTGCTTCAGGTTCATTACAGCTGGACCTTCCTCCCGTGGCACAGGATGTACCTCTATTATCACGAGCGAATTCTGGCGCATTTGATCGATGATCCCACTTTTGCTCTTCCATTCTGGAACTGGGACAATCAGCTAGACGCAGAGGCAGCTATGATTCCTGCAATGTTCCTCCCCAATTTCAGCGTCAACAACTCCGCCCTCCAAGACGAGTTCCGGAATGTCAATCATTTTCCTCCTAAAATCCTCCATTTGGGATACAATTCTAAGCTGGAGGCTGAAGGCAAGCAGAACCTCACCGACCAACAGATTAGGTACGAGAACTTGTGCGTCATGTATAACTCGGTGGTCACGAAAGTCAGTTCTAGGGATTTTCTCGGTGGCCCATACGTCGTAGGCACCGATAACTCTGCTGCGACTGTCAACGTCACGGCTGGAGAGGTTCCCGGTGAGTCTGGAGGATGCGAAAATGTCCACAATGTTGCGCACGAATGGACCGGGTTGATCAACGACCCTGCCCATCCCGACAACGAAGACATGGGAAATTTCATCTACGCGGGTCGCGACCCCGTCTTCTTCAACCATCACGCCAATGTGGACCGTCTGTGGGACGTGTGGAAAACCATTCCCGACAAGGTGACCAGATCAGGAAGCAGAAAGAGAGTCGATTACAAGTCAAGGGACTTCCTCGACACGGAGTTCACATTTTTTGATGAGAATCAGGATATGGTAGTTGTTAAGGTGAGAGATTCACTGGACAGTTCAAAATTGGGATACAAGTTCACTGACATGAGCGAATCCGACAGTTTGTGGATCAATTATGAGCCCTTGCCTCCCAAGAAATCTGACAAGCCAACGAGACCAAGCGATTTTCCTGAAGCAGCTCCGTCAGGAAATAATAGGATCCAAAAAGTCCCTGTGACCTTTAAACTTGCGCGTAATGCCCCCACAAAGAGGGACCTCAAAGGAAAACAGGTGAAGAGAGCGGACCAGCTGCAAGAGAACATCTTGATCGAGAAGGTGAAGATTCCCCATTCATCTTACTGCCGATTCGATGTGTTTATCAACTATCCTGAAGCAAACAGGGAAACACATTTGTACATGTCCGAGTACGTCGGCACGTTCACCCACATCCCAAGCGGTACGGTCGAGATGAGCGAGACAGTGGCGGAAAGTGAAGAACACAACGACAACAAGTTCCGAGTCGTGAACATCCGGTATAGCATAACGCCGTCGCTCAAGAGGTTGGGTATTGCGGACTATACGACAGACTTGACAGTCACGATTGTGCCCAAGGGTGCGCGAAGCAGCAGCCCGACGACAGTGTTCACCTTCTCCAGCATCAAACAAGATTACCAATAATTTAGGGGTTTCCGACACAAATGAACATTGATGAACTTCGGATCTAGGGAGAGCATGCCCATATATATAGAGAATTTTCTGAACGGCGCAATTGGAGCCTCCTTCTTCCAATGGCAAAGTGTGGTTGATCTCCTGAAATGGGAAGATCCAACAATGCCGTTACACGATGAAGGCATTTTGCAAGAGGCTATGGTGGTGGAGAAATGGACGTCATCATGGTCCTCTCGGTTCAGATCTAGTTGGGTTCACTCATTCCCCATAGTCATTAGTTTCACCTAGCTATAGGAAGATTAAAATGTAATTGAAAGCGTCATTCATCCCGTATCATTCTTTTACCAATAAAACTTCTAAATCCTGAATCGAGATCGCAATATATTCATTGAAGCTCAAATCTGGTCATGTTGATGATACATCATGTGAATTCCAACCGTAGTCAGACATATTAGGGCCTTATTAAAGTCTTTGTCTAGGCACTTGCATATGATTGCATTGTTTCCATTTGTTGATTATGAATATGTCTGTACTGCTCAGGCCACACCTCCAGTATATATAGTATATATGGTGGAGCTCCGCGTGCATGGTCACAAATGATAAGCATATATTGATCTATTCACATATTCGACGTATTGGGACCGGCCTTTCCTTAACTAGTAGCGATGTTCAAGGATATCTGTTGATATTTTTGCTGTATCAAGCCATCATTTTAGTTCAAAGTCAAGAAGAAAAATGTTTGAGGGTGAAAACATCGGTCTTGTGAGAGAAACTGGCCTAAACTTCAGCATAAATGTGTGTCGCAGATTGAAAAATGGCTGACCCGGAAGAGAAGATCAAGTTGTTTTCTCATTGTTGAAGGGCTACCAAGAAGAAATGGACAATCTTACCAAGCGTGCCAAGTACGGCGAGAATGCTTTTCTCATATCTATCAAAAGCTCTACGAGGCTCGAGATCCGCTTCCAGGACTTATTTCAGCAGATGTAAGCTGCAGACTAGCATGAATCTGCCATAGAGACCAGTCTATTGCAACTGTAGCTTCATGTATGGCTCCTTAGTTTCGCATGGGTGCATGTCCGAACATTAAGGAGTTGAAGACCAGCCACACCAATTGATGGAATGGTGATTAAAATACAGACCCCTGCACCTTTGCTGTCCTAGTTTGTCTAGGATGGGGATGTGCTTCGATTTCAAGTAAGCTGGTATAGAAAAGAACTACCGCTTGCCAGCTGCGTTAGTTCTTTATATCGCGAAGCTTCAATTGCGGACAAGGACACATTATAAGTAAATGTTAGATGCTATACGTATCTCGAAATTTGACTCTATGATTGAGCTCGATCTTAGTTACTTAGTTCGTGCTCAAGCATAATCAAGATCCGAGTCTTTGGTGCACCTTGTTCATTCTTTAACCAGAACGAACAACTAGCATAGAAAGCTCCAGGCTTGACTTCTTTACTTCCCACTTGGTATCAAACGTTATTAAGGGTGACTGATTTCCTCGTTTAAAAAGTCCATAGTCCTTTGTGTTACAGTTTGTTATCTTGTCTCTCTACGTGGCAGTAGAGATATTATCGTTCAATGATTCATTCTTTCTCCCTGGCTGGGTTGATGAATGTGCTCTCGAGGCAAACTCCTAACAGAATCTTCTACTTCCCGGCTGATCTCAGGAGCTGGCTACCAAAGTTGCAGAACTGGAGATAGAAAATCGAAAGATGAAGGAAGAGCTTGAGCTTGAGGAATTCAGGACTGAAGCTGCTCACCTCAAGAACCAGCAGGCAACTGTTCGTAGAATGGAAGAGCGTAATCGACTTCTGGAACAACAGGTTAGAACGTTTCTCTTTGCTTTGCTTCCTTGTAATGTGTAACCTCATAGGTCGTCTTTCAAGAAGGGATGCGGAGGCCAAGCGATATAGAATGCAGGCAAGTTTTGTATGCTCTTTATTAGCCACAATCCTAAGTCCTTAGTTGCTGAGCAGATGGAGGAGAAGGTAAAAGAAACAGTGGAGATGAACAACAGCGGAGCTTGGTGGAGGAAAATCAGAAGAATTTGGAAGTCCTGAAAGAAAGGTAGAAGGTCTAACCATTTACAATAATTAGGTATGCGATTGAGTTGCAGGATTGCTCAGTTTCTGTTTCGACATTTTCATTTTAGAGACGTTGAACTTGGAAACATTAAAAGCGGCTGAAGAAGCCAGTATGTTACTACATTGTGAAGATTGAATATGCATGTTTTCGGTTCGTGTCAGTTTGGTCCTAAGTGGGTGGGTTCTCGATCCCCTGTTTGGTGAACGGCCTCTGCTCCTATTACTCTTATATATGATGAAGTTTTGAGTTATTTTGGTCATTAAATCGACTGGATGAGACCGCTAGCTCTTACATTCAAGGACAGACGATCTGCTAAACCTGATGACTGGGAATGTACAGAGTCCGGTAGACCAAACGACCTGTTCGAGGTAATCTCTGTACGCAAATTCTTGTGGCAGTTGATACAAGATGATATTGGTCTTGTAATATGGTTAGTATTGGTTATTATTTCAGGTCTGTTCTTCTATGCATTTAAGAAAATGTTATGGTTTGGCAGCATGGCGGCAGTGGAGGGAAGGAAAGTTTGCCAGACGAAGAGCGCAACACTATGCTTGATGTCATTTGCTGCCAACGAGATAGATTCAGACAGTGTCTTCGAGAGGCTGAAGAGGTAAGCATTCATAGTCGAGAGAGGAATTTGTCCCATATCGAGCTTTTACGAGGCAAGTCCTTTCTTTCAAGAACTAGAAGACCAACATCTTTGAATCAATTTTTCAAGCTCCAACGAGTTGTGGTTTGGCTCCGGAGATGCGGAGTAATACATCATCTCCAAATCTGCATAAGGTCAAGGACTTGAATCCCTCGTCTTTTCTCGCTTCTGCAGGAGTTGAGGTTGGTCAAGGAGAGAAATCGAGGTTTAGAGGCTGATCTAGAGAGGAGTAAAGCAGACAATGTGAAGCTCTCTGAGAAGATCCGCTACGTCCAAGATTACGCTCAAGATCGACCTGTTCCACGTGGCCACAAGAAGGTAACATCTGACGTTCCAGTTTCATGAAGTTCCTTATTTAAGGTATTTGTTAGTCTGGTCAATATATTTGTTCAATGCCATGGCTTTACTTGTTTTTTCCGAAGGTTCATGACTATCACCATCTGCTTTTATCCTCGCATGTGGTGGGTTAATTTACAACTCACGGCGAAACGTAGTATGTGGTAAACGCTGACCTTCTCTGCAGAAATATTAGGAACTAAATGAGTACGCTTCTTGTCTTTATAGATAAATCCAATACTCTGGGACTACTGAAGAAAGTAATATTTGTGTCAGATTATGGACATGTGCCTCGGATTTGTTCTCTCAGTCCAAGAAGGGATCTTGAAGTTTGTCTTAGGTAGCCACAGGATTCATACACAGTAATTCTACTTCCTCAAAAGTACACAGAATCTGATCAAATACCGTTTACAGTCGTTCTGCATTTCCTAGTCGTCCTGTCGTCACTTCCGGAAATAATCGCAATCCACTTTGGTTGGTTTCATACTAATTAAAGAATTTTTTTGTCAATTTTCGACTGTGAAAAATTAAAGGCGTTCCCAGTCGAGAATGTAGCTACTGGGCGGCAATGCTTGCGTCAAGAATCTCCGATTTAGCTCGTGGAAAGTTGCTAAAGTCTCCAAAATCGTATTATGCCATTTACCATGATGACTTCGAATTTAGAGGATAATTGTGCACAAGAAGGATGTTCGCTGGACTTAAAAAATTGATTTCGTGTACTTGATAGCGGGGTGAGGACTTGGAGTCTGTTTCATCTAAATTTTACATTTTATGAGTTCTGGATCTCCCCCTGGAGGAACGGCTTCTGTCCTCATATATCCAATATCATGTTTACATTAGATTCATCTCCTATTCGCATGTATTTTGCAAGTCAGTTTTGCTTTCGGTTTGTTGCCATTCCCTGTACATTTCATATGCATTTGATGAGTTCTGGATCTCCCGTTCCTCGAACGGTTTCAGTCCTCGTATATCCAATATCATGTTTACATTCCATCTCCACTTCGTATGCAGTTAATGAGTTCCGGATTTCCCATTCCTCGAACTGCTTCTGCTCTCATTTCCTCATATCGAGTCCTCTGAAGATTCGCTCCGACTCAGACAAGACACCATCCACTCCTGTCCCATTTCTCTCCATTCCGCCCATCGTCAACTAATGTTTTGTATATTATTTTTAGCTCGATGGTCGCCTGTTTCAAAGTTTCTACCCGACTTTCTAGATACCTAATCAGTCACGTATTGCTTGTGGTAACACGATGTATACTAGTTCTCTGCAAGTGTTACTCATGAGATGCTTCAATTATATCTTTCTTTTGTGTCCTCGTATATCCAATATCATGTACCCTCGCTCTCGGAGCGATTTCATACTCTCGGTCTGCCTGACTCGACTGTCTTCTTCGACTCTCGATTTCATAGCTTCTACACGATTCCCGACTTCAGATTAACTTGATTTCTCGTCTAGTCCGTTAGGTCTTAGGTCGTCGTTTCCGGTTGAGCTTGAGTTTCTCTACATGCGCTGTTTATTTGTTACCGTTTATTCGATGCTTGCTATTGGTATACAAGTGTTGCTCTTTGATTGTTTCTAGCGTTTACTTCTGCTTACATTTGATCAGTTGTTTCCATTTTCATCTCTTCTCCCGGTTTTATACTAATTTCGTCTTGCACATATTTTGTGTACATTATATATCATACAGCTCATTTGCATTTAATGAATTCTGGATCTCCCGTTCCTCGAACGGCTTCTGTCATCATTTCTCAATATCACGCATATATTTCATTGCATTTCATGGGTTTTGGATCCCTCGTTCTCCAAACGGCTTCTGCTCCCATTTCTCCGTATTTAACCCGTTGGCACATTGAAAATACAATGGCGCGCGGCTTTTGTCGAACCGTCTTTTTAATTTTTTAAGAGGCAGGACATCCTACTTCCTTCGAAACCACTAAAGCCATGCTACAGCAGAGGATTAGGCCAGGTAAGGGCATCAATACTACATGTTGCATAAATTGTTCCCACGTTGCATCAATGCTTCAAATCTCTTACTACTTGGATGATACATAACCGTCTGTTCTTTTTTTTGGTTTTGTTCTTGAATGCAAGGTTCATCTGGTTTAGGTACAATCACTCTTCCTCAACTAGTTAATTCGTAGAGAACCTTCCCCCTCTTCACATGTCTCGTCTCGCAAGACCGTCTCGCTACCTCATGTTCTCTAGGATATTTGTTCTTACACTGGTCATATGGTCTGGATACCATTGTGCTTTCTCTTGTGCAATTACTTATTCACATAACCCTTTCATCTCTTTACATTCCTCTTTTCCACTATTGGTAGACATAAATTTTTTTGGGAGATATAACATTGTTACATAATAAATAAATAAATATGTTATTACTTAACATATATTTTTATTAACATTATACATTATAGAAACACATCATACATATAAATGTTATATGGATTTTAAATTATTTTAATAATTGGTTTGTTTATATAATTTGAATCATACTCGATCTGATTAATAATTGATATATCACTCAATAATTCATTGAGAATTAGATATCAATTACAATCAAACTATATCCATTTTACCAAAGAGAATTCAAGTGATACTCGCTGATCTCTACCTAAGAGAATTCAAGTGAGACTCGCTGATCTCTATCCACCATAGCAAAGAATTCAAAGACTCAACATTAGTAAAATGAGCTCTCTAAAGTTATATCTCAAAAATATAACCCTTGGACTTGAGCTAGATCTCTTACCCTAATGGCTCCATGGACGGCACACGGTGCAAGTGACAATGGGCCTCACCATGTAGTCAATGCCCTGAACATGAAATCTAACCGTTGACAAATAACTTATGAATATCTATCAAAATACTCTTGTTTACCAGAACTATTACTCTAGAGTCTAAGCAATCTAGATATGACACTACAAATGACATGAATACTATCATGCATATATATATCACTCTCTACATCACACATTATAGAAACACACCTCATACAAAAGTCATACATGTACTCTAAAGTACCACAATCACCCCCTAGTTGGCGGTTAGTCACTCTAACTCCAAATAGCCATCTACTTCAAGATATGGTATGCCTTATGGTGAGCAAAAGATCATGAGGCCAGGTGCTATTGAGACCCATCATTAATCACCTATTAGTAATCTATACTATATAAAGGATGAACTAGCTATAGGTCAAGTACATAGATATGGTCCTTGAGGAACCACCATGAGGAGAGGAGTTTAGGACTCGCTTAACTGTCTCATCTCTATCCGCATATAAGTATCTTTGTACTCGTATACCTGCCTATAATACCGTAACTAATCCAGTACTAACCTCACCAAACAACTCCAATAGATATACTCCCTTTATTGGATACAACCAAACAATGAGGGTAGTATCTAGAGGTGGCAAGGTAATTAACTCCAAAAGCTTATCCTCACACAGGTTGTCTAGTGGTTCAAAGGCTCCACTCCAAGCCTGTGGCACCAACTGATCTACATGCTGCTTTAATGCCTCCTCTAAACTTCACAAAGGAACATCCAAGGTGGATGGAACAATCCCACTCATACTCCAAATCCAAATGATCTCCTTTGGTACTAGAATATCCTCTCCATGGGCATTCTCCTCCAATAAATCACCAAGCCAAGTAATAGAACCACTAAAAACTGAAATGGATGCTACCATGGTCTCGGACAATAGTGAACCAAGACTACTATTACTACTACTACTAAAGCTTATAGGTAGGTGATATACCCATCCCTCACCTAAATGCCAACTTGGTCTATAGGAGGTTGTCTCTTCCCAATAGTCAATATTGAAACCCATGGGGTATAACACTACTCCCCCAACTAACACATCATATGAGTCAACCATTGTCACAATGGCCTTAGCTCTCACCATAAAGCTATCATTCAAATGACCAGGCTGAATCTAACAAACAAGCTCTCCACATATGATGTACTATGTAGAAACACAACCTAGAGATGTTTGGATCCCAAATAGACACCTCTTCACATCAATCTTTTGTAACTCCATATTCACAATTGCAACCTTCCCCAACATAAGAGGCTTCACACTAGAGTCTAGAAAGACCCTATGAGGTGTATAGACCTTCCCTGAAGGTCCCACCAAATAAAAGTCCCCCCTCTGGTTATCCAATAGGACAACTCCAGGTAAAAACTACACTTGTTCAAAGGCCTGTCTAGTTGGTGACTCCTCCAATCTAGATTTTGTTGCTTGCCATAAACTACTGGTTGTTGAGTGGATCCCATGCTCCTCAACCAAGTCAACTCCACTATCAACCACCTTTGATGTAGTAGTAGGAACCACATCATCCTTATTGTCACAAAGCATGTCAACCAACCAGAACACGAGGGTTGGGTCAACCCTCAATGTACACATGTCATTGGTTGAGAATGATAGAAAGCGCATAATCAACTAAGCCACCCCTAACATCATGCTAGACTAAGTTTGTGTAGTAGTAGGTGGCTGACTAGTAGGTACTACATCATGTACCCCATCACCACCTACCACACCTGCACTAGGAAGTCTAGGAGCTAGGAATGTTGTTTGTTGTGCCTTAGAGGGTGTAAAAGACTATGGAAGTTTGAAATGTCTACCAACCTTTCTTCTCTATGGGCCCAACTCCACTAATGCTCCTTTAGGCTTTGGAGCACATATTGCACTCCTAGTCACTAGGGCAGATGTATGCATTTGTGATGCTCTAGACATGAAGTCTAAGAAGTTTCTATCACTAGCATATGAGGTGGAAACCTCAGCACCCAAATCTGATCCCCTTAGAGCTATGGCCATGCTACCCAATCTCTGCTCCAATGGCTCAATCCGAGTAGCCATAGCTATATCAAAAGCAAGGGAAAGTACTATACCCCTAGTAGGTGTAGATCCTCTACCATCTCATCTTCCATGACCTAGAGCTCCTTTACCACCTACCGTAACAACTCTACTACTTTGTAACTTTGGGTGTAGATCCATTTGGTCATTGGTGTGACCAAATCTATGGCAATGCTCACACCATCTTTGTGTTAGCTGTGATGCATCAAAGGTATCAGGTCCGTGGTTCTAAGTGCACTCTCTTTTGTGATGAGGTCCACCACAAGTCAAACAAGCAACACCACCACTCACTGGCTATTGCTGACCCAAAAATGAAGGTAAGGGTTTGGCCACACTAGGCCCTCCACTCACTCTATAGGATCTAGGCTATCCACCCTATCTTCAGAAATTGATATGGCATGGTGCACTCTACTACACTCTAGAAGAAGTAACAGTTGTAGATGAGGTCTCCCTACCAAATCCAAATGTTACCATTCTCTCCTCCACCATGTTGAGCTCAATATGCTCAGCCAAACCAAAGATCACTACCAAAGTAGGCAAAGTAGCCTATACCAACATAACATCACGAACTCTACGTTGCAACTCTTTGTCCAATATCCCATACCAAAACTAGACTACTTGGCCTCAATAACTCCTTGAGGAAAATTTATTAGCCATATCATGTGAGTGTATGCCTTGTGTAGGCTATCTCTAGCCTTTTGTTGGAACTCCTACAAGCTCCTTTGCTTGTAAGTTTTCACTCCCGGTAGTTGTGCCTCAAACATTAGAAAAACTCCACCATGGAGTTATACATGAGTACTACATCACCTCCTATAGTAATACCTCCACTCATAGTAGCACTATCTCCAAGAGATCCACCAATGCTACTAGAGCTAGAACTTGTGAGTATTGCCTAGAAACCGAGCTAGAAATGATGGAGATATAGTTTGGAGATCAATATTATCTCCATAGCTCAATCTCTTCCATGTGAGCTCTATTGAACTCATGGTCGTCATTTATTGGTGGACCTTCCAAGTGTTGAAATAATCCATTCCATGCCATAAAGGTGTGAACAAAGTTAGATTCCGCATCTTTTGCAAATCACACCAACTATCAAACTCCTTGATGAATTCATCCAACTCAGTGATATCCACTATACCAAAGTAACACTTGGGACCTTTGGAAGCTCCATAAATCTTATCCATATCTCACAACAACAGTGTGAACATACCAAGTGCACTCTCAACTAAATTAGCACTTGTGTCAAACTCCAACTCAAAGTCAATCTACTTCTTCATTGGGACCTTAGATACAGGCTAATATTGGTGTCATCTTGAGTAAACCCATTATATATTGTAGCACTATCTCCTTTGGAATCCCCAAAGAATTCAATTGTAACAAAGTAACCAAAAAATTGCAACTTGCAATTGTAACCTCCGCAAGTATCCCACCAAGTGCCAACACCACCAAGTGTCCAAAACCTCAAAGTACCAACACCACCAACTAAACATCACCAACTACTATAACTCTAACAATAACAACTTCACTAGGGGAAATGGAAACCTTTGACCTACCATCACAACATCCAGTCTCACGGTTTGCATGTCATCACTTTGTGCTTCACTAGAAAGAAACATAAGTAGTTTAATTGATCATCACTTGTAAAAGACCGCGACCAAGGAGAGAAATAGGAGAATGAAAGTTCACATTGGGACACTTGAATGAGTGAAAACTCTGAATGCCTTGCATGAGCTTCGGCTCTTGTATCTATAAGGATCATACAAGGCTCTTGAGAAGCTTCTTAAGAAGCTTCCTTGAGCTACTTTCTTGGAATGCAAGCCAAGTTAATTGAGAAACTTCTCAAAAAGCTTCCTTCTAGAAGTAGCTTACTTGGCATGCAAGTTAAGCTATTTGGAACTTTCTAGAAGTGTCCTTATAGAAGCTACTCACTTGAGGTTCAAGCTAAACTAGCTAGGAAGCTTCCTAGGAAGTTTCCTAGATACTTATGGAATATTCTAGGTGAATTGTCTCATTTGCTATTTTGTTAGCTCTACTAACTTTGTCACTAAACTCCATATTGTTATATATTCTTCCAGCTCCATGCAACTAGTTGGTGACATCCTCGTCACCATTGAAGATTCAAACTCTTAGATTGCAATCCATGCATTTTGGAGGTGAGAAAGAGGTTCCCATGTGGCATCATGAAGGGGATACCCTTTCTAAAGGACTTTATACTCCATATGTACGCCACAAGATGTCTTTTAGTTCCCTATCTTGCCTCACTCATCTTCTGGCCTTCCTTTCCATAGGAAAACAACCTTACTGCAAGGGCAATATAATCAAGAATAAAAGCACTATGGGACTTTGCCGTTTGTCATCCACAAACTGCTTCTTTGGCTTTATGGATTCTCTGGCCGGGGTACTTTTTTGGTGTTTGCTTTCTGGGAAGAAGTGCCAAATAAAAACGATGACTTTTGGCTCAATCATACATTTTAGTGATCAAATGGTACATTTTTTCAATAATAAATGGGAAAGGGACAAGCCAACGGCCTCCCGGGTGAACGATTTCTTGCAAAAATGTACCATTTCTTGTGTACCTTAGTGTCACAAAATGTTTCAGGTCCTTGGGGACTAACCGCGTACAGTCATGGTCTGTTAAAGCAAAAACCTTATACTGGTCATCCTGTCTTAGGGGAGGCTGAAGTATGCATACACTCTAGGAACACTTCAAGGTAAACATCCATCCAAATAACTCCAACAAGAAAAGGTAAAAAGATGAGAACTTCTCTTCTATTTAAATCAGAGAATTTGAGGATAAAATTGGGTTTGAAATTACCAAAAACCACACGATTATATAGCCAAAGAGAATAAGTGGCAGCTAAAATCATCCCAAGTTCAGCAAATGTGGCCACTAAGCTATTTCTTTGGAAAGCTCCTACTAAAATAAGAAGTTCCCCGATAAAGCACCGGAATTTTTTTCCGGTTGAGTTGGACCATTGATGTTGTAAGAGGGGAGTAATAAATATATGTAATGCTGCTCTCTTGATATAAGAGGTCGACGTCGAGGCACAGAAAAACCCAAAGATTATATATGAATTTATTTGGAAAATCAAATTTCAGCTATGTTTTTAGTTCATCCCTTGATTGGTTTCATTCATCAAGACTTTCACATAAGGTGGGAACGAACAAAAATAGAACTAAAAAAGAGAGGAGTGTGTCCAATGTTGCTATAAAAATAGCCATGAGTCATTTTGTAATATTTTGGTGGTTTCCACAAAGAATGACGTCATATCGCCTACAAAAGTTGGAATATGTCAATGATGTGTCAAATCTTATAGAGCACAAAAAGTCTTACTTGGATTTATTCAGCCCCTTTAACAAAACATACTTAGTGCAATCCACTGGATTTCTATACAAACCTGAATTGGTTTGTGACTCTTTTACCATTTGTGTGCACTGCCCTACTGGCCTCGTGATGCATAGAGTGGCTTTGTTGTTTTGGTCTTAGGCCGAGGGCCCCGGATCTTCAAGCTAGTCAAACTATTGGCGTGTTGTGCACGACGTAAGGTTGAATTCTCAAATGGCCCAATTGCTGTAGGTTACTTGCCAATGGACACTCCGTGCCTTGTAATTGGGGGTTGGCCTATAACCTATCCTTAACCGGTGGAACTACCAATTTTTGGGCTAATTCACTTTTCATACTACCCAAAAATGAAGTTCTGGCTGAATTTGAGGGAGAGTGTCCTTTCGGACCGAGACCATGGGGATTCCCCATGGTCTTGTTATATTGAAGCATTTTTGGCCGTGATTAATCTGATTAATCACAGCCAAGGGCAGTGCACTGTCAGACAGGACCGGGGACTGTCCGACTATTGGAGTCCTTGTTAAATGCGATGACATGCAAGGATACAATCAATTTCATACTCCTCATGGTCGTTGATAAGGATGGGAGGAGGAGGTTGTTGAACACAAGAGGAAAAAGAAGATGGGTTATGAACAAAAGATTTCAACTTGGAAATGTGAAAGATAGGGTGGATACGCATATGACAAGGTAAGGCAAGTTGCTAAGTAACAAGAGAGATGATTCGGGTGACCTCAAAGGGATTCTGTCCAATTAGGAGTGAGTTTATGAACTTGGATATCAAGTCAGAGGGGTAGGTTACTAGAGGATAACATGGCTTCATCACCGATTTCAAAGGTGAGATCACAACGATGGTGGTATGTATATTGTTTTCGATGATTTTGAGCAACAAAGAGGTTAGATTTGGCTTGTTAGAGAGATTAGGATATGGTGGTCAAGGAGGTTGAAGTATGAGGGACATGAGATGGAGGAGGAGTAAGAAGTGAATCTGGAACAAATGAATTTTGGCCAAAATTGAGAAAGAAGGGAGAAAATCTGGTGCTTGCATGTTTGGAATTATTGTAAGCAAGTTATGTAGTTGCAAGGCATTCATCCCAATTGGTATGGTGGACATTGACAAAGGCACGTGGCATATCCTCCAAGGTACAATTTGCATGTTTGGTTTGTCTATCACTTTGAGGATGATAGGCCATGGACAAAGCAAGCTTGGTGCAGAGTATTTGTAAAAGTGCTTGCCAAAACTTCCAAGTGCATCGAGGATCAGAATTGGAGATGAGTACACATGGCATCCCATGATGCTTAAAGACATTATCAAAGTAGATTTGGGCTAAGGTTGGTGCATTCATGGTATCAACAATTGGTGCCAAGTGGATTTGCTTAATGAGCTTATCCACAAACACCACAATTGCTGTGTGTCCTTGCTTTGTTTGAGGCAAGGATGTGATGAGATCCAAGTTTAGGTGTTCCTATCAAGCGGATGGAATGGGGAGTGGATGAAGGAGTCCACTTGGCTTTTGGTTATTAGCCTTGTTAAGTTGGTAGCTCTCACACGATTGGAAAAACTCTCAAACATCTCATGTCATGTTGTGTCACCACCATTGGTGTTGGAGTGTACCCAAGGTCTTGTCCACACCCATGTGCCCAACTATTGGTAAAAGTCAGAGATCACCTTTGGTTGGAATATAGATCCAGTCCTTGTGGAATAGAAGGCCTTCCTTGAAGGAGAAGGTGTTGTACTCCTTGTCGCATGTTGTAAGACGACCATGTACCATTTGGAAGAATGGATATTGTTGTAGAGTTGACTAAAACTTGTTTTAGACCTTGGAGTCAATTGACATTATTGTAATTGTTATTGTGATGAGAGGAAGAGACTTCAAATCAGGTCGCCATGTTAGAGCATCAATGATGACATGGAACCGACCTGGTTTGTACTCAAGTTTGATGTCTTCCAATTGGAGTTGTTCCTCCCAACGATGATGTTGACTCATCATGTGTTCCAAGTGTAAGGTCTACAACAATAGTTTATGATCAGTTTGCATGATCACTTGTTTCCTCAAGAGATAATACCTCCATACTTTGGTGGCATATACCATTGCAAGTTGTTCTTGGTCTCGAGCAAAGTAATTGTTTTCAGTTGTATTTAGTTGATGAGACACAAAGACAATGGGATGTAATCTATCTAGGAATTCCTATTGCAACACGACTCCAATTACAAAGTTAGAAGCATCAAAATCAACCACACATGGTAATTGAGATCATACGGTTGAAGGATGGGTCTTGAAGGTACCATATGTTTCAACTTTTGGAATGCTTCTTTGTGCTTGGTGGTCCATTGGAAGCTCAAGTTCTTCTCCAAGAGGTCAGTCAATGGTGTAGTTACATGAGCATAATAATGAATGAACAGTCAGAAAAAATGGCCAATCTATTAAATGCCTATACTTCTATGGCATCCTTTGGAGTAGCCCAATCAATATTGACCTTGATTTTCTCATCTTCCATCTTGATTCTCTCTGATGAGATCTTGTGACCCAAGAAGGTAAATTCCTTTTGCCATAGGCCACACTTCGACTTCCTGTAGTAAAATTTTCATTGTTGTAGTTGTCTTAGGACTTCTTGCACGCAATTCATGTGTTCTACCTTTGTTTTTCTATAGATTAAGATATCATCCAAGAACACCATCACGTACCAATCCAATAGTCCATCCAACATCCAATGCATTTGATCCATGAAGACCGTTGGAGTTTTAGTGAGCCCAAAATAGAGAACTCTCAACTCAAAATGCCCATACCTTGTGCAAAAGGTAGTCTTTTGCACATCCTCCTTATCAATGGGGATTTGCCAATAGCTACTACAAAGATCCAATTTGGAAAAATATTGTGCTCCACTCAATTTATCAAGCAAGTCATCAATCCGAGGCAAGAGATATGCATTCTTCAATGTTTATTGAACTTATGATAATCAATACATAAACAAAGTACTCCATCTTTCTTTAGAAAAAATAGTACTAGTGCTCCCCAGGGAGAGGTACTATGTTGTATGAAGTCCTTCTCCAACAACTCCGTATGTGTTGTTCGCAACTTCTCCAACACCTTTGGTGAGAGCCTATAGATTGGTCTACTCACTAGAGTACTCTATGGCAATACTCAATCTTGAAAGGCATACCACGGTTGGAGGGTAATCCTTTTGGAAAATCATCCACAAACTCCTAAACTATCTGATCAACCCTTGCTTGATGTAGCTCTTGGTTCTCCTTGGATTATTTTTGTGCAATTGGCTTGATCGGCACCTTAAAAAAAGATCTATCTTCCTCTAAAGCTTGCTCTATGGTTGCTTCACTGACAAACTTCCCATCTAGGGACTCATCTCTCTTCAAAGGTTGCTCCATGGTTGCATTCTTGGTAAACTTCTCATCTTGGAGCTCCTATCTCTTCAAGGCATGCTCTATGGCTACCTTCTCAACCAACTTCTCATCTTGGGACTGACTTTTCTTAGGTGTCTTTCTCAAAGGTGCTAGACAACTTAATCAAAAATTCCTACCTTGTGTTGTACTTGAATTTATCATTGGGTCCGATCAAATTAAACCTTATGACATTCAAGCAAATATAGTCCTAGAATGATATCATAGTGTAGAGTGACCACTACAAACCTCATACACTCCAAATACTCCTTCCCAATCTTAAAAGTAACAAGATGTGAGGTAGGAATGGAGAACCCTTTCTACCATCATCAATTTACTTCCAATCACTAGTTTGATAAAAATACTCAATTCCTTTGCTACTTGTATAGACATGCAATTCTGTGAACTTCCAAAATCAACCAAAATACTACAACACCGATTAGATATTATACCTTGCAAGTGAAACAAACTTACATAGGTCGAGCCTTCAATCCCATTGTTATAAATCAAGCTCCTAGTAGATGGCTCAAAATCTCTTATTGGGATTCCTCATTTCCTTGATCATTTTGTTCCACAAACTCCATCAAGACACCTTGTTGAGGTCACATATTCCTTAGTGGACATTCAGCAATGCGATGTACAACTTGGCGACAATAAAAACAATCTCCATTTTGTCATAATCTTTCTCTATCCGCTATACCATGTGGTCTCTGTTGGATAACATCAATTTCCATTGGTGATGGTTCCTTCACTTGTGCATAGTGTTCTTGTAGGCTTTGTGTAGGTTGAGGTCAAGACCAAGTTGTCAAAACCAAGGAATCAAAGCACTCAGCCAATTGCATGACTTCTTCTCGTTTTGTGGTTCACGTATGGTCATCTCTAATTTGGTTTGTGTTTTCAATCCCACACAAATCGATCCAGAACTTCACCTTCTTGTATATCTAGAATTTGCAAGATGATGTTCTTAAATTATGTGATGTAGCTCCTTATAAAGGCAATCTGCTTCAACTCAGCTTGTTTATCTTGTGCAACTTGGGTGGCATTTATAGTAAAAAATTGACCAAGTATTATATCCTTGAATTCTATTCATGTCAAAATTGGTATAACAATCTATCATTCAGCTTGCTCCACTTGGAATCACCACCAAAGTTTTACCACACCATCTAATGGCTAAAAGCCAAAAGAATTTATTTCTGTTTATTTTGAAGTTTGGTTGTTTCAAAGTAACATTTACAGTCAAACACAAAATTCTCTACTATTCCTAAAATATTCTTGCCTTCAAACACCTTGGGGTTTGGAAATAGGATGTGATCTTCTCCATCTCAAACTGGTGGGCTCTCTATATGTTCTTATAATTGCTACTCTTGTTCATCCAACAATCAAGTAAGGTGCTCGATTTATAACTACATTGCAAGGATAATGTTTGATATTGCCACCATACCTACTACTCTATCCCACTATTCTCAATTTATCTAATTGATTAGCATATAAATGCAAAAAGTCCATCGATCTCCATAAGTTAGAACAAAAGTATCAAGGGTTCCTCAAACAAGGTGATCATATGCATAAAATCTTATCCAAAATGCGAGGTGATGAATTAGGTGAAATGATGCTTAGGTAATATTTGGACATGAAAATCCTAATGGTTTTGTGGAAGTGGATTTGGTTATGCATAAATTCCATCCATCCCATTTCTACTCTAATAACAATGTAAAAGACCATGACCGAGGAGAGAAATAAAAGAATGGAAGCTCACATTGGGATGTTTGAATGAGAGAAAACTCTAAATGCCTAGCATGAGCTTTGGCTCTTATATTTATAAGGATCATACAAGGCTCTTGAGAAGCTTCTCAAGAAGCTACCTTGAGCCGCTTTCTTGGAGTGCAAGCCAAATTTAATTAGGAAGCTTCTCAAGAAGCTTCTTTCTAGAAGTCATTTACTTGGCATGCAAGTTAAGTTAGTTGGAACTTTCTAGATGCTTCTTTCTAGAAGTTACTTGAGATGCAAGGTAAGTTAGCCGGGAAGTTTTCCAAGAAGTTTCCTAGAAATTTCTAGAATATTCTAAATTAATTTATCTTATTTGTTACTTTGTTAGCTTTACTAACTTTCTCGCTAAACTCCATATTGTTATATCACTCCAACCTCACTACTGAGAGCACACCAAAACACCAACACTCTAAAGTCAAAGCACCTCGTACAAACGTAGTACACAAATAAGAAGTTCAGAAATGGAGGAGGTCCAATCACAAAAAATCTTAATGAAAATCTCCCATCTCATAAATCAATATTGGATTGACTCTACCACCAATTTGCATTTGATATAATACGAGTTATCTATTTCCTAAGTTACCAAGATCACGAAGAATGAGATCAAACTATCTACACAAATCTACCGGTGTATAGATATAATAGAAAATCACTAGGACAACAAGTGAGTGTGGACCAGTTGGCTAGGGCACCAATCTAAAAACCAAAGATCTAGGGGTTAAATATCCTTATGCACAATCTAGCAAGGTGTGCAGATTTTGCCAAACAATGACCAAAATCTACTCTAAACTAACTAGCTTCACGTTAGCTTGCTTGCTCTTCTAGGCCTTCAAAGCCTCTCATAGCCCACAAACATATGCCTTGAAACTTCTAAATGCCAAAATTCAGCCAAATGAGGCCTTTCTTCTTACCACTTCAAACCCTCTCCAAATTTGGCAAAACTTTTCCAAATTTGGCAAAACTCTCCAATTTGAGCTCAAAATTTGATGCCAAATGAGGCTTTTCTTCTTGCCACTTTGAACCCTCTCTAAATTTGGCAAAACTATTCCAAATATTACAAAGCTCTCAAACTTGAATCTAAAATCTAATTTAAACTTCAAAATCTGATGTAAAATTTGACAAAAAATTTGACATAAATCCCAAACCAAATTGAAAAGATTTGTTTCTCCAAATCACAAATTCATGAGAGTGAGTTCCTAATTCCACTTTCAATTTCACTTTCTAAACCCAACTTGTACCATATTGGTCTTGCTTTCACCTCTTAAGCTCAAAATCAAAACTAGTACTCAAAAATTGCTTCTCTTTGCTCAAAATTTGGCCAACACTTCCGTACATTGTATGCCTTGATGCCAAATCTGTATCAATCAAATGAGCTTCTGCACACTTAGGAAAACTTGAACTCCATTTGAGCTTCCAATGATAATGAAGTCTTGGATATATCACCAACACTCTCAGTTCTTGCAATTGATTTCCCATTGATCTCACTTCTTTGATGTTATCTGTTTGTTTAAATAATTTGAATCATACTCAATAAGATCAATACTTGACCTCTTAACAATTGGGTATTGATTATAGTCAAACCACACTCACTTTAGCTAAGAAAAACCACGTGACATTTGCTGGCCTCTGTCCACTATAACCATGAACTCAAAAGCGCAAGATAATAGAAGTGAACTTTGTAGAACTGCACTTCAAAAGTATGCACCCTGACTCAAGCTATATCTCAAACCCTAATGGTCCCACTAATAGCACACCCAATGGTGCAAACTGTGCAAGTGACAATGGGTTCCACCATATAGTTAGTACACTCAGTATAAAATCTGACCATCAACAAGTAGCCTTTGAGTAACCGCCAAAATATTCTTGAGTACCAACACTAATACTCTAGAATCCGAGGAATCTAGGTGCAATGTTACAAATGGCGAGACTCTTCTCAAGCCAAGATTCACTTCATAGTTGCCTCTTCCCTCAATGTGAAGAACAATCTTCCATTCCCTTGAGTAGAATCTATTCATACATGAATTCAGACATCTTTTTTTTTCCAAACCCTTACTTTTTCACAAACCCTATCCTTATGTGTAGGAGATTAGGTGATCTGAGGATACTTCACACAGATGATTACTCCTTTATTGACCCAATAAATGATGTAAGAATCATCTACATCATCTTTTTTTTGAGAAACATCTATTCTTTGAGAAACCGTTAAATCTATGTTGGATAAATTATTGATTCAACTTTTAGTAAATCCTAACAACATTGATGTAATGGGAAAACTCTTGCTATGCTCTGTTGTGTGGTATTCAAGTCCACATTTCTGATAGCTGTAATGGCAAGAGCTTTACCACTGCAATAATGTTGATGGAATCTACTGACAGCTGAGCCTGTAGTTTGTCTTCCATAATATTTTTTTTTTTAAAGAATAAATGATGTAGATGAGTCCTACATCATTTATTGGGTTAAGGAGGGAGTAATCACTTGTGTGAAATATCCTCAGATCTCTTAAATGTACTGCTGATGTTGCTCTAGTACTCATGATCTTGCTTGTGGTTATGAGATCTATACTAGTTCTCTTGTGGTGTTGCTCATGAGATGTTTCAATTATGCCTTTACTTTGGCTTACCTTCTTATGGTTAGATTTACTTAATTTTCATTTCTTGATTTGCTATTCATTTAGATTTGCACACAAACATCCTTGTATTTCATCTGCACGTCATATGCACTTATGGGCTCTGATATCGTGCGGCTTCCGCTCTCATTTCCCATATGTTAAGCTTAGGTTAAGGTTTTATACATTACGTTTAATGATTGTGAATGTATCGTGAGAACCTACTGAATTTTATTGGCTACGGGAGAAAGGATATAAGGAACTTGGAATTAGAGATAAATTTACTCTCTCCAGTGGACGCTTTCTTCTGGGCAACAAGTAAGAAACCTGATATTTTGGATTAAAATGTTTTTTCTTAAGATACCCAAAGACCAGTCGAGAAGGCTGACATGACATAAGGTAAACATTTCGGAAGGAGCCTTTGATAAACCAAGTATCAGTTAGTTAGGTCGTTGCCTTTTCCCGTTCCTTGCCGTTGGATATAAATTCATGGCCAGTTTCCAAACTGGATTTCCTTCTTTGGAAACACACATTTCTTAGCGATTTCTTGACACGTTGAACTTGTTAGTCCTCAGGTCTTGTATGATGGGTTTTAGAATATAATCATGATTCCTATTGTAATTATTGATTTGTCTCATGCCATTCGGAGATATGCTCGGACATTCATATTCTTTTACTCAATGGGTCTCCACCTGCTGGTATTCATGAGCCTCTACAAACTTTCGGCTGAAAGTTACCACAAGTAAGTATTATACAACATCAATGTACTGTAACGTTTAGCTGGGGCAGTTGTTTAAAACTTTCAATCGTCGATTCTGAGTTGTCGATCAAAGTTGCCTGTTTTCTTCCTTTAGGTTATAAACTGCACTGACTAAGTAGGCTCCACAACTTTCACTACGAGCTTTTTGAGAATAATATCGAGGAGGTCAGTTGGTCTCAGGATGGCAGTCTCTTACTTGTACGTGACGGTTGCTTGTTTGGCTGCAGTGTCAGGAAAGATAATTGCGCTAAGCCAGCCCTCATGAAAATCTTAAATACAACAGGAGTGACCGGATTGCCCTAGTATCAGGTCGATTCAAACAGTAAGGCAATGCTGTTTCTGAATACATCACCATACTGCTCTGCTGTACGCTAGGACTAGTATATGTCCTCATTAACTTCGGCTTCGACCACTTCTTGAATGCCCAATGTTGCACTTAATCCATCTGCAGAGGTAGCAGAGGTATATCTTTGGAGTTCTGCTATGCTTTGGTATGCGTAGTCTAAGAGTACTGAGAGCAAGGGGAGCAAAAGATTCAATATGTAGAAGACGCACATTCTCACGTCCAGAAGAGCGGGGATCAGCTGATCTGTGAGAATTCTAAAAATGGAGGTTCTTGCCATGCTGTCAGCACAATTAGTTTGCCCCACAGTGTAATGTAACGTCATATACGTATGTGCTGGATCACGGGATTCCGTTGCTCGCAGGAAATATGAAAAGAAATTGTTCTCAAACTCTGGTTGGAGTGGGTAGTGCCAACGTTTCTGTTCTTGGACCATGATCTTGAAATTGACTTGAATTTGAGCAATGTACAAGACCATTCCATATGCTGCACAATACCTGACAACGTCGTCACGAACTCTTTCTACACGGTGTTACCACTAAGTTTAGCATTGCAAACTTGTATTCGCTGATCCGGGACATCAGAACGCCCTGGTGATGGCTTCTCATAAGCGGCATAGTGCAGTCATCGAGCGGGCTATCCTGACAACAAATGATAAAGAAAGAGAAATTTGCGTTGTAGATGTGGGGTTCTGGAAACAAACAAAAGTAAACTTCTTGTATTATTATTATAATGGATTATGACCAAGAAGAGAGTTATTAAGTGAATTATTTGTTACAGTTACGTTCCCCATGCCGTTACTTGTGTTTTTACTACTCTCCTCACTCACATATGGTATTCTGAGTCTTTGCTATTACTATTTGCATCCTCACTATACTATCAGATGATACTAAGGTGCGTCTCATACCCCTTCCACAGTTTGATTCTGCTTCCGCCATGATCGTGAACGTACATATTTTGCATCTGTTTTAAAATATCGTCTCTTCGTTTGGCCCTCCTGCTCCTTATCCAAGGAAGGCCCGAGGTCGCTGCTCAATTGACTACTATGATTCTTGAGTGCTATCTTTTGGAAGCAACCGAGCTTTCAAAGCATAGTGAGTGCCAAGGCAAACTCAGAAATGAGTAATTTTGGTATTATCTTCTTTAGTAGTAAAAGTGTAATTACTCATTTAGCCCCCCGGATCCAACAAACGTTTTATAATTAGTATGAGGACCAATCGACCGGGAAGAGTGAAAACTGATTTGAAATACGTTAATAAGACGAGAGAGTGTAAGATAAGAAAAGCAATGGACTGGTTTCCCAAAAAAAAAGTTTGTATATTAGTCGTAATTTGTTATAATTTGATATGTTGAATAATTAATTCTGGAACTACACGTTTGGAAAGGTGGACTTTTGCAAGTTACTCTGCACCATCGTGAGGTCGCAAAGCTGGACTCATAAACACCATAAAAAGCTTCCCCTATAACGATCTGTCACCCTGAGGATCTAGAATATTGAGGTTGGTACTATGCTTATCTAGTAAACCAGAAGTTGTATTTCAACGGGTGATTGTCATATCCAAATTAATGTAATACTTAATCAGCTAAGTTATACTAGTGTCATGGTTAATCTGAGATGAAAGTAGGAATATGCTTATATACACCAGACATAGAGAAATTCAATTCAATCTTTTGTCAAGTGAAAAACTAAAAGGTTTACAACTAATTATTCCCTCTGAAGGTGCGCGCAGCGCGCATTAATTAGGGTGGAACCACATCTGCCTTCTTTACCGCCAAGAACTTGACTTGGGCGAAACTCCATTAAGCAGAACCATTAAGAACTTCTTACCGGATTTCTTGATTCTAAATTATGAAATAAGTGGTTCTCTTTGTTGAGCTACATCTGTGATGCATCGCAACTCAAACTAACATGTTAGTCTTATACAACATATTAGAAGTATAATCCTTGAAGGTTCAACAAGCGATACTTAATTTACATCGATCTCTCTATATATATATATAAATATAAATATATAAATATAAATATAAATAAAAGACACGCATAACTTCCATAATATAATCCACGAAAAAGACTGCAGATAAACCAGCATAAAAGACATACTGGCTGCATGAGGTGTATAATGTATAGTTAAGAAAACACCTGAAAGACTTCCATAACCAAACAAAGACCAGCCAACAAACCAATAACTTACACTGCTCGGAGTCGGATAATCTGTCAAACGTTTGTTAAAGTAGAAAACATAGGTTGTTCAAGGATCAATAAGTCGATTCAAAACCCAGTCCTCTCGTACTAGGGTCGGTTTCTTCTTTAAACACCAACGTAGACAGGAACCAAACTGTCTCACGACCTTATATATATATAGATTTTGATGTATCAAGACATGGACCGCCATATAATTCCTCCTAGATATGCAAATCGACTGCATCAAGTGAAGCGTTTTGGAAAAACTCGAATTTTGGTTCTCGTCGAAGACAGTGAATTCTCGCCATTTCTTGGTTCTCGTCGAAGACAGTGAATTCTGTGTCGAGGAAGTGCCTTGAGCTGCAGCCAGTTCTCTTCCTGCGTCCTGATCTGGTGACCTTCTCGGGAAGAGTTTTCCAGACGTCCCACATGTTACGAGCTGTTTTCAGTGACAGCGCCGTAGGTGTTTTATTGCATAATCTTCCAATTCGGGTACGGGACGAGACTTGATACACTGTCGTCTATTATGACTGTGCAGAGAGAGATGCTGTGACAGCGAGGTGGTGGCAATATTGAATTGAACTGCATCTATTTTGAAGGCAAGGTGCACTGACACGGTTAACATCTGCCGACACTTGTTTCCAAGTGGCTCCACGGTTAACATCTGCTAATACTTGTGTCCACGTGGCTCCACGCCGTCGTTACACCAACACCCACTACGACCTTGTCGCGTATCGTTAATTACGACCGGGTAAACACGGGAGATCGTAAGCAAGTTGTCGGGCGTGGAGGTGGTCGGAAAACGGTAGGGAGTAGGGAGTGTAAGAGGCGTGTTTGAGGTGGTCGGAAAACGGTAGGGAGTAGGGAGTGTAAGAGGCGTGTTTGATTTGTATCGGTGTGGATGGATGTTCTAGGAAGGAAGAAACAAGAGATTGCAAGATATGTTGAGGAAGATGATGAAGAAACAGAAGGAAACAGAGTTAAGATAGAGTGAGTTATGCTGAATCAAGAGAGCGAAGGCCAATACATTTGCGGAGAACGGCTGTGGGAACCACCTGTGTTTTGGTAAGGATATCTGCAAGATTGTCAATATTGGGGATTGAAACAAGGGAAACATACCTTTTGTTACTATGTTCTTGATATAATGATGACTAATGTCGTAATGTTTCATTCTGTTTAATGCAACTGTGCTAGTGTTGGAGGTTACAATGATAGCACCGTGGCTGTTAGCTCGGATGACTATAGGTCCTGTAATGTTGGTGGGGGACACCAGAATGTTTTGTGCCCATGTAGCTTTGTGGCCTGCTGCAGCAAAGAGCGGAATATTCTATTTCTATTGTTTAGCAAGCAATTGCAGTTTGTTTCTTAGATGACCACATAACTGCAATATCATTTAATAGTAGAAGGATGCATGTACAGGATTTACATGATGATCATTGATTTGCCCAGTCTGCATTCACATATGCAATTAAGGTAAGTTCGGGGATGGACGTAGGCTAGAGAAGACAATGATCAAGTGTTCCAGTCAAGTATCGAAAAAAATGTTTTAGTGCTGCCCAGTGAGTTGGGTGAGAGGAATGTTATGCAAGGAGAGACAAACTGTGTGTGATGCCATGTCATGTGCAGGTTGCCACATAGTTCACTTTTTTGAGGAGTTGTCTATATGGGTATCCTATTCCAACTTTGGAGTCTGTAGCTGGGCAGAGTTGTAATCCTGGGGACAAAGGTGTGCAGACTGGATTTATATTGGAAACATTTGTCCAAAATAGAACATGCTTGATATAATTAGCTTGTGGTAAACAAATGCTGCTTGTCTCCTGATGAACAATTTGAAGTCCAAGTAAGTATCTTGCAGGTCCAAGATGCTTGACTTTGAATACAGTAGCAAGGCAAGTTTTGATATCAGCAAGCAAGTTCGTGACGTGGTGCCAAGGAGGATGTGGTCAATGTAGAGGGGGAGATACAATGCATGGCCTTCTTGAGTAATGTGAAAGAGGCATTGGTCAGAAGATGAGGTTGAAAAACTCATGTTGTGGAGTTGTGTTGTAAAGGTTTTGAACTGTTCATGGTCTGATTGCTTTAGACCATATAGCGCCTTATTGAGTTTCCAAATTGTGGCAAGTGAAGTGTATCCAGGGGGTGGTTCTAGAAAGATGTTGCATTCAAGGAGGACATTCAATTATGTTGTGATCAATTTGCTCAAGGAACAAGTTTTGTGATGCGTCCAGGCTGAATATGATACAGATTGTGGTCATAGCTGCAATGAGTGCTAATGTCATCCAAGAGTTGATGCCTATAACTTGTGTGTACCCTTGAGCAAAGACACAGGTTTTGGAGTGCTCTATCTCACCTTGTGCATGTTTTCCACATAGAACAAGTAACATTTTCAGTCTCTGGTAAGTCAATTCACGGCATTTCAGGGAAAACATGTATGCTTAGTAGCGCATTGTATTCTGCTTACATTGCTTCAATCCACTGTGCTGCTTTTGTACCTTTTTAATGCAGCAGCATATGATGGTGGTTCAGCAGAGTGACTTGGTGGTTCAAGAGCATTGTCCATAGACAGATCAATATCATAAGTCATTGTAGCGATAAAGTTGCTATTGGGGTGCCGTTGAGTTGGCTTGAAAATGCGGCTGGATCTGCGAGTATTGGTGAGTTGAGTGTCTGTTGCAGGTGATGTGTTTGATGTTGGAGCGCTAGGTGCAGTGTGGAACTCGTCCAGTTCTCTGTCTGCAAGGCCAGCATTGAGCGGGTTAGAGTTGTCATCAAAGGGATCAGATCTAATAACCAGCTAGGTATCAATCTCAATGGTCAATGGTTGTGGTGTGGTGTACAAAGCGTGTGTGTTGAGATGACAACCATTTCCCTGAATCTGGTAGATAGAAAATGTATCCATGGTACCATGGCATGTGAATATTCCTTGAATGCACTTGAGTTAACTTTCCTTGGTTGTGTAGGTCATCCAAAATGAATGCCTTGCATCCCCAAGTTTGAAAATGCTCCAAATTGGGTTTTGAGGCAACTCCATGCCTCACACGGTTTGCATCCATGCAAATGGGAATTTGAACTTCTATTTTGTAGGTAGGCAGCTGTGAGGATGGCACTTTCCTGGTAGCTGTGGTGCATGTTGGTAGTACTCATCATAGCTCAAGCTCTCTCAACAAGTGTGTGGATTGCCCACTAGGTAACACCGTTGAGTTCAAGGGACCAACAAGGAGGTGTTTCCTTGGCAATCCCACACTTGAGTTACCAGTCATTCTATTGTTGAGTTGACGAATTCCCCACCTCCAATGGTATGTAAAGTCTTCATAAAATGGCCTGAGTATGTCTCTATTCTGACATGATACACTTTAAGGGCTGATAAAACATTGGATTTGTGGTGCAGAGTGTTCATCCATTAGTCTTGAGAATTCATCAACAATTACAAGGAAATAAAAGTTACCTTGAAGAGATAGATTGCGCATGGGACTACCTAAATGCTTTCTAGCTTTGCAGTGGCAGAGTGGGAGATATCACGAGTATGAAGAGAGGTTAAATGGTTAGATCTATGGATTCACATGTGCAAGGTTCACATACGCCTTGAGAGGTAATTCAGTATATGGCAATCATGTAGAAAAAATTTTGCAGTTTACTCAAGTGAGTTGGTTTTAGATGTCATAGGTGCTGGTGCCAGAGTATGGCAATGGTAGTGATGGAAGTTGCATTAATTTCTGATGGGTATAGAATTGAGCCTTCAAGTTTGTATAGCCAATCAACTACCTTGGCTAAGGCAAGAGTACACCCTTCCTTGTAGATAGTGGTTGTGCTTTGCTCAAAGGAAACCCAGGCTCTAGCAATAGCAAGTGCTCAAATGGAGAGAAGAGTCGTGCCGAGGTCAGGATAGAGGAGGCATTCATGAAAAGCAAGAATTGGCCAACATTGGTAATTACACAAAGTGCCCCAATTCCAGCTGCTTTGGTAGTGAGTGCATCTTCCAATATTATAGGCTTGGCAGTAGAAAGAATCTTTTAGTCATGAAGTGCAGTAATGTCATAAGTGATATGACATGTGGTCTCATTGTCAAGAATTATACAATGGAGACTGCTATATAATGGTGTGGCCATCCCTAACAACAAGCCTTTGTGGTCGTTGAGGTGGGATGGTAAACCGTCCATAGTCCAAGTGGATATTGTAGTAGTTGCCACAATGGGATTGATTGGATTTGGTATGTGGTTGGTTGGAAGGTGTGGGTGGGTCTGCACACAAGTTGGAGCAGATCCTCATTGTGGTGGTCTTTGATGTGTAGTCCGCTTGACATATGGTATGAATGTCCTCTAAGGAGACCTTATTTGCTGTAGCTTATGTTTTTAGGGTGGCCGTGGTTTCCACAGTATTCGTGAGTGAATTCTGTCTTGCTTCTTTTTGGTTGATGTGGTGTTGTAATAAAGGCAGAGTTGCATTATAGTCCTGAATATTTCTGCATTTTGTTTGCACATAGCTCCCCAATGCAAAGTGCAGCTTCAATGGTAGCTATTTTCAAGCCGGTGGTTCTTGCAATATTCGTGAGTGTCATAACAAAAGGTAAGTAAGTACTCAATTGTTGGTAGTGCACCTAATAATGTGGTGGCACAAGAATCTTCATTGATCTCTATGCCAACTGTAGCCAATCCATTAGTTAGTTCATGTGATAGAAATGCCGACAATGTTCACGTGCACAAAGCTTTAGAGTGTTAAAACTATCATAGAATGACTATTTTTTTGATTGTAGTTTTTTGTTCAAATCTGTTTACCAGTTTATACCCACATTTGCTTGGTTGTCTTGCATGTCATTTGATCAAGAGCAACATAACTGGAGATATAGTCAATCCAATTTGTGCACTAGCCTTGCAGTCTTCTTTGTCCCAAGAAACTTGGAGGTCAGTAAGGTCAGTAATAGACATTGCTGCATTGGAACTTTCTATTTGAAGGCTGTCATTTTTCCTTCCTAACGGATTTGATGTTCCTGAAGTGACATCCTAGAGGCATTGGGCCTGTAAGATTAGCTCAAAATGATACTTCCATATGGACCAATCTTCTGCACCAGTCAATGAATCTACTTGATAGATGTTTGAGGGAATTGGCGCTTGTTGGGCCATAGGAGCAAATGTAAATGAAACAATAGAACTTGATGTGTATATGCAAGTCCTAGATTGCGAGTCTCATCATCTGAGTAAGGAAATATGATACTAAACAAGACTTTAGCTTGGGCCCATGACCTTTTACGAGCTATTGTCAATGACACCGATATTTTAGATATTATTATTGCATAGGAAATAGTGACTGTGTGCGGATGGTGAATAGGTAGGGAATAGTGACTTTATACATTGATAGAGTTGTGCCTATTGTGACTGTCTGCGGATGAGGCGCGATGATAGTTACACCGTCGTGGCAGTGCAGAAATAGTGACGAGGTAATGGCAATATTGAAATTAACTGCGTTTATTTTAATGGCAAGCTGCACTGATGAGATGCGTTAACATATGCCAACAAGTGTTTCCACGCTCTAGGTACACGAACACCGAAGACTGTCGACATTGGCGTGATGGTGAAGAAGATGGGATCCCGAGCTGCGAAGATGCAGTTGCCCATGTCTTCAATGTCTGGATGAGACGGATCGTTGATGAGACCAGTCCACGTATGCGCTACATTGTGGGCGTTTTCTGAGCCACCAGCCTCTCCAGGAATTTCACCGGCTGTGACGTTGACAGTTGCAGCCGTGTTATCAGTGTCCACGACGTATCACCCAGAAAATCCCTGGAGCTACCGTTGGTGACCACCATGTTGTAGATGACACACAAGTTTTTGTACCTAATCTGATCATTGTTTCTACAATTCTGCTTGATTTCGGCCTCGAGCTAGGAGTTGTGTCCCAAGTGGAGAAAGTTGGGAGGCATATGGTTGGCGTGGTTCCGCAACTCGTCTTGAAGGGCACAATTGTTGATGCTGAAGTTGGGAAGGAAGAGAGCCGGGATCATAGCTGCATCTTGATCTAGGTGATTGTCCCAATTCCAGAAAGGAAGGGCAAAGGCGGGATAGTTGATCAATTGGCGAGAATTCTCTCGTGGTAGTAGGGATACATCCTGTGCCACGGAAGGAAGGTCCAGCTGTAATGGACCTGAAGAAGAATTCCTGTTTCTGGGCCGAGAGGACCAGGGGTCTTTCGCTGCTAGAAAGCTTCGTTACAGAAAGAGCAGTGGACTCTCCACTGGTTGAGGAAACTTCTGGGGTCGTTGTCTGGAAGAGCTTTCATCCTTGCGTAAGCCAAGTTGTACTTCCTTACATATTCGGGGGTCTTTTGCGAGCATCTCTGCCGTAGTGGCTTCTGTAAGATATTGAAAGGCTAAGACAATTGCGAATAAGTAGTTCACCATGATAAATTGTCGGTCCATCATTGCACTGCACCTTCCTTGGCTGCTTATTCAAGGAGGATCCATCTCTAGAATCATGATCGGAGAGTTGGTCGAATGGAAGCACGGGCAGTCGAACTGCAAGATTTCAAGGTTGTGCAAAAAAGGAGCAAAGTTGAAGGATCACGAACAAATATATTCTCAGTTTACTGTACATGTCATTGGCAGCTCTCTAGTTTAGAATACGGGAACTGCATAGATCATAGGGAGATGGTAGATACCGAACCAAGTAAGTGGCTTGTTCGGAATCCTGCAGATGCTAATACGATTTTGCAGAATAAAGAACTTGTAAGGGGTGTTATTTCACTAGAGAAACTTACATGTAGTTAGGCGTTGAACTGCGTGTGTTTGTGTGTGGAGACCTCAAGGTGACAAACTTGCCCGAACGGACAAGCCGTGAACTTGGAAAGTGAAGGTAAGAGGGATCCAGTTTATACATTGGAGGGACGCAAATGTAGCTGAGCTGTGCGTGTGCGCACATTACACAGGTTTTCCTTTCTCAAAACACGTGAAGAATCACCCTTCTAATACCGGACTTCTGTTCATGCGACTTTTCCTTGCCACCAATCGTTTATCTGCTGGCGGTTCGATACCTGGAGACGTTTGCAGCGTTTGCGGACGTTTGCAGACGTTTGCATTAGAACTTTCGTTTCAACTTAAATCTGAAATAATCTGAGGTGTTACAATGCGATCACAGCTAGCTGAAGTCGCATGATTTATTTACCTCAACATGTGCGCATGTCCATCACAGATGATTTAGAATTACTCCTGAGAGTACGCTACGACGGCTATCAGAAGTGATTCTGTGATGTGGTCTCTTGTTCCTTTAGTTCCGAAACAACAGAACAAAGAAGACTCAGAAATTAAAGGGCGACTACATTTTGCAACGCGAAGTATGTTATCTGCTTCCATCTTGGAGTACTATGTAAAGAACATACAGAGGAAGGAGGTTATGAATAGTGGCGTTATGAATAGGAGGACGATATGGCTAAGCTGTAATGTGATGAACACATTTTCCACCCTATGAACGGTTCCTGGTTTTAGGTGTGGATTTGTCTATATCCCACTACTTCACACTATCTAAATAATAAACAGCTAATGCCACCTGTCCTTAAATAAACCTATTAAGGAAGAGCATGGGATCGCGGTCTGATGATCCGATTTGTCTACAACGATTCTTGAACAACATTAGGTAGTTTCTGAAACTTCACATTTTCTATTGATTTAGTAATGGTGTTGCTTCATAAGCACCTTCTTACCTATAGGAAAATCCTGGATATGGGTACAATAAGTACGTGTTATTATAAGAAAAACAGTACAGCAAGCAAAATATTTGGAAATAATATATCTAGCTCAATCGGTTCTCATCTTGTATTTTATATTTGATATAGTAATCTCACACTGATCACCGACAACAGTACGGTTCTTCTTGAAGCACCTAGGGAAAATGTACGAATCATTCGAAAGGTAAGCATAAAGCTTTTTTAACCATGGAGTGCACAAGGAGGCTCATAAATAAACATGGACATAGAAATTTAGTTTCAGATGGCACTTAAATAAAGCTTGCTAGATGTTAATTCCTCCAACGACTTAATTCGTACATCCCAAAAAATAAACAAATAGATCAATATAACAAATTTAATCTTGGATGTCAACTATGTCAATTTGATTGCTTGCATCATATCCATGTGTATGTCCTAAGGGGTCAAATCATAATCCTTATGTATCTCACTCACCTAGGTTTTTATCCTTGCAAGGTAGAGAGTTTATGACAGACTTGGCATGGTGTATTTCATACCACTCTAGATAACGTCCCTTTTGCATGGGGAGGTCTAGCCATAGTTTAGCACAAAAAACGTTAGCAACATAAATAGCTCCTTCTTGCTTCTTGTATTCCATACAATTCGCTATTTTGCTCTTCTTTGTCTCTCCGTATCTGCCAAACTTCAACCCACTTACATATCCTCACATGTCCACTCTCCAAACCCTAAAAAGTATTAGTACTCCTAATTTTCATCTCACATCTTCATCCCGATCAAAATAGCTCAAACTAGTATATAAAGACTAAGAAATTAGAAACAAAAATTCTTATACTAAAAAAGGTATCATTCCAAACCCTAAATACATTCATATCTTCCTCGAGAATTTTCCACATGGTTTCAATTTTGATATCCATGGTTGTGAAATTGAAAAACAAAGACCATAATCCATTTATTTGTATCCTATAACTAATATTACGGACACTTGGAAATTGAAAAATTACTCCGTGTCCCCCCTGTCTACCTAACTCAATCCCGTAGAGATAAGTTCATGGACCTTTTCATATCCATAGATAAGTTTACAAGAATAAGAATAAGTTCATAAAAATAGACCTGTCATGTTATTTATTTGTTTTTAGATTTCGACATACAAGAATCAGAAGTCCCAAAGCTACATAAAACTCTTCCATGTTGTCTTCAAGGTGAAGATGTTCAGAGCTGTTCGATCGGAAATAAAATTGCTCCAACACATATGCATCAACCTCCTTATATATCTACGTAATGGATGATTCATTGTAATAGACATATATACTTTGTCCACTGCAGTTCGACCTCTAAAACAGAAGTGTAAGATGCGAAGCATTATGAGGAAGAGCAGACAACATGGCTGGCGCCACCTCAACTCCAGTTCTAAGTTTAAGAATCACTCAAAATACTTAGATTTCATGTAGGAACAAAAATAAAGTGAAGTGATTCTTGGGTCTTTTTGATGGTCCTTGTCATTATCTTTCTGTTAAGGTAAAGAGGTAATTTGAAGTAAGCAAACCTTGAAGATTGTCGCCAACATTCGCAGTAAGCGTTAGCAGCAAATGAATTTAGTAATTTTGTGTATTTCCTACACAATGTTGGGTTCCTGGTTAGAATTTTATGATCTTGATTGAGATAACAAATTGGATGGAAAGGCAATTAGGCAGACACAGAATCTCAGAATCACGTGCTGGAATAACTCAGCAACGTTTCTACACGATCTACGAGATGGAAATGAAGTGTCTGTTCACCTACTATCACACGATGGAACTCATCCGGTGTATAAAAGCTGTACGGTTGCCTTTCACTTTCCATGTTCAAGTCTTGTCCTCCCTCTGATCAAGACTTGAACAAAGCTTGAACAAGCTGTGTCCACTATTGTCTACTCGACCTTCACACTCACAGCTCAACACCAGAGTTGCAATTTGAGAGTGTACGTATCTGTCCCAAAATTTTAAGCTTTTCAATAAACGAGTTACTGTAGAGACTTGATTCGGAGTGCACGTCAATTCCTGTCTCCCAACTCTTCCAAAACACTTGCGACTTTGCAGTAACAACTTTAGCTATTTAGTCTGAGGATGGTTCTAACGTTTGATTGCTCATGCTTATAGTCCAACTAAAAACTTTTCTCCGACGCTCCCTTGCAGGTTACCAAATCTTAAGTGGCGTGTCGTTCTCAGCTGTTAAGGAAACCTGAATTGTTTTTCATGAGAAGTACCTTTGCAGCTGCACCTATGAATTTAGATAGGTTGGTATCGAAAACAGACAGTCAGGGAAGAAGCAGTGCGTCGAAGATGGGTGTACATCTCCCATTTGCGAGCTACATATGTGCAATTGTGCTAAGCTTTCTCGCAAACAGTGCAACCGCCGAATCGTCACAATGATAACCTCTTGGGCAGAATCATTCCCATAAGAGTGTAATATCACCACACCAAGCACACCATGAAAAGATAAATCTAAATTAATCACACTCGCTATAAATCTAATCCAAAAGCTGGCAACTGTTCATATGTAAAGAAGGTCCCTTTGCCACTGAATTTCCCTGTATTCCTTTTGCATGACTATATTTAGGATTACATTGCAAAGATATATATTCTTGTTTGCCCCAGAGATTTTGTGGTTGTACAAGTCCAATAGTACTACAAAGTCCTACAAGTAGTATCATGAAATGCACTCATGAAGAGGTAGTTGGATTCTCAAGGGACTTAATGAATAAGTAGATATCTTGGTAACCTCTTATCTCTAAAGTTAGGATCCTAATCCTATGTTATCCTAATTGTAACCATCTAATTAGGGTTGTGACAAGTGTCAAGGAAGATGTTGGTTCTCCCCCAAAATTTGTGTTTGAATTATAAATTCCCTCCTAAGTTACTACTCCAAAGTGGCACTCAGCTGGCCAAGAAGATTGCACAAACCCAAAGGCATTCTCTATGAAAACTACTTTTAGGCCCAAAGTCCTTTGGCTTCTTTTCTATATTATAAATTTACAAGGAACCTCCTTGCAACAAAGTCATAAGAACACATAAGTGATTCGTACCATTAGTAATTGTTGAGCCTGCATTCTTAGCTCATGTATCTTTGTCTTTAATGCTTCTCCTTCTATTCTGCTTTCAGCATGTCCGAGAAGGTGGTTCATCTGGAAATCAAAATTACATCCATGACAAACAAAACCTTTACCATAACCCTTAGGCACTTGCGCTACAAACTCTCTCCTCTCTCTGCGCTTAGAGTCCAAGACAAATGAGACAAAGTTCCACACTACTTTGCAGCCCATCTATATGCAGTCTAGTCCTAACATGACTATGGTTCTATTTTAAGATATACTTACTACAATTAATTCCAGTCCAGAAAGAACCCAAAATTTCAACATTATGTTAAGTCTTATAAACTACTCACTAGATTTGAAACTCTCAGTAAGAAGATTTCACAAAATATGTCATCCTGTAGACTGGATTCTTTGACATCAATTTGCTCTTTACATTAGATATACCGTATTGGCCAATTTTAGATTATACATTTCACGCTATTTAGCTTCATAAGGTGTGTTCTCGAGTCCCTTGGTGTTAGGAAAGGTGTTGCTACTCTTTGAGACTACCATGTATTTCAGAATTCGTTGTACATTTCAGAAATCTTATACTCGCCAATGTAAAGTTTGCATGATTGGTTCTAGCTCTTCTTCATCGGTGATTGTCTCTTTATGACTATTCTCTATTTCAGGATATTCATACATTTCAGAAATTTTATACACTCCAATATAACGTTTCCTTGACTTCTTTTGCCTCTTTTTCATGAGTGATCGTCTCTGAATAAGTCATATGATGTTTGATTAGATAGAGAGTAAGCGTGACTTTCGATATAAGCCATTAATCGTAGCTAGAGTTTTCTACGGATATATAGGATTAGACTGCTACCTGCAGTTATCTACAGGTCCAGCCGGGTCATCAAAGCAAGTCTTTGAATTTCAAGTTCGAAGCAAAGATTTTAACGATCAACGAAAAAGATCTGAACTGCTCTGTAGCTCATTGTCAGATTTGTATGATGTTTAGTTCAACTTACATATTATACTGCTGCACTGATCTAGGATCCGATGTAAAGCCTTCTTTGTGTTTGAATCATGTATATGTCTTATTTCCTATTGGTGGTCATCTAAATTGGGAGTGAAATATGCTAAAACTGCTGGAGAAATTGGTATTGAATTGATATGAGACAGCGTACATAACTCAACTGGTTATTTAGCGAGTCCAGCCGTTGGTTATACAACCGTCGCTGTGGAATTATGGGTAGCAACTGAGGACTTATACATGAGTGGGCAGTTTCGAGTTACAGAAATTAGAGACGAAATTACATGAGTTAAAATGTAGTTCCATCTGCGCAGAGATCTGCTGGGTTTCATGTTGGGCGGAGGATACAGTACACGGTGAAGCCGCCCTATGATGTTGGTACCTTTAGGGACAGAAATGGTGTTCCGGAAACGGACAGTGACAATCCAGATGACTAACGTTCCGTGAATTCGATGTGAATAACATTATGAATCTATATTTCAGAATCTATGCTTATGTACCGTAGCCTATGTACATAATCTAGCTAAATTGAACTTTAATCTGAAAGTGATTGTAATCTTCATGAAGTTTCAATAAGATGCACTACATTACTTGCTACATCAAAATAATATTCTGTCACCAACATTCAACAACACTAAATGTATCCAGATGGCTTAACATAATGTACGGGAAATTGCTCTGCTTAGTTCAAAAACTCGTAACTGACTATAGCTACCCATTGAGGGCTGATACAAGACTGAATTCATTGAATTAACTTGTGAAAAGCGCTAAGAAAGTTTTCGATCAGAATGGTGATCATTTTGAAAATACGAACCAATATAAAGCTATTTGTCATCCGATCCTGTTGGGTGACAGGTATTTCCTCTGAATCGATGATATCTACAGAAACGAAATCGTCAAGAATATGAATGGCTGCCAAATTCAGCTCTGAGATAAGGGTTTGTTTGTGTAGAATATCCATGACAACGTTGCCATCACGAATATCTATCCACACAAACTGGTGATGAGTCTCGGATGATCGGCTCTTCCTTGTCTGTGACCGTGAAAATGTTAACAGTTGATGCTTCTTCTTGGAGCTCCTGTTGGCTACAATTTCAAGATTAATGATGCTTGTGACATCCTGTATTGCAAGTTACATGTTAGATAAAGCATATATAATACATGAATGACTAATCCAAATACCGATACATCTCTTGTGTTCAATTCTAATACTTTTCATGTATAGTTTCTGGAACAAACCAAAGCTTTATTCAAGTTTGATACTACTATGACTGCGGTTTGTTGGCGCACGACAAGAAAGTTGACCCCGACTATGAGGATATCTACCTTCACCAGGACATGCTCCCCACGTCCTTGACTCGCCAGATATCAGATAATCAGGATGGTGTCATTGTTGGGAAGACGCTTGATATTACAGCATCCGCATATCAGCGAGAACGTTGTAACTGTGGTTCTGCTCCCACCAACGATCAGAAAATAGACGCGGACCATATATCCTCCCTCGTCTGAGCATGCCGGATCCTCGAGAGTCCAGGTATTTGGTGATGCTGAAGGCCTTCTAGTTGGGGAAACAATTGATAACAGTGTCAGTCAGAGGGTTCATATAGTGGAATCCAGTGTAATCGAATATATTATGTTAGTTTAGTTAATCTCTAGTTTAGAGACTTCCCTTGACTTGAAGAATCCTCTAGAAGCCCTGCCAGATGTCCTCTACTTAGGGTAAAGAGTGGGCGCAGCCCTAATTAGGGTTAAGCAAAGCAACCCCCTAGGGTTTGCTTAAGTGTATATAAGAGTATTTTCTATTCCTGTTTCAGTTAGTTCTTCAACAAGGGTGATTCCCAACACCTCTTCCTTGCATTTCGTGAAGTCCTGAGTTGCCTAACATCATCTCAGGATTGTCTTTGGATATCTCAGTATTAGAGGCTACTAGTGCTGCATGAGAGAACCTACTTGATGCTTGTGAGCTGTGATACAAGAGGAGAGATCTAGTATTGCAGTAGTGATGTCTGATACATCAGAGATCAGAGGGAGTGATAGACCTTCCACTTCAAAGAGTAGGAAGCTTGGTTCTTATCAGGTTATGGGCCCACAATCACCACTGGGGTTGATAGTAGAACTCAGAGAGATAGAGAAACTGGGGAAGACTAACTACAAAGCTTGGGCTTTGGATGTGAGTACTATCTTAGACAGTTATGACTGTCTAGAGTTTACATTAGAAGCTCATGATATAGATGAGCTAGAGGCAAACAAGGAGGAGAGAGTCAAGCACTCTACTACTAGGAGGTTTCTGCTGAGGGCTATGGAAGAGCCAGCTAGAGACCTAGTGGATACTTATGTTTGGAGTTGGGAGATTTGGGAAAAGATCAGGAACTATTACACTGTTGAGAAGCAGGAGAGCTCCTACCGAGTCTGGTCTACAGTAAAGAACTTGAGACTGGAGGAAGGTGAAGATTTCATCTGTTATCTGTCAAAACTGCAGAAGCTTTTCAAGTGTATCAAGGAGGATGGGGTTGGACTTACAGAGAAGTATGAGATCAATCATCTCTTAGATAGTCTTCCTTCAAGCTATGACTCTGTCCTAGTAGCTCTGCAAGTTTTACCTGTTGAAACTGTCACATGGGATTTTGTGATACACAAATTGCTGGTGTTTAGCAAACACTGTCCTAGTAGCTCTGCAAGTTTTACCTGTTGAAACTGTCACATGGGATTTTGTGATACACAAATTGCTGGTGTTTAGCAGACACAGGAAAGACAAAGGGCTGAAGTTATATGAGCAGGGAGATGCTGCTCTGTTCAGTGCTTCTTCTCAGTCAAGAAGAGTGCCAGATAGAAGAGTGAGCAAACCAGAGCAAACCAGAGTGAGTAACTCTGGTAAAGGAGTTAGTAGTGTTGATGACAGGACTTGTTATTTCTGTAATGAGAAAGGTCATATTGCACTCAGATGTCCCAAGAGAGGACAAAGGAGAGAACGAGAGCTGAAGATGGTAGGCAAGAGACCTCAACCAGTAAAGGGACAAAAATCTGGGAGTTCAGCTTACAACTCAGAGGAGTGCCATGAGATAGTCAGCGATGAGGAGGGGTACTCAGCAGAAGAGCTGGATTGTGGAATGTTGGCAGAATCACAATTGTCCTCAAACGGTTCTGGATGGTTCTTGGACTCAGGAGCCACCTCTCATATCTGTTATCAGAAGGAGCTGTTCTCAACTCTTCAACCTCTGAAGATTCCCAAGAGTGTTCGTTGTGGACTTGGGATTCTGAATCCAGTGTTAGGAACTGGCAAAGTTCCTATTGCCTTCATGGGATGTTCTGAAAAAGGCTATTTGGAAAATGTACTGTATGTTCCAGATTACACCAAGAACTTGATATCAGTACATAGCCTCATGGAGCATGGTGTGGATGTTCTGTTTGAAAGCAACAGAAATCAATGTACTTTGAAGAAAGGAGAGCTGGTCCTTGGGTATGGTACTGCCAAAGGGAAGCTGTTCAAGTTGATGGAAGCTGATGGTTCGGATTTTGCATTGGTAGCAGAAAACAGAAATGATATCCATCTCTGGCATTTGAGGTTAGGGCACTTGTCAGTGCAAAACCTATTTGCCTTGGAGAAGGTAGTGGATGGGTTGAAACTAGATCCCAAAGGAAAACTCGAGTTCTGCATTGGGTGTGCAGAAGGTAAGGCACACAAGGCTCCTATTCCCAAGAAATCTTCATCTAGAGCTTCTGGTATTCTAGATGTCATACATTCTGATGTATGGGGATACATGACTGAGAAGTCATTGAGTGGAGCAGCCTACTATATTTCTTTTGTCGATGATTACAGTAGAAAGAGCTTTATCTATCTCATGAAAAGCAAGGATGAAGTGCTGCGAAAATTCCAGAAGTTTGTAGCCATGGCTGAGTTGCAGACTGGGAGGAAAGTCAAGCGATTGAGAACAGATGGAGGCAGAGAGTACAGGAATGAGGAATTCCTCTCTTTTCTGTCCGAAAAAGGAATCCTCCTTGACTGTACTGCAAGAGACAGTCCTGCACAGAATGGAGTTGCAGAAAGGTTGAATAGGACACTGGTGGACAAAGCATTGGCAATGCTCCAACATGCCAAGCTAGAGAGAAAGTTTTGGGGTGCTGCAATTAGCACTGCAAATTTTCTTAGAAATATCAGTGGTACCACAACATTGCAAGGAAGAACTCCTGAAGAATGCTGGAGTGGTAGGACACCTAATCTTTCAGCTTTGAAAGTCTTTGGATGTCCTGCCTATGTTCATATCCCCAAGGAGCAGAGGAGGAAGTTCACAAAGAAGGCTGAGAGAATGCTTTTTGTAGGATATGAAGAGGGATTGAAAGGATATCTTCTGTACAATCCTAAGTCTGGACAGATCATCAGAAGTAGAGATGTACTCTTTGATGAATTGAGGACTTGGAGTGAGAACAGTGATGAGTTGCAGAAGCAAGCTGATCAGTTTGATCAGCCTGATCAATCTATCTTCCCAAGCTGCAGAGTCAGTTTTTCGGATCAATCATCAGAAGAGCAATCTCTACCTGAAGCTGATGGTTCACCAAAGGAGAGTCTGAAGGTGTACAAAAGAAGGCCTAAACAGACAGTGGTTTCTGATTCTGATACTAGAGAAGGTGACTCCCACAAGCAGTCTGCAGATGCAGAATCTCTGAGTGAGACTCCAGAGATGTCAAGAGACGGCATGAATCTTCTGGGCACAGAGCCAAGAAGATCACAGAGAGATAGAAAACCTATTGACAGACTTGGCTTTCTATCAGAAGAGATGTTAGATGAATCTTACATCTGTCATGAAGATTGTGATCCAGACACTTTACAGCAAGCTATGCTCAGACCAGATTCGAGTCAGTGGGAGTTGGCTATAGCAGAAGAGAAGAAGTCTCTTCAGACTAATGGTACATGGGTACTAGCTGATTTGCCACCAGGTAGGAAAGCAATTGGTTGCAAATGGGTTTTCAGGGTCAAACGGGGAGCTGAGAATGAGATCCTGAAGTACGAAGCAAGACTTGTTGCAAAGGGCTTCAATCAGAAAGCATCAATAGATTATTCAGAAACTTTTGCACCAGTTGCCAGGTATGGATCTATTCGCATGCTTCTAGCTCTTGCAGCAGAGAGAGATTGGGAAGTGGAGCAGTTAGATGTGAAAACAGCCTTTCTCAATGGAGATTTGAGAGAGACTATTTACATGGATGTTCCAGATGGATATACTGAAGGCAAAGGAAAAGTATGCTTGCTTAAGAAGGCTTTATATGGCCTTAAGCAAGCTCCTAGAGCCTGGTATGAGAAACTGGACTCATACTTGAGAGAGCAGGATTTCAAACGAGCAGATTCTGACATGAGTGTGTATACTAGAGATGATGTATACATAGCTGTATATGTAGATGATCTGTTACTGTTGGGGAACAGTGAATCTATCAAAGGAGTGATAGATTTCTTGTGCTCTGTTTTTGAGATGACTATCCTTAGTGCTGTAAAACTCGTTTTGGGAATCAAAGTGAGCAGAGACAGAGAAGCAGGATGGATCCGGATCAGCCAACCACAGTATGTGAGATCCATACTAGCTAAGTATCAAATGACAGAGGCAAATCCTGTCTCCACACCTCCTGATCTGGGGTGGAAGCACAGAAGAATCATAGATGGGGAGGTGAATCTCGGTGACAAAGTGTTGTATCAGAGTGCTCTTGGTTCTCTAATGTTTATCATGGTCTGTACAAGACCAGATATATGCTATGCAGTGGGAGCACTAGCTAGATATACTAGCAACCCTGCACAAGTACATTGGAAAGGTGTAAAGAGAGTATTTAGGTACTTAAAGGGTACTCAAGATGCATTCTTGGAGTACAAAAGGCAAGGTAACATACTTGCTCCTACTCTTGAAGCATATACAGATGCTAGTTGGGGAGATGACACAGATAACAGCAGATCAACTAGTGGATATGTAGTTATGCTTAGTGGTGGAGCAATCAGTTGGCGTAGTAAGCAGCAAACATCTGTTGCACTGTTTACTACTGAGGCAGAATTTATGGCTGCCTCAAATGCTACTCAAGAAGTCATCTGGAACAGGAGACTTCTTAAGGAGCTGGGTTTTGAGCAAAAAAGTCCTACTACATTGTACTGTGACAATACAAGAAGTATAGCACTAAGCAAAAATCCTGTACATCACCCAAGGACTAAGCACATTGAGATTAGAAGAAGATTTGTAGAGGAGAAAGAAAAGGAGAATGTTGTGAAGTTAGTTTACTGTCCTACACAGGAGATGACAGCAGATGTGTTTACAAAAGCATTACCTAAAGATAAACACATGAAATGTGTAGTAGAAATGAGAATAGTCCTAAACTCTCATTAAGTGGGAGTGTTAGTTTAGTTAATCTCTAGTTTAGAGACTTCCCTTGACTTGAAGAATCCTCTAGAAGCCCTGCCAGATGTCCTCTACTTAGGGTAAAGAGTGGGCGCAGCCCTAATTAGGGTTAAGCAAAGCAACCCCCTAGGGTTTGCTTAAGTGTATATAAGAGTGTTTTCTATTCCTGTTTCAGTTAGTTCTTCAACAAGGGTGATTCCCAACACCTCTTCCTTGCATTTCGTGAAGTCCTGAGTTGCCTAACATCATCTCAGGATTGTCTTTGGATATCTCAGTATTAGAGGCTACTAGTGCTGCATGAGAGAACCTACTTGATGCTTGTGAACTGTGATACAAGAGGAGAGATCTAGTATTGCAATAGTGATGTCTGATACATCAGAGATCAGAGGGAGTGATAGACCTTCCACTTCAAAGAGTAGGAAGCTTGGTTCTTATCATATTACTACAGAAATAGTGCGGATGAGACATAGTTTCTGCAACTAACCTTAAACTAGTACTGGAGAGACCGTAGTCCTGGTTGCGTTGACGAACCACTCCGTATACGAGTTGCCTCGTATCATCTGTGGTGTGCACGGTGTCCAAGAAATCTAGTGATGTCCCATCAACTCTGAAATGGGACTTTAAGATCCAGAATAGATCAATAAAGGGGGATTTGTATATCTCACCAGCGACAGCGAAATCGTTTTATGACACCGGGACTCGCAATGTAAGCGACTGAATCTCCGCGCTGAGTTTTCTCTCCATGATTGTTTTCTCCATTGTTGAAGTGATAGTATTCGCGGAGTACTCAGCAGATGAACGCCGGGTGTCTGTTTCTGAGATGAAATTTCCAACTCCTGGGAAAACTTTTGTGCGTGTTGAAGAAGCTTCGACCTATAAATGCGTGAAGTGCTCTTAGAATATGGGTAGAGGTGTTATCCGAGCACAAGGCTAGGGATATTAAGTGCGGCAGCTTACGAAACTCAGCCTCTAGTAGGAAAATAATATAAAACTTGGTAAAGCAAGGAATTACCCGGCAGAAGTTATCCAAGTGCCATTTACAGTACATAATGAAGCACATGCACAGTACAAGCTGTATGGGCATTGCGGAATTTCTCTATCGAGTCAAACGGATAGGTACCTCTGAGTTGTTTGAGAAGACTACTGCTAACGTATCTGTGTCGCAGAAGATTCCAGTGATTGGTATCAGTGGTGCTACGATACTTCCAGATGATTGACAATTGTCCTGTAAATCTCGAGAGTCTTCAATGTACTGAATGACATTCTCCAAAGGAAGTCCCGCATTGGACATCCCATATTGATGAAGAGCGATAGATTTAAAATACTGAAGTAAAACCATGGAACAGACAAGGACCACTGCCATTGGCACTTGCGGCACTACGAGACCGTGCATAGCACAAGCAAGTAGTGCTGCTATGGTTGACTCCTGTTGGAGATAAGTCTATATCCACTGTGGCCTGAAGTTGCTAACCATCATATAGATTAGCTTCCAAATGAGAGCCTGAGTACGCAATGCTGTCTCCATCCAAGCGCACAATCTTTGCAAAGAGAAAGCTATAAATCTTGACGAAACACAAACACGTAATAAAGTCACCAGTATTACTTGCAGTTCTGTCCAGGTGAAAAACGAGCTGGACTCGCTGAGTAACATCTTGATGAAGTGCTTGAAAATGAGTAAACTCTATCGAAACTCTAATGTGTAATCTGAGAAATTGCGATTCAAAGGTTCGATAAATGACAGTTTTTTAAACCCTGGATATGCTAACGCGAGAATGTAAAGTCTAGAAGAAAGACTGTATTCAGGAACAGAAAGGAATACGTACCCTCCATTTCTATGGTTGACCTCAAACCCTAAACTACCGGTACAATTTCTAAATCACCTGTACAAATTCAAATTTCAAATTTCTGTTGGGGACGCAATTTACCACCATTACTCTACCAAATTCCGGCTTGCAAACAGTACGTTATATCCATTGTCCTACATCATTCACAGTCTATAGAATAAGCTTTCGGATAATAAACAAGCCCAAAAGGTTGATAGCATTGAACTTTATACTCTAGAGTGGGTTTTTAGCTGATGAGGGAAATGCATATACAAAGGAAAAGATAATAATCTTTAGCATAATAAACAAGCACAAAATTTAAAGGGATTTAACCTTATACTTCTAGAGTGGGTTTTAATTGATGAGAGATATACCTGTTGGAAGGAAAGGGTCACAGATGTCTTTCGAGCTTGGTTAGATATGTACCATAAGCTGTATGGGAAATAACAAGTTTCCCAACTGAGTTCGTGGATTTTCCCGTCGAACAAGCTCAAGAGATTCTTACCTTACACAGTGGATTGTTGAGTGATAAAAGGTGCGAATTGGATAATGGGGTCTGGATGCTTTTGTTCTCGCGCGTTTCTGTTGCCGGTCGTTCTGGAAGCCCAATCCTCGCCTTGCCTCATTTCCTTGTGGAGAGTCACTCTCTCCACTAGCAGATGTTCGATAGCATACATCCATTCATGCAAAACCTCACTCAACCGAGGAAGCCCGTTATTCTTCATTCTTGCCGACAGTATTTTCGACTAGAAAAAGCACTTGCAAATGACAATACGGCAAAAATTCTCCGCTTACTCCTAATAGCTATAATATATTGCTATTCCAACATATTTATCACCAGTCTCTTCTTTCATGAGAATATGTAACCTGAGATACTGCAAATGCAAAGAAGATAATTCCTTGTTACGAGAATGGAATTAAGGTATACTCAATCATTGTGTCTCATCTGTGCCAAATTCTTTATCACGCCGAGATTAAGGTGACCACTGAACTAGCGTTCTTGAAGGGCCACTCGACTGCACAACACCACCATGGTCTCATGGACGTATTTTTGCAATAAGATGAGCTTTGCAAAATCGAGCCTGCTCTCCCCTAGCTATCGGTTGCAAGAGCTATTCGAAGGGCTTTGTAACAACCCACTTCATAGCACAGTATTGATAAATAACAATTCGGACACAGAGATACAGTTTAGGAATGGTTAGTTTTGGAGAAAGATTGTCACTTTTCTAGTTCTTTATGATTTTAGTCTTCGTCCTCTTGGAACAGAAACCACATCCAAAAGAGAAGGCACACTGAAGAACAAAGAAAGTAAAATCACTAACATGGGGAAGGTCTAATTCCAAAGAAGGTTTGGAGAGTGATGTTTTAGCACGTCAGTGCTAGTTCTCTTTGAGGGATCTGAATGTCACTCCAAAGACGTATGTACTTCCCTTCCAAAGGCCAAGATCTTTTCTCTTTGCAAGAAGGGCAAGACTCTCTTTTGAAGACAAGTTCCCTTCACTTCTGAAAGGCATAGGCTCCTTCCAAAGATCTCGTTGATAATTCTTCTAAAGAAAAGCGTTCTACCCATTAAATGTATTGTCTTTTCACAAGTTCAACATCTTCGTGTCAGTCTTTCAGTCAATCTGCGCATTTTGGAGTATTACAACACTACATCACATAGAGTTCCATCAAGGTGTCCCATCCAAGCAATTGTGAGTATACTGAGGATCAAACACACACAACAATTACAAGGCTTAATGAGAATCTCTATCAAAGCACAAGCATAAGGGAAAGGCAGATACACAGAGAATCAAAAAATGACAAGTAGCTAGAAAGCCATTCATTTATTCACCAATCGCTTTCACTGAATGATTCAGCACTTTGGGTGTTAGACTTAAATAGTAAAGTGACCAGAGAGTTACAAAACCTGATAAAACTGCCTAATGCTCAGATGGGTATTAAAGACTCAAGATCAAGAACTGGTAATGATTACTCAATTATTTTTTTCTTTCTAATGGTTCTACTTGCCTAGGTGGACAGAGGGGCGGGCAATAACTGTTTTACCAGCTCCGGTTTAGTTGGCTCCTTTGGTGCAAAGTCTTCTCCAGATATCCATAACCATTCCTCCATTTCAACCAATGCTAGTCCCTAATTTCTCTAATTTCTGTAAACTTTTGGTCAACTTTGACTCTAAAATCTAATGTTAACCCCTCTATGTCCTGATCGTCTTCTGGCTGCATTAACTTTTGCTTTGTGCGTCTTAGCTCATGAATTGCACCAGTTGTAGAGATCAATTTGGTTAACTCCTTGATAAAGCTTGGATAATGTGTCAAACAACCTCTTCAAACTCTTCTACTTATCGATCAAAATGTTTTGGTTGTTTCTCCTTCAGCTCGTTGCTAGTGATCATGACAACTGTTTGCATCAGCTGAACAGCACAGCCGATCGATAAAATTGGCATTATATGGATGGTCAGTATACGTAGCCACAGCTGTAGAAGATGTCCTTCATAAGTACTTTGGCAGGATATATTGACGCGTCCGACTTTACCAGTTGGTACGACAGACAAAACAGATGGATGCGACCATTAAAATTTAGAAATTATTGGAGCTTTTAGAGAACTCTCAGAACGGGGATCTACTTTTCTTCTTCCGCCGGCAAAAGTTACATTACCTGCGGGATGTAACTTAAACTAGCATCGCTGAGCTGCCATGCTGATAATAAGACGGAGAAGTGCATAAGTGAGTGAAAAGGCGACAACATACAACACAAGAAGGCTGTGAAGACCCCATCAAACCGTACAAGGGAGAGACAAAAGAGGTAGAACGGGGCTAAGGCCCAAGTGGATAAATATGGAAGAAAGAAGGCCTTGGGGTTTCCTGCCGAGACTAGAATGTCCCCCGGATTTCCCATCGGGAATCGGAATTGGAGTCCCGTAGGATGTAGGTGGGGTGGGATTCGTAGTCGTGTGTGCCTTGTGCTTGGATCTGTCAAGTATGGTTGATTTGAAGGGAAATTGTAGATCTCATCGGTGGATTGACTGATTGACAGCAATTCCTCCGGGAATTGGGAGTTTGGTAGTTCAATCGAGTTGGCGAACTCGGTAGCTTTAGGATCGTGCGTGCTATCGTCCTCAGGGTTGGGAACATGCGCTCCCTAGGTAGCCTCGTTATCGTCTTGTTCTTTTTCCGATTCTCGTGACTGTATTAGTCATGTGCAATCATTTTAGTAGTATCGCGACAGTATTAATGTGAGTGCAATTATTAGTTGTGAGGCAAATCGTGGTGAATTTACGTTACTTTATTTCGAGAACCAAAGCCATGAGTTATAATGCAAGCTATATACGGAGCTTGTAAGGCTACAAAGCTTCTGAACGGCTTGCAGCTTTAGTGACCTTTGCATAAACCCAAGCGACACATGTGGAGAGGTCAAGCTTCCTAACAAGACATGTACACTCTTGCGACTCCAAGCACACAGCTCCAGGTGCAGGACTCATGTTCGGATCCTTACATCATATCTTCATTAACACATTATCTTTAAAGTGGAACATGTTTTGATGTTTCCTCCAATATACCACATCCTGCTCAACGGATTTTGGAAAAGAGATCTAATGCTCGAGCTGGGACATGCTGTTCCAAGTTGTTCCGATGTTATAACATATTCTCCACAGTTAATGCTATAGATTAATACGATGTATCGCTCGAGCTAGGACGTACCCAAGGGGAATAATGAATATCATCAAACATGGCTATGGGAATTTGAGGATCCTTTGCACAGATTGCCCAATCCTGTGAATATGGGAAAGGCCTTCACTATGGGCTTCTTTCCCTCGGGGATATAGGCAACAGCCACATCTCCATCCAAGTCATTAGAGTAGCATTATCATGATTAATGTTTGAGTTGTACTTCTTGTCATGGTATTTAATTGTGCATGTGTTCAGGGCCTCAAAAGTTAAGGAGTACTGAAAGGTGCTACTCTTGAATGACTAGACATGTTTCTCCAAATTTGCTAACAATACATCCATGCATGGTTGAAGATCATTTGTATCCTTTCTCCCAAGTGGTCCAAGGCTACCTTGAGCTCTTGCATAATGTGAGGGATATGCACTTTCTATGCATCTGGGTTGGTGCTGATTGTGGCATTACAAGCACCTTGCAACCTCATCTCTGAGTGGATGTGGTAAATCTCCTTGTTAGATACTTGGAGCACCTTGATGTATTCATTTGAGGGACATGTTTGCAGTCTGATTGCTTATCACTGGTTGATCAACTTCAAGTTGTCCACTAGGTATCTCAAGGTAAAGTATGGGAGATGAATTGCCACATAGTTTATTTCATGTGGGTACTCCAATTGGATATCAACTTGCAAATTGGCCTTTACTAGTATAGACTTGGTCTTTCTTAGGTCTCAAAATTTGACTAAAGCATGGGAAATTAATCTCTTTTAACCTTTGCTCTTAAATTTACATGCCAATTTATTAGCATCCCCACAAAAATTAGGGAGAAATTGAACCAGTAGACCTCTTCTAAAAAATGTGAAAATAAGCACTTCCCATTGCAAATTGGAAAAAGATGCAAACACTGCTCTCTGCATATCCCCATCAGACTTGGTACAAATGGGCACAAAGCTGAAAGCTCCCTATCATCTTGGAACAAGGCTTCTATTGCTTCTTTTACTTGGTCTATGTTAATCACATTGGGAGCTCAAAAGGCCATGAATAATTGGAGAACCATTACTACAAGCTAGTTATAACAACACCAACGGCTTAGAGAAATAGCTACCTTTGGCCATTCTTGGGAGTCTTGAGTCCGCTATTGGACTTGTTTCAGCTATTTTGGTTGGAGGGGAGGTTGCCTACCCAATGATTGTAAGGTTGTCATCTCGCATGCACAAGCTTCCAACCCTTGAATACTTCACATTTGAGGAGCAAATAACACCTTTTTCAAGGGCTCCAAGGAACTCCAAGGCTTTTGTGGCACACATGAAACACTAGAAGTCAGGTGATGTTGAACCTGTTCCTTCTGCCCATTTCTCAACAACTCTGCCACATCAAGGGCTAGCCGATACTCCTCTTTCCCTACAAAAGATCCTGCAACATCCATCATCTTGGACTGTTGCAATGTGGGTCTTGTGGAAACTTCTTCTCCATCTACATACAACCTTAATTGGCTCATCCCCTCATCTAAGATGTCCAAAATGTTTTCTTTCCTATGAGAAATTAGAGGTTCTCCATCACTACTTGGCTCCAAGAGATCCATAAAACGTGTTATCTCTATACTGCTCCTTATATTATGGTATTCATTTGTTACCCATTCTTCTTTTGCCAATTCTTCTTGTCCCATAGTGTCATTGTAAATGGGACTACTTTTGGCCATACACCCCGTGATCTCCTTCTCAGGGGACATATCTCCTTTAGCTCCTGTCCCTACAAAACTACTGTCCGTGTTTCTTCTATGGCCCCTTGATGACTTCAGGTTCCTTTTGTTAGGTGAGGTGCACCTGATCCCTTCTTATCACTAGAGGTATCACTTAGAGTAGAGGGTCTTGAAGAGTTTGAGGATGATGAACTCCCACTTGTGGAACTGCCTCCAGATTGTGTCCATGAGGGCTCTGCCCAGTTGTCCTTGGTCCCTCTTCTTGGTGATCTGCCCCCTTAAGATCCTTCCAGCTTATCTCTTCTTTGATTATTGCTGAGCTCTTCTTCCTCTGAGGCAGCTATCAATTTTTGATGATTGATGAACCTGATCAACAGGCTCACCCTCTGCTCCAATTTATGGTTTTGTGGCATAAGGTTGTTCCTAGACTTCTATTGTGCTTTGACCTTTGCTTATGTGACAACCAAACATGTATCACTTTTGCAGTAATGTGTGAGTAATTGTCCATTCCCTCCAAGTTACAAGTCAGGAATGTTCAAATACAAAGTGAAAGTAACTTTGTAGCTCTCTTGGTTACATCATTAATCTCTTGGGAAAAAAAACACAAGAAGAGAGTAGAAAATGCTCATTAGAGGTCTTGCTACAAATAATTGTCACTCAAAATCACAATTCTTCAATTACATTCCAAATTGACATCAATTGAGATGATTCAATTGATACAAAGATGAGTAATTCACCACAAAGTGACTTCACCTGAGAGTTGTATTCCCCCACTCCATCAAAGTTTCAACTTTCTATTTCAAAGTGACTTCACATCAGCATGTTGTCTACGGTTGCAAATGGAAAATATTGACAATGCTACGATTCTCATAGATCTATCAAGGTATTGCTTTGGATGCACTCCACTCAAGATCAAATACAAAAAATGGAATGCTGAGTCATAAAATCCAACATCTAATGATCTCTCAATTGCAATCCCTATTTCTCTGTACACTTGTAGATAAAGATATTCAATTGATACTTAATACAGCAAAATGGCCAGCACTTTATCAGCACTTTGCTTTAATCATTTTTTGCTTGTTATTGAATACTCAACACTTTGAATGACTGGTCTAAATAGTCAACTCACTTGGAAGTTATAAAAACTACCTAAACTATCTATTTTTTACAGGTACTTTCTACCCTATCATAGATACAAAGTGACTTTACTTACAAAATTTCCACTTCAAATTTGTAATTGCTATTGACTTGGATCTGATCTGAGTACTACTTCTTCTTCCACTTCTTCACCTGAATCAATTGCAATGCAAATGTCACCTGAACTTTGGGTTTATTGTCTACTTCTATTACTATCTCCTTCTCATCAATCTGTAATGAAACAGAAGCCATAGGTATCCTAACTCTATCCTCTTTTCCTATTCTAACATTCCCAGATGACAGGTAAGTCCGCCGAGTTCACTTGCACTCCAATTTCATCTACTTTTGGTCAGCTTACTGTCTTCTCACTCAGGATAGTGGCAAGACTATCTATATTCCTTTTAAGTAAATCTTATGTGAGACAAATGTTATATCTATTTCTATCATCTTCCTATCTACTCTATCTCTAAAACAAACGAGCAAGTGGTTTAAGTCTACTTTCCTTGCCTTCTTGTGTTTCATCTCCTGCACCAACAAGTTCAACTCGTACAAGAACACCTCCTCCAGTTCTGCTCTGGCTCCTGTACTGAGCATTGCCTTAACATGTCAAGTGATATCACTTAGTGGACCCAAACTCTCCTTCAATAAGAGTGCCTTGCATTGTGTCACTTCCTCTAACAATTGCATCCTAAGTTCAGGCAGTTCAATAAAGTGTTTCTCCTCCATCTTCTTTGTTTATCCTTTTGTGTTGGTGACATGGGCTTCAACACGCTGGACAAGATCATGAAAACAATGTTCTTCTTGGGCTCGACTGGCTACCTCCTTCTACCAATTGCAATCCTTCTCCGCAAATACTCACCTTAATTCCACCATAGTTTGTTCATACAATTTGATTTGAGTTCTTTGGTGAATTTAGGTGGTCTGCATTTCCTCCAATTCTTCCTTCATCTTCTCTAGAGCCTCCTTCTGCTCCAACAATTCTTCTTTCCGATGCTCCAAATAACTGCCTTGTTGGTTGTAGCTACCTTGTAGGTCAGTCAGGCTTTCTTGTTGAACAATAGCATGAACCTGAAGTAGCTTGGCATTGTGTCAACTCTTTGCCAGCATTGTCTTCAGATGAGTCACCTCTGCACCCTAACCATCTGCAGCTTGTCCTTCACCTCTAGATGCTCTGTCTTCACTTCTTGCATCCATTCCTCCGAATACACCTACAGAGTGCATACAACACAAGAAAAATAGTTCACTCCTTGGAACATGTTGTCTTTTGGTCCTCCTTCATCCTTGGATTTTACTCTCTACACGTTGGTTCAAAGTCAGGTCCTCCTTCATCCTTGGGTTTTTCTGTCTGTACTTTGGTTAAAAGTCAGGATCTTCTTACCGCCATACAAACTCTCTCCAAGCTTTCTTCCTCCTTGGGTTCACTTGGCCCAAATTGACTTGTCTTGGCATTGCGGTGAAATTGGATTACTTGCTGATATATCATCCTCAGCTCTGCCTCCCTCTCCTCCAAAATGTCATCTTCCTGTCAGTTCATGTTCATCAAGCATCACCACCTTCTATGTGCTTGATCTCCTTGTGATATTCTTGAATGTATCCATTATCTGCTGCTTCCCTAATTGGTTACTGCACTTTGGGCTGGCCTTCACTCCTGCTGCTTGAGTCCATACTCTTGAGGGTCAGCTCTTCTTTGGACTCCTTTGAGTTGGATTCTGCGTCTTCTTCTCACCTCACGTCAACCACATCCATCGCTAGACTCAGATTCAATTATCTAGCAATTCTCCTTTTCACTGGGGAAACAATATCCTCAAAGCGTGTCCTTTTCTTCAGTTGGGAAATGTGACAGTCCTTTGATATGAAGTTGACTTCCTCTGATCAGATCAGATTTCCTATTTTGGATCCGAATCTGCCAATTTCCCACATATAAATTTCCCACATATAACGTTCTTTTTTACTACAAATATCATTTCCTATCCTAAAAACCGCCAAAACCAAAAAAGTGTGGATACCACAGCTTGCTCCTCTCTCCTCTTCTCCTTGTAGTAGAGAATGTCCTTCGAGTACCGTAGCTTCTCTGAAGTGAGCTTGTTTATAGTCAACCATCAATGGCATGAAAGCACTCCAAGACTGTCACTGTCACTGACCAACGTGAGAGACACGCCGGGAGTTCTCGACCGGGGGAGTTGCAATCCAATTTTCTTACATTAACCGATTGTGAGAGGAATTCTCACAATCGGTTAATGTAAGAAATCTAAACGCAATTCGTAAGACAATTGATCCAAGAACTCATGAGATTTGAATCAGCTCTATTTCGACTTCGGAACACACCTTTCAAACAGAAGCGCATTGATGAAAGAATCTTGTGGTATTGAGTTGGCAATTGAAGAAGCTGTTCAAATCATGAAAATATCCGTAATTCGTTTGTCTAAGATTTTTACGTGTGTTTGGACAAGTCCGGATTAACAACTGAACATCTGCTGAGCCGAATGCGTATGGGAAACACCTTCTTATCCAGGAAGAGACATTCAAGTACTTGCGCGATTAGATCGCATATGCAGGCTCTTGTTTAAGGATTTGAAAGCACGAGGTTCAAGACCCTGCTGACTGACACAGATAAAGGGAGCGGAGCTACCTCAATCACCTAAGATAGAACAGGTACACCGGATCCAGAGTGCGCAGTATTCTGTAAGGAAAGGGGTTTTATGGTTTGAAGCTTTTCCATCCGACGTTCCAGACCTGATTGCTGCTGGAAGTCCTACAGGCTGGATTGAATACGTAGGAGGTCCACGTCTGACCTCAGTCTTCTTGAAGGTTCGCAACGCTGTGTGGGTCCGGCATAAGATGGCCTTCGAGTTCAATCTGCGTACCTCTGTCATCAGATAGTTGCAGAACATGGATATCGATGTCAACCAGATGGACTTGGTGGTCAATTCGAAGATGACGATAATCTGGTCGGGAAGGTGTGCTTTATGGTTGGCCCTGGATTTCAGCTGCGGGGGCCAATGTTGAGGTGTATACAGCAGGTAGGACTAAAAACGGACAATTCCTCAGTTTGATTAAAAGAGACCGATTGTGGCGCAAGCACACCACGAATAATTATCTTCTACAAGCGAGGATCAGCTTGTATAGTGTTCTCAGTTTCAAGGCGCTCAAGTTTCTGACTAGAAGCTTCTTGACTGACTGTGATAGTCTTTATTGGCGAGATGTAGAAGTCCGAATCTTACTCAGTTCGGATACGGAGTTATACGATGTAAAACATGATCGTCATCAATACATGAAAATATGAAACGACGCAACCTTTATAAACGGATTCACCAGGGTATTTCACTGGTGGGCGCTGGGTAATTGTTGGACTTAACTGAATTACATTTGTTGTATAGTCTAATTTGTCGCATCGCAAAGGTGATTATTCTGTATGTTGAGCTACGGAAGTGACATGTGCATGTATAGGAAAACACTACAACTGCTAGATGTGCACACTTGCACGTTTATTGCCAGTGAAACTAATCTGCAAGGAACAAAGATTTTTTACTGGAAATCTTGTTTAAGATCGAAGAAAGAAAGAGCAGAAAATGGACTTGTTTCCCTTATGCCCTTTACCACGATTGTGAACAGGATGTCGCTGTTGTACTCGGTTATGCCTAGTCTTCTCAAGGCAGCACCGCAACTGAATCGAATGTTGAGGGTCTGATACATTTCTGTATCTGTAGGGTTGGGAGTTGTTGACATATTCGCCACGGTGCTGGGAAGATGGGAGAAGGTACCCACATACTGCGCCATGGTCAATTTCGTCATTCTTGTGGCGCCAGGGAAATTGATGAACGCATCAAAGCGAACGTACATACTATGCGGTATTTTCACTCCCTCCAACACAATGTCCTCCTGTAGCTGGTTGATATTTGGAACATCTTTTCCCACTAAATCATGCTCTGTAGGTGGCCTACGATCAACCTTAAAGGTTGATGAGCCTCTTCCCAAAGTGTTGTTCACTCCAGGAATCACAACGCTGTAATTAGCCGGAATCAAGGGTATTGGGTCAGGCTTCGGCTTGTAGTTGATCCACAAGTCATCAGCCGCCTTCACTTTAGTGTACTTGTATCCAAGCCGGGAGCTATCTAAAGAATCTCGAAGCGTAACAATCACGAGATCTTTGTTCTCGTCGTAGAATGTGAACTCCGTGTTGAGAAAGTCGGGGTCTCTGTAATCGACTCTCTTCCTGTTTCCTGACTGCGTGATTGTATCTGGAAGAGTTTTCCAGACGTCCCACAGGCGGTCGACATTGGAGTGATGACTGAAGAAAATCGGATCCCTCGCAGCAAAGATGAAATTTCCCATGTCTTCATTGTCGGGATGTTCTGGGTCGTTTATCAATCCCGTCCACTCGTGTGCTGTGTTATGGAGGTTTTCTGATCCACCAGACTCGCCTGGGGTAACCCCTGCTGGAACAGTTGCCACTGAGTTGTCGGTGCCTGCTCTGTATGGTCCGCCAAGGAAGTCTCTGCTGCTAACCTTCGTTACCACCTGGTTGTATATAATATTCAGATTTTCTTCCTTGATCTCGTCGTCCGTCTTGTTCTGCAATCCTTGAGCTTCTAAAACACCGTTGTATCCCAAAGGCAAAATTTTCGGGGGCATGTGGTTAGGATTCCTGAACTCGTCTTGAAGGGCAGAATTGACAACGCGGACATTGTTGACGATGAAATTTGGAAGGAACATGGCTGGCATCTTGGCCGCTTCGGCATCGAGCTGATTATCCCAGTTCCAGAAAGGAAGGGCAAATGATGGATCGTCGATCAAGTCTGCTAGAATTCTTTCGTGGAAGTAGAGGTACATCCTATGCCAAGGCAGAAAAGTCCAACTGTAATGTAGTTGGAGAAGAACACCGGTTTCAGTACCTTGGGGACCAGGTACTCTTTGCTGTCTGAAGGCCTCATTGCAGAAAGAACAGTGAACTCTCCACTGGTTCAGGTAACTTCTGGGGTCAGAGTCTGGTAGGGCTTTCATCCTAGTATAGGCTAAATTATACTTTCGCACATATGCGGGGTCTTTGGCTAGCACATGGGCAGGCTTTCTTTCTCTCGGGAAAAGAGTTGATAAAGGATTTGGCAATTTCCACCTGATAGGAGGTCTCGTGGGAGCTGGAAGACAACAATGTAAGGGAGCCCCTTTAAGGACGGGAACAGGCTTACAGAAACCAAGGCTGGAAGCCAATACTGGATCTGCGCTCGCGTCCTCCACACAGAGGAGGAAAGCGAGTACAAATGCGCATTGAGAGGCCACTCTCAGAACCTGTTGAACAGTCTGAGTGGCACTACCACGTCTCTGGCGTTCTCCCATAAGTAGAGTTTGGGAATTGCCTTTCCTTGAAAAAAGTGTGGTCGTCCGAGTTGCGAGTAGTTGCAAGGTGTGGTATCCTGATCCTCCCTCCATGTTCTCCTCGTAGAAAGAAACCTCTCGAAATTCTGTTACCATGACAACGCCCACTCATAGTCAAGAGGTCTATCTTTCAAACACAGATATGTTCTCTTTTGGGGCATATATTCTGTAGAAGAAACCCCCTCCCTAGTTGAAGTTTCAAAACTGGAGTACTTGCCTCCGTAAGTAACATAAATTTAAGCAGATTTCTATATTATAGTGAAACTTCACGTCATTAGACATAGCCTGAAGGAAAGTAGGACACTGCATTAAACCAGAACCTGAATAAGCGCCGACCTTTTATAAGCGCAGAAAGGAAAATACTTCATTTCTCATGACTCGATTTGACATGAACATCACACCTGGCACAGGGACTTGTAAGAAGCTGCAGAGGATTTATCTGCACTCAAAGTTGGCGAGTCAGTAAGCGTGAAGTACCTTCTCACTGTTTGGAAACAGCAGTCGTTGGCGCCCGTATCACTAGCAGAACTGTTCGCAAACAAGGCGGCACTAGGGAGCCAGTGCCTTGTTTGGATTCGAGTCCAAGAGCCAGATGCGAATTGGATTAAGATGTCGCCTATTTATAAGGTATCCTGGCCTCTTCAAGCCTTTCGGTAATTTTACTACACAGCAGTTGAACCGGTCGAAATGAAACAAAACTGGACTTCTGAATCAGTGAAAAGAGCAAAAAAACAGTACCATGAATTCCACGTTGTCATTGTGCTAGATCGTGTACTTAAGAAAACCAGGTCAACATCATCAGGACTTGATTATTGAGGACCTCTATTATTGCAGGTTTATCTTCAAATGAACATGCAGATACCGGGGAAATCGGGTCCGTGTATTTTGGAGGATAACTACATCCTCACGATTCACGTTTGTTCATCCAGTTTAATCAGCTGAAAATATATTTCAGTTCCAGTCTGCTACTCTTCTTGTGTCACTTCTCCTGTATCAACTGCATTGAGAAGCTGAATTCGAAGTAGCATAGTTTTTTAATGTTGATATGGTGAATCTGTAGGCTGATAATGTAAAGACACGTTGTCAGAATCCTGAAGTCTAGTAACGGCCGAGAAAGTGAATATAGGCATGTATGATGCGTAGAGGTTTGTGATAACAAATGCAGCTCTATCCGTTGAAATTATGGAGGAAATTTGAGTCGGAGGCGAAGTTCAAAATCAATAATTCAACGAGACCGACGTTCATGCATAGAGTTTTTATCCTGAATTTTGAAGAAGTGTGAGACATCAAATGAAACTGTAGGTGTTGCTGATTCCACTAGCCTCATCAGCCTCAGGAGGCAAGTACTCTAACACTTCTGTTTGCTGCTGCTTTGGTCTGGACATTTTAAAACCTTCCTCCTGGTTTGCGCAGGAAGTATAAGTCATATACACTAGCCTTATCCTCTGAGTTTCGAGATCCCAAGGTCGAGACCAGCGGGAGAGGCAAATTTCTCCGTAACTTCCACTCAGTGGGCTGGCGCGGGCTGCAGCGCGCCTCTTTTTCCCTTTGAACCTAGAAAAATCTGCCCGGGAGGGGAGACACAATCAAACCTTTCTTTTGTCGCCAGGTGGTAAGGCATCGGCCTTTGATGCCAAGAAACAAAGGTTCGATCCTTATACTCCAGGCCGCCCTAACCACAGCTGCTCGCCAACTCTTCTTGTTGATTCGCACCATTATCGATATTTGTCGGATTTCGTCGTTAGTGCCACATCTTTTTGTCTTTTCTGTTCCCTCTCAGTAAAAGACAGGAAGGATTTCCCTCTACTACTCTAATTGTTTCATCACGGGACTTTTGATCCTAAGTGGTTCACAAAACGGGGTGTAATCAGGTTCATTGAAATGATCCATGACGCACGTTGTAAGACGGAATGCACGAACGAAGCAACGTACGTACACTCGCAGATAAGGCTTTACGCTAGTTGTTGACCTTCAACAATGATGCTATGATCAATGCCCGCGCATTCTCTCTTACCTGTTGCCTGCAAACATAACTTTTTATCTAAACAATAAATGAAAATACGCTCAATTGGATCAAGCTCAAGAAGATGTTTCCCGTAACACTAACTTGCTTGTCACTTTTATCACGTAGAGAGATCCTTGTTTGAAAGGTACAAGCTACTCTCCTTTAGAACAATTAAGCACATTTTGGAATATGCCTTCCGTCGAATAGTGATAAAGCAGAATGGACACGTGAACAGAGTACCCTCTACAGTAGTAGTCACACTTTAGATGTCCAGAAATAACACGCGGCCCTAGTTTATTTCGTCTCGGAGTGTGCCAAATTACATCGACAGGTAAAACTAGATATATCTGGACACGGTCATATTGCAGCGGGGACTTGCGTGTTTTAAGCCCAATCTTGAGTCTCGTGTTTATTCATTATCAGGTCCTGCAGTTGAATATCGGTTCCTTTTCTCGCTATCTTTTCTTCGTCTCGTGCTTGCACCGAAGCATGTACTGCTTAGAAGACAGCAGAAAACGTTCAAACGTATACATTGAGGTGAAATCCGTAGAAGAAGTATTGAGGAAGCAACAAATTCATTTAGTGTTTGACCCACCTATATACTATATAATGGAGCTTAGTGCATGATGGTGGGGTTGTGGATTATCCTCCATGAGTAGATCAATAGGCTGTCTAGCAGAAACTGAGTGTTAACTACCAAAGATGGGGGAAGTCTGTCCCTTGCAGGGCAGGTGATGACCCTTATGTGACAGCCCACAACCAAGATATGTAAAACCTCAATACCTTATCCCATTGCTTGTTCTCAAATACATGTATGGATGATTACTAGTCCCGGTTGAGTATACAATGTGAATGATGTGGTGCTATTGCTAATTCTTGATACCCTTGGCTCCACTATGGGACTTTCAGGTCAAGAACAATTTGACAAGGAGTGACAACCAAGGAGATCAAAGGACTTACAAGGATGAGAGACATGCGAACAATCTGCTGGTTAAGTGTCCAATGATAAACCCTATCTCACAACATGGATACATATGCTACAAGAATCCTGCCCAAGTCCAAAGAGTGCTTGCCCGCATAAGGACTATCCCACAATTCCCTTGCCTCATAGTGTCCCATAGCCAAACTACGGGTTAGGTTGAGCCCGCCAACACATATGCAAAGGCCACATCTCCATTAGAGTCCTCAGAGTAAATCTCATCTTGGCTGATGTCCAAGTAATACCCCTGTTGTGGCATTGTAACTCAAGGAATACTTGAAGGTATTATTTCTAAATGACATAACATGCTTTCCAACATTGCCAATGACTTATCTACAAAACGGTTGAAAAAGTCCATGTTCTTTCTCCCAAATGATCCAAAGCCACCTTAAGCTCTTGCATGACTTGGTTGATGTGCATCTTTTGTGCCTCCGGGTTAGTATTGGTGGTAGCATTCCAAGCACCTTGTAGCCTTACATCCTCATAGATGTCTATCTCCTTGTTGGCTATCCAATGTACCTTGATGTATTTCCTTGTGGGACACAACTGGAGTTTAATTGCCAACCCTCAGTTGATCAACTTCAATCTTTCCACAAGGAACCTCAAGATGAAGTACTGGATGTAGTTTACTACAGATGTCAACTTGTGGGGATGCTCCAATTGGATGTCCTCCTATCAAATGGCCCTTGCTAATATACACTTGGTCTTTCATAGGTTAAAGTTCAATCCCATGTAACCAAATCATGGAAATGGGAGCTTTCAACTTGGTAAATCTTGGTAACTTTCAAGCTTGGTTTGTAAGTTAACATGCCAATTGATCACCATCCCCATAGTGTGTAGGATGAGATCAAATTGGTAAATCTGCTCCACCAATGTGAACACCAACGCTTTCCATTGTAATTTGGAGAAGGCCACAAACACTTTCTTTTACATATTTCTTTGGGGAAGGAATAGTTACCAACCCAACTGTTCTTTGTCTTCTTGGCACAAGGCCTTGGCTGCTTCCTCCACTTCATTCACATTGATGATTCTTATTGATCTAAAGGTCATGAACAATGGGAGTGCTCTTGTCAAAGATCAAGACTAGGGAGAGAAACATGAGAATCAAAGATTGCATTGGGACACTCAAGTGTGAGAAACTCAAAATTCATAGTGTGAGCTTAGCTTTGGTATCTATAGTGAATATACATGGCTCTTGAGAAGCTTCCTTGAGCCGCTTTCTTGGAGTGCAATCCAAGTTAATCCCAAAGCTTCTCAAGAATTTTCTTTCTAGAGGTGTCTACTTGGTGTGCAAGCTATGCTAGTTGGAAGCTCCTAGAAGCTTCCTTCTAGAAGCTACATACTTGGAGTGCAAGCTAAGCTAGTTGAGAAGCTTCCTAAGAAGCTTCCTTTTAGAAGTTGCCACTTGGCATGCATGTTACTCAATACTTGCGAGGGTACCAAGTAGCTTCCTAGATACTTCTAGAATATTTTAGGCTATTTTGACCCATTTTCTACTTTGTTAGCCTTGACTAACTTTGTTGCTAAACTCCATATTTTTACATATTCCCCCATCGCTAGTTGGTGATAATCTTTGTCACCATTGAAGCTTCAAAATCATGGATGGCACTTTGTGCATTCTATAGATGAGAAAGAGGCTCCCAAGTAGCATAATGAAAGAGATACCCTTTCTAGAGGACTTTTTACTTTATATGTTGTTGACGGTCTTGTTGAATGTGACAACGTGCAAGGATCTTATCAACTTTATACTCTTCATGATCATTGATATGGACAGAAGGAGGAGGAGGTTGGACATGAGAGGAAAAAGAAGATGGATTAAGTATAATGGGTTTCAACTTGGAAATATGAAAGAGAGGGTGGATGTTCATATGACAAGGCAAGGCAAGGCAAGTCAAGGCAAGTCAATAAGTAACAAGAGAAATGATATGGGTAACATCAAAGTGTCCAATCCAACTCGGAGTAAGTTTATGGACTTGGGTATCAAATGGGAGGGGTGGGCTATTGGATGAGAACATGACCTTATCACCAACTTGAAAGGTGAGATCACAACAATGGTGATCTGCATATTGTTTCTAACAATTTTGAGCAACAAGGAGATGAAATTTGGTTTGTCGGAGGGATTGGGATGTGGTGGTCAAGAAGGTGGAAGTATGAGGGACATGAGATGGAGGAGGAGCAAGAAGACATTCTAGAACAAGTGGATCTTGGCCAAAATTGAGGAAGAAAAGAGAGAATGTGGTGCTTGCATGTTTGGAAGTATTGTATGCAAACTCCATAGTTGTAAAACATTCATCCCAATTGGTATGGTGAAGATTGAAAAAGGCTCAAAGCATATCCTCCAAGGTGCAATTGCATGTTAGATTTGAGGAGGATAGGTTGTGGACGGAGAAAGATTGGTGTCGAGTACCTAGAAGAGTGCTTGCCAAAATTTTCCGATGAATCAAGGATCACAATCAGAGATGAGTACACAAGGCATCCTATGATGCTTGAAGACAATAAGGAAGTAAGTCTGTGCCAATGTTCAAGCATCCACGGTATCAAAGATTGGTGCCAAATGGATTTGCTTACTAAACTTATTCAAAAATACCATTATCGCTATATGACCTTGCATTGTCTTAGGTAAGGATGTAATGAGATCCAAGCTCATGTATTCTTAGCAAGCCGATGGAACGGGGAGTGGTTTAAGGAGTCCACTTGGTTTTGGTTGTTAACCTTGTTATATTAACAACTCTCACATGATTGGACAAACTCTTGAACATCTTGTGCCATGTTGGGCCACCACCATTGGCATTGGATGGTACCCCCCAAGATCTTGTCCATACCCATATGACCAATAATTGGTAAATCATGGGCTTCTTAGAGGCGCACAAGTCAGAGATCACCCTTGGATGGAACATATATCCTGTTCTTGTGGAATAAAAGACCTTCCTTTAAGGGAAGGTGTTGTACTCCTTGTCACATGTTGCAAGATGACCCTCTTGTGACTTGTGTGCCTCGAAGGAGCCCATGACTTACCAATTATTGGTCACATGGGTATGGACATGACCTTGGCATGAGACCAATAACTGGTAAGTCATGGGCTTCTTGGAGGCACACAAGTCACATATCACCCTTGGATGGAATATATATCCTGTTCTCATGGAATAAAAGATTTTCCTTGAAGGAGAGGTGTTTTACTCCTTGTCACATGTTGCAAGATGACCTTGTACCATGTGAAGAAATGGATCTTGTTGTAGACCTATGCTAAGCTCAATTTGGACCTTGGAGTCAGACTAACATCATCGTAATTGCCACGGTGATGAGAGGAAAAGCCTTCAATCAAGGAGTCATGATAGGGCATCAAGAATGACATGGAATTGACCCGGTTTTTTCTCAAGTTTGATGTCAAAAAATTGAAGTTGCTTCTCCCATTGATGATGTTTTCTCTTCATATGTTCCACATATAAGGTTTGTGATAGGTTTACATGATCATCTATTTTTCCAAGAGAGAATGCATCTATACTTTGGTGGCTTATACCATTGCTAGTTCCACTTGATCTTGTATAGAGTTATTCTTTCTATAGTGTTTAATCGGTGAGATAGAAAAGCAATGGGATGTAACCCATCTTGGAATTCTTGTTGCAACACAACTCCAATAGCAAAGTTAGAAGCATCAAAGTAAACAACACAAGGCAATTGAGGATCATATGGTTGAAGGATGGGTCTTAAAGATATCATATCTTTCAAATTTGGTAATACTTCTTCATGCTTAGAGGTCCATGGAAAACTTGAGGTTTTCTCCTAGAGGTCAATCAATGGTGCTACCACGTGCACATAATAGTGGATGAATCATCAATAACCACTTGCCAATCCATTAAAACCTTGCACTTGTATGACATCCTTTGGAGTAGGCCAATTAGTAATGGCCTTGATTTTCTCCTCTTCCATCTTGATCCTTTTCATATGAGATCTTGTGATCCAAGAAGGTAACTTCTTTTAGCCAAAAGGCACACTATGACTACTTGCAATAAAATTTCAATTGACGTAGCCGCCTTAGGAAGTCTCACATATGGTTTGCATGTTCTACTTCCATCTTACTATAGATTAAAATTTCATCCAAGAACACCGTCACATACCAATCCAATAGTCCATCCAACACCTGATGCATCTGATTTATGAAGATTGTTAGAGCATTAGTTAGCCCAAAAGGTAGAACTCTCCATTCAAAATGCACATACCTTGTGCAAAAGGTAGTCTTTTGCACATCCTTCTTATTAATGGAGATTTGCCAATAGCTATTGCAAAGATGCAACTTGGAGAAGTATTGTGCTCCACTAAATTGATCAAGCAAGTCTTCAATTCAAGGCAAGAAAGATGTATTCTTCCTTGTTTGTTTATTGAGCCCATGGTAATCAATATAGAAATGAAGTCCTCCATCCTTCTTTGGAACAAATGCTACTAGTATTCTCCAAGGAGATGTACTATGTCATATTAAATCCTTCTCCAATAACTTCATAAGTGTTGTTTGTAACTCCTCCAACTCCTTTGGTAAGAGCCAAAAGATTGGTCTACTTAGTGGAGTACTCCTTGACAACAACTCAATCTTGAAGTGCATACCATAATTGGAGGGTAATCCCATAAGCAGATCATTTAGAAACACATCCCTAAACTCCTAACTATTTGAAACCATTGATGAATCTCTTGACCCTCCTCAGATTTTCCTTATGCAATCTGCTTGATCCACACCACAAAAATAGATTTATCTTCCTCCAAAGCCTGCTCTATAGCTACTTTGTTGACAAAATTTCCATTGAGTGACTTATCTACTTTCAAAGCTTGCTCTATCGCTACTTTTTTGAAAAACTTCCAATCTTGGGACTTGTCTTCCTTCAAAGCTTGTTCTATGGTTGCTTGCTTGATAAACTTCACATCTTGAGACTAATCTCTGTTTGAAACTTACTCTATGGTTGCTCTCCTAACAAACTTCCCATCTTGGGATTGACTTTTCTTAGATTTCTTACTCAAAGATGCCAAACAACCTAAGTGGAAATGCCTACCTTGGTGTTGTACTTGAATTTATTGTTGGGTCCACTCACATTGAATCTTATGACGTTCAAGCCAAGAAAAACCGAAAATGACATCATAGAGTAGAGGTGTCACTATAAACCTCAAATACTCCAAATAGTCATTCCCAATCTTGAATGTAATCAAATGTGAGGTACAGAATGGACAACACTTTTTACCATATTCCATTATCAATTTGCATCTTATTATTTGCTTGACATGAATATGTAATTCCTTTGCTAATTGCATGGACATGCAATTCTATGAACTTCCAAAATGAAACAAAATTCTATAACCATAATAAGATATCATATCTTGTAAGTGAAATAAATTTGCATAGGTTGAGCCTTTGATCCCATTAGAACTAATACATTTCCCTAATCATTACTGGGAATCTTATTGGGATTCCCTATTTCCCTAATCATTTTGCATCACAAACTCCATTTGGGTGACTTGTCAAGATTGCTCATTCTTGAGTGGACATTTATTGATAAGATGTACAATTTGGCAACAATACAAGCAACCACCATTTTGTCATAATTTTTCTCTATCCATGGCGCCAAGTGTCTTTATTGAATGGTATCAATCTCCATTGGTGTTTATAGGCTTTGTGGAGGTCAAGGTTGAGACCAACTTGTTGCAACCAAGGAATCAAAGCATTTTGCCAACCATATGGTTTCCTCCAAGTATTGTGGCTTTTGCATGATTACCTCTAATTTATTGTGTGACTTCAAGTCCTTCACAAATTGATCCAAAGCTTTGCCTTCTAGTATATCTAGAATTTGCATGATAATGTTCTAGAATTACATAATGTAACTTCTTATAGAGTCAATTTGCTTCAACTTTGCCACCTATCTAGTGTAGCTTGTGTGGCATTGATAATTTGGAAAAGACCAAATATTGCACTGTTGAATTTTGCTCTAAGTCAAGATTGGTGCAGCAATTTTTCGTTTAGCTTGCTCTATTTGGGCTTGCCACCATATCTTTGCTACTCCATCCAATTGGATGGAAGCCAAGAGAATCTGATTTTGCTAATCTTGAAGATATGTAACTTCAAAATAATGTTCATAATCAAACATAAAATTCTCCACTACACCTGGAAGATTCTTGCTTTCAAATACATTTGGTTTTGGAAATTGCGGTCTTCTCCTTCTCAAGCTAGTGCTCTTTCTACATGCTCTTGTTATTGATGGTCTTGTTCATCCGACAATTTAGTAAGGTGCTCAATTTGTTATTTCATAGTAATGTTAACCTTAAGCATTACCACATGGCTACTACTCTATCACATTCTTCCCAATTTATCTAAATTATTAATACATATATACAACACATCCACAATTCTCCATACATTACAACCAAAAGTATCAAAGGTTCCTTGGACAAGGTGATCACATTCAAAAAAATTCTACCCAAAGCATGAGATAATGAATTGTATGAAATGATACTTGGGTGATGCTCAAACACAAAAACCCGAATGGTTTGGTGGAAACTTATTTGTTGGTCCATAAATTCCATCAATTCCATTTTAGCTCTAATACCAATGTAAAGGATGAAGACCAAGGAGAGAAAGAGTAGAATAGAAAATCACATTGGGACATTGAAGTATAGAAAACTCTAAATGCCTAGTATGAGATTTGGCTTTGGTAGGAAATATACATATATTTATAGCAAATATTTATAAAAAATATACAAGACTCTTGAGAAGCTTCTCAAGAAGTTCTCTTGAGTTGCTTTTTGGAATGAAAGTTAAGTTAACCAAGAAGTTTTCTTCTAGAATCAATCTACTTGGCATGCAAGCTAAGCTAGTTGGAAGCTTTTAGATGCTTCCTTCTGAAAATTACATACTTGGGGTGCAAACTAAGTTATACAAGACGCTTCCCAAGAAGTCTTCTCCTAGAAGTTTCCACTTGGTATGCACTTTATTCAATACTTGGGAGTGTACCAGGTCACTTCCTATGTATTTCTAGAATATTCTAGGCTAATTTGGCCCATTTGTTACTTTGTTGGCATTGACTAACTTCATTGTTAAACTCTATATGTTATATAGTTAATGGTAATAAAGTAGTGAATAGGACAAATTAACCCAGAATATTCCATAAGTATCTAGGAAGCTTCTTGGAAAACTTCTCAACTAGTACAGCTTGTACCCCGAGTAGGTAGTTTCTAAAAGGAAGCTTCTAAAAGCTTCTAACTAGCTTAGATTGTATGCCAAGTAAACAACTTCTACAAGGAAACTTCTTGAGTAGCTTGTTGATTAACTTGGCTTACACCTAAAGAAAGAGACTAACAAAAGTTTCTCAAGGTCTTGTATAATCCTTACAAATCCAAAGCTAAAGCTCCTGCTAGGTGTTCAGAATTTTCTCACACTCAAGTGTCCCAATGTGATCTTCCATTCTTTTATTTTTCTCATTGATCTCAGTCTTTTACATTGGTATCAGAGCAAGAATGAGATGGATGGAATTTATGGACCACCAAATCTATTTCCACCAAACCATTGGGATTTTTATACTTGGGTACTATCAAAGCATCATTTCACATAGTTCATCACCTCACACATTGGGTAAAATTTATTGAATACAATCACCTTGTCCAAGGAACCTTTGGTACTTCCAAGTGTAACATATTGAGAATGATAGAGTAGTAACTATGGTGATCATGCATAAGAAACATAGGAACTGAGGTAGTCCTCCAATGAGCCTCGGAAGGAAAACAGATACAAGGTAGACACCTATGTAGACCTAATGAGGTGAAGTATTGTTGGGGTAATGCTGGCTATGATAAAGCTGGAGTGGACTATCTATGTAACAAAGCAACGTGCAATATTCTTCCACCTCATTTTTGCAAGAGAGAGTGTAAATTGGGTGAGGTGTTTCTATGTGAGGATGAGGCAAATGATAGGGCAATGGAAAATGGACATGCGACCCCATTACTTTTTACCTTTTTTGCAGTCCATTAATATTTATAATTGAATTACTCAGCCCCAAAGGTGAGAAGACAAATGGTATTACATTTCTATCTAGGCTTGCATTGGATGTGGATGACAAGAAGAAGCGATACATGGTGGAGGTCAGAGAGAGTGACCTACATTTTGCAAGAACCAGACAAGAGATGACCTTGTCAGTTTTGGCACCCCAACCAAAGAAGAAAATCAGACCTGAAGAGAGGGTTTCTCCAACAAAGAGGCAAACAACTCAACAATTGCACACAAGTTGGCAGTAAATGGTTGTGATCTCAACACACATGCTTTGTACACCATACCACAATCATTGGCCGTTGAGATTGATACCTACCTGGTTATTAGATCTGATCCCTTGATGACAACTCTAACCTGCTCAATGCTGGCCTTGCAGACATAGAATCGGACAAGTTCCACACTGTACCTAGCGCTCCAACATCAAACACATCACTTGCAACAGACACTCAACTCACCAATACTCTCAGATCCAGCCTCATTTTCAAGCCAACTCAACGGTACCCCAATAGCAAATATATTGCTACAATGACTGATGATATTGATCCGCCTATGGACAACTCTCTTGAACCACCATCATATGCTGCTGCATTAAAGAGTACAAAAGCAACACAGGGGATTGAAGCAATGTAAGCAGAATACAATGCACTACTAAGCATGCATGTTTTTCCTGAAATGCCATGAATTGACTTATCAGAGACTGAAAATGTCACTTGTTCTAAGTGAAAATAATGCACAAGGTGAGATAGAGTGCTTCAAAACCTGTGTCGTTGCTCAAGGATACACAACTATTGGATGACATCAGCACTCATTGCAGCTATGACCACAATCTGTATCATATTCAGCCTGGCCGCATCACAAACCCTGTTCCTTGAACAAATTGATCACAACATACTTGAATGTCCTCCTCGAACACAACATCTATCTTGAACCACCCCCTAGATACACTTCACTTGTTACAATTTGGAAACTCAATAAGGCGCTATATGGTGTAAAGCAATCAGACCATGAACAGCTCAAAACCTTTACAACACAACTCCACAACATGGGTTTTTCAACCTCATATTCTGACCAATGCCTCTTTTACATTACTCAAGAAGGCCATGCATTGTATCTCCCCTTCTACATTGACCACATCCTCTTTGGCACCGCTTCACAAACTTGCTTGCTGATATCAAAAATTGCCTTGCTATTACATTCAAAGTCAAGCATCTTGGACCTGCAAGATACTTACTTGGACTTCAAATTTTTCATCAAGAGACACACAGCATTTCTATACCACAAGCTAATTATATCAAGCATGTTCTATCTTGGGCAAATCTCTCTAATGTAAATCCAATCTGCACACCTCTGTCCCCAGGAACACAACTCTGCCCAGCTACAGACTCCAAAGTTGGAATAGGATACCCATATAGACAACTCCTCTAAAACCTCAACTACGTGGCAACCTGCACATGACATGGCATCACACACAGTTTGTCTCTCCTTGCATAACATTCCTCTCACCCAACTCACTGGGCAGCACTAAAACAGTTGTTTCGATACTTGACTGGAACACTTGATCATTGTCCTCTCTAGCCTACGTCCATCCCCAAACTTACCTTAATTGCATATGTGAATGCAGACTGGGCAAATCAATGATCATCATATAAATCTTGTACATGCATCCTTCTACTATTAAATGAGATTGCAGTTATGTGGTCATCTAAGAAACAAACTGCAATTGCTTGCTAAACAATAGAAATAGAATATTCCGCTCTTGCTGGAGCAGGCCACAAAGCTACATGGGCACAAAACATTATGGTGTCCCCCACCAAAATAACAGGACCTATAGTCATCCCAGCTAACAGCCACGGTTATCATTGTAACCTCCAACACTAGCACAGTTGCATCAAACAGAATGAAACGTTACGACATTAGTCTTCATTATATCAAGAATATAGTAACAAAAGGTTATGTTTCCCTTGTTTCAATCCCCAATATTGACAATCTTGCAGATATCCTTACCAAAACACAGGTGGTTCCCACAGCCCTTCTCCCCGAATGTATCGGCCTTCACTCTCTTGATTCAACATAACTCACTCCATCTTAACTCTGTTTCCTTCTGTTTCTTCATCATATTCCTCAACACATCTTGCAATCTCTTGTTTCTTCCTTCCTAGAACATCCATCCACACCGATACAAATCAAACACGCCTCTTACTCTCCCTACTCCCTACCGTTTTCCAACCACCTCCACGCCCGACAACTTGCTTACAATCTCCCGTGTTTACCCGGCCGTGATTAACGATACGCGATAAGGTCGTAGTAGGTGTCGGTGTAACAACGGCATGGAGCCACTTCGAAAGAAGTGTCAGCAGTTGTTAACCGTGTCAGTACACCTTGCCTTCAAAATAGATGCAGTTAATTTCAATATTGCCACCATCTCGCTGACACAGCATCTCTCTCTGCACAGTTATAATAGACACAACTCTACCTTAGACAACATTGTATCAAGTCTCGCCCCGTACCCGAATTGGAAGATTATGCAATAAAACACCTACGGCGCTGTCACTGAAAACAGCTCGTAACATGTGGGACGTCTGGAAAACTACTCCCGAGAAGGTCACCAGATCAGGACGCAGGAAGAGAACTGGCTACAGCTCAAGGCACTTCCTCGACACAGAATTCACTTTCTTCGACGGGAACAAAGATATGGTGGTTGTCAAGGTCAGGGATTCCCTCGACACCTCCACACCCATTCCTGGAGTGAATGCTTCGGGTAACAACTCCAGCGTGTCTTACCTCCTACAAACTTGCTCGAAGAGCTCCAACCAAGAAAGACCTCATTGGCAAGCAGAAGGATCCATGACAGGCAGAAGGGTGTTGGTTACTAAAATTACTTAGATATAGCATTAATTCTTCGACCTCAGTGTGGTCTGCTAGGTTCGAGTCAGATTACAAGTCATCATTCTTTTAAAGAAAAGCTTCATAGCTTGATTGTTGATTATCATGTTGGCTGAGAAACGTATGTGTCTCAATTCAACGTGTCTTGAAGTTTATGGATGATAGTGATATATCTGTGGACAGATTCTTAATCACTGAAAACTGGTGGTTCTTCGCTAATAGTTTGTGTCTACAAGGATTTTAGTTGCACGTTATGAGTGCAGCATAATAATAGTTCCCAAGGAAACAGAAAGTGATACATTAGGGGTCTGATAGTGTTACTATCAGCCAATGGTTTAGCATAGAAACTTGTAAAACTTTAAGATTCTATTCCAATCAATCTCAATTATTGCCCTCTGCAGGTGAATCAATGAACTTGGCAATGCGCATATTGTTCTAAGCAAAATTCGATTTTTTCCAAAACGCTTCACTTGATGCAGTCGATTTGCATATCTAGGAGGAATTATATGGCGGTCCATATCTTGATACATCAAAATATATATATATGAGGTCGTGAGACAGTTTGGTTCCTCTCTACGTTGGCGTTTAAAGAAGAAACCGACCCTAGTACGAGAGGCCTGGGTTTTGAATCGACTTATTGATCCTTGAACAACCTATGTTTTCTACTTTAACAAACGTTTGACAGATTATCCAACTCCGAGCAGTGTAAGTTTTTGGTTTGTTGGCTTGTCTTTGTTTGGTTATGGAAGTCTCACAGGGTTTTACTGAAATATACATTATACACCTCATGCAGCCAGTATGTCTTTTATGCTGGTTTATCTTCAGTCTTTTTCGTGGATTATATTATGGAAGTTATGCGTGTCTTATATTTATATATATATATATAGATCGATGTAAATTAAGTATAGCTTGTTGAACCTTCGAGGATTATACTTCTTATATGTTGTATAAGACTAACATGTTAGTTTGAGTTGCGATGCATCACAGATGTAGCTCAACAAAGACAACCACTTATTTCATAATTTTAAAATCAAGAAATCCGGTAAGAAGTTCTTAATGGTCTGCTTAATGGAGTTTCGCCCAAGTCAAGTTCTTGGCGGTAAAGAAGGCAGATGTGGTTCCACCCTAATTAATGCGCGCTGCGCGCACCTTCAGAGGGAATAATTAGTTGTAAACCTTTTAGTTTCTTCACTTGGCAAAAGATTGAATTGAATATCTCTATGTCTGGTGTATACAAGCATATTCCTACTTTCATCTCAGATCAACCATGACACTAGTATAACTTAGCTGATTAAGTATTACATTAATTTGGATATGACAATTACCCGTTGAAATACTACTTCTGGTTTACTAGATTAGCATAGTACCAACCTCAATATTCTAGATCCTCAGGGTTACAGATCGTTATAGAGGAACCTTTTTATGGTGTTTATGAGTCCAGCTTTGCGACCTCACGATGGTGCAGAGTAACTTGCAAAAGTCCACCTTTCCAAATGTGTAGTTTCAGAATTAATTATTCAACATATCAAATTATAACAAATTACGACTAATATAAAAACTTTTTTTTTGGGAAACCAGTCCATTGCTTTTCTTATCTTACACTCTCTCGTCTTATAAGGTATTTTAAATCAGTTTTCACTCTTCCCGGTCGATTGGTCCTCATACTAATAATAAAATGTTTGTTGAATCCGGGGGGCTAAATGAGTGATTACACTTTTACTACTAAAGAAGATAAGACCAAAATTACTCATCTCTGAGTTTGCCTTGGCCCTCACTAAGCTTTGAAAGCTCAGTTGCTTCCAAAAGATAGCACTGAAGAATCATAGTAGTCAATTGAGCAGCAACCTCGGGCCTTCCTTGGATAAGGAGCAGGAGGGCGAAACGAAGAGACGATGTTTGAAAACAGATGCAAAATATGTACGTTCATAATCATGGCGGAAGCAGAATCAAACTGTGGAACGGGTATGAGACGCACCTTAGTATCATCTGATAGTATTGTGAGGATGCAAATAGTAATAGCAAAGACTCAGAATGCCATATGTGAGTGAGGAGAATAGTAAAAACACAGGTAACGGCATGGGGAACGTACCTGTAGCAAATACTTCATTTAATAACTCTCTACTTGGTCATAATCCATCATAATAGTAATGATATAATACAAGAAGTTTACTTTTGTTTGTTTCCAGAACCCCACATCTACAACGTAAATTTCTCTTTCTTTATCATTCGTTGTCAGGATAGCCCGCTCGATGACTGCACTATTGCTGCTTATGAGTAGCCATCACCAGGGCGTTCTGATGTCCCGGATCAGCGAATACAAGTTTGCAATGCTAAACTTAGTGGTAACACCGTGTAGAAAGAGTTCGTGACAACGTTGTCAGGTATTGTGCAGCATATGGAATGGTCTTGTACATTGCTCAAATTCAAGTCAATTTCAAGATCATGGTTCCAAGAACAGAAACATTGGCACTACCCACTCCAACCAGAGTTTGAGAACAATTTCTTTTCATATTTCCTGCGAGCAACGGACTTCCGTGATCCAGCACATTCGTATATGACGTTACGTTACACTGTGGGGCAAACTAATTGTGCTGACAGCATGGCAAGAACCTCCATTTTTAGAATTCTCACAGATCAGCTGATCCCCGCTCTTCTGGACGTGAGAATGTGCGTCTTCTACATATTGAATCTTTTGCTCCCCTTGCTCTCAGTACTCTTAGACTACGCATACCAAAGCACAGCAGAACTCCATAGATGTACCTCTGCTACCTCTGCAGATGGATAAAGTGCAACATTGGGAATTCAAGAAGTGGTCGAAGCCGAAGTTAATGAGGGCATATACTAGTCCTAGCGTACAGCAGAGCAGTATGGTGATGTATTCAGAAACAGCATTGCCTTACTGTTTGAATCGACCTGATGCTAGGGCAATCCGGTCACTCCTGTTGTATTTAAGATTTTCATGAGGGCTGGCTTAGCACAATTATCTTTCCTGACACTGCAGCCAAACAAGCAACCGTCACGAACAAGTAAGAGACTGCCATCCTCAGACCAACTGACCTCGATATTATTCTCAAAAAGCTCGTAGTGAAAGTTGTGGAACCAACTTAGTCAAGGCAGTTTATAACCTAACGGAAGAAAACAAGCAACATTGATCGACAATTCGGAATCGTCGGTTGAAAATTTTAAACAACTGCCCTAGCTAAACGTTACAGTACATTGATGTTGTATAATACTTACTTGTAGTAACTTTCAGCCGAAAGTCTGTAGAGGCTCATGAATACCACCAGGTGGAGACCAATTGAGTAAAAGAATATGAATGTCCGAGCATATCTCCGAATGGCATGAGACAAATCAATAATTAAAATAGGAATCATGATTATATTCTAAAACCCATCATACAAGATCTGAGGACTAACAAGTTCAACGTGTCAAGAAATCGCTAAGAAGTGTGTGTTTCAAAAGGAGGAAACCCAATTTGGAAACTGGCCATGAATTTATACCCAAAGGCAAGGAACGGGAAAAGGCAACGACCTAACTAACTGATACTTGATTTATCAAAGGCTGCTTCCGAAATGTTAACCTTATGTCATGTCAACCTTCTCGACTGGTCTTTGGGTAAGAAGAAAAAGCATTTTAATCCAAAATATCAGGTTTCTTACTTGTTGCCCAGAAGAAAAGCGTCCACTGGAGAGAGTAATTTTATCTCTAATTCCAAGTTCCTTATATCGCCGCTCTTTCTCCTGTAGCCAATAAAATTCAGTAGGTTCTCACGATACATTCACAATCATTGAACGTAATGTATAAAACCTTAACCTAAGCTTAACATATGGAAATGAGAGCGGAAGCCGAACGATATGTCCATAAGTGCATATGACGTGCAGATGAAATATAAGGATGCTGTGTGCAAATCGAAATAAATAGCAACTCGAGAAATGAAAATTAAGTGAATCTAACCACATGAAGGTAAGCCAGAGTAAAGGCATAATTGAAACATCTCATGAGCAACACCACAAGAGAACTAGTATAGATCGTATAACCACAAACAAGATCATGAGTACTAGAGCAACATCAGCAGTACATTTAAGAGATCTGAGGATATTTCACACCAGTGATTACTCCCTCCTTAAACTATTAAATGATGTAGGACTCATCTACATCATTTATTCTTTGAAAAAAGAAATATATTATTGAAGACAAACTACAGGCTCAGCTGTCAGTAGATTCCATCAACATCATTGCAGTGGTAAAGCTCTTGCCATTACAGCTTTCAGAAATGTGTACTTGAATACCACACAACATAGCATAGCAAGAGTTTTCCCATTACAACAATGTTGTTAGAATTTACATTAAGTTGAATCAACAATTTATCCAGCATAGATTTAACGGTTTCTAAAAAAAAACATGATGTAGATGATTCTTACATCATTTATTGGGTCAATGAAGGAGTGATTATCTGTGTGAAGTATCCTCAGATCACTTAATCTCCTAAACATGAGGATAGGGTTTGTAAAAAAGTAAGGGTTTGAAAAAAAATTGTCAAAATTCACGTATGAATAGATTCTACTCAAGGGAAGGGGAGAGTGTTCCTCACATTGAGGGAAGAGACAAGTATGAAGTGAATCTTGGCTCGAGAAGTGTCTTGCCATTTGTAGCATTGCACCTAAATTACTTGGATTCTAGAGTATTAGTGTTGGTAGTCAAGAATACTTTGGCGGTTACTCATAGGATACTTGTTGATGGTCAGATTTCATATTGGGTGTACTAACTATATGGTGGGGCCCGTTTTCACTTGCACCATTTGCACCATTGGGTGTGCTACTAGCGGGACCATTAGGGTTTGAGACATAGCTCTAGTCAGGGGGCATACTTTTGAAGTGCAACTCTACAAAGCTCATTCTATTATCTTAAGCTTTTTGAGTTCATGGCTATAGTGGACAGAGGCCAGCAAATTTCACTTGGTTTTTCTTAGCTAAAGTGAGTGTGGTTTGACTATAATCAATACCCAATTGTTGATAGATCAAGTATCAATCTGATTGAATGTGATTCAAATCATGTAAACAAACTAATTACATCAAAGAAGTGAGTTCAAGGGGAAATCGAGTGCAAGAATTGATTGTGTTGGTGATATATCCAAGTCTTCATTATCATTGGTAGCTCAAATGAAGTTCAAGTTTTCCCTAATTGGCAGAAGCTCATTTGATTGACACAGATTTGGCATCAAGGTAGACAATGTGTGCAAGTGTTGGCCAAATTTTGAGCAAAGAGAAGCAATTTTTTAGTAGTGGTTTTGATTTTGAGCTTAAGATGTGAAAGTAGTACCAATCTGGTACAAGTTGGGCTCAGAAAGTGAAATTGAAAGTGGAATTATGAGCTCACTCTCATGAATTTGTGATTTGGAGAAACAAAACTTTTCAACTTGGCTTGGGATTTATGTCAGATTTTCTTGTAAAATTTTACGTCAGATTTTGGTTGAAGTTTAAATTAGATTTTGGACTCGATTTTGAGAGCTTTGTAAGATTTGGAAGAGTTTTACCAAATTTAGAGAGTGTTCAAAGTGGCAAGAAGAAAGGCCTCATTTGGTGTCAAATTTTGAGCTCAAGTTGGAGAGTTTTGCTAGATTTGGAAGAGTTTTGCCAAATTTTGGAGAGGGTTTGAAGTGGTAAGAAGAAAGGCCTCATTTGCCTGAATTTTGCCATTTAGAAGTTTCAAGGCATATGGTTGTGGGCTATGAGAGCCTTTGAAGGCCTAAAAGGGCAAGCACGTTAACTTGTTGACATGAAACTAGTTAGTTTAGAGTAGATTTTAGTCATTGTTTGGCAAAATCTACACACCTTGCTAGATTATGTGTAAGAATATTTAATCGCTAGATCTTTGGTTTTTAGATTGGTGCCCTACCCTTTTGGTCCACAATCACTTGTTATCCTAGTGATTATTCTATTATATCTATACATCGGTAACTTTGGATAGATAGTTTGATCTCATTCTTGGTGATCTTGGTAACTTAGGAGGTAGATAACTTGTTTAAATTAAATGCTAAATGATAGCACATTCAATCTGATATTGATTTATGAGATGGAGTGTTTTCATTTAGATTTCTTGTGATTAGACCTCTCCATTTCTCTACTTCTTATTTTTGTACTGTGTTTGTACGAGGTGCTTGACTTTAGAGTGTTGGTGCTTTAATGTGTTCTTTGGTGTGTTGGAGTGATGAAATAATATGGAGTTTAGTGATGAAGTTAGTAAAGCTAACAAAATAGCAAATAAGACAAATTAACTTAGAATATTCTAGAAGTATCTAGAAAGCTTCTTGGCTAGCTTAGCTTTCACCTCAAGTAAGTAACTTCTAAAAGGAAGTATCTAGAAAGTCCCAACTAGCTTAACTTGCATGCCAAGTAAGCAACTTCTAGAAGAAAACTTCTTGACAAGTTTCTCAAGAGCCTTGTATGATCCCTATAAATATAAGAGCTAAAGTTCATGCTAGGCATTTGGAGTTTTACCTCATTCGAGTGTCCTAATGTGAGTTTCCATTCTACTATTTCTCTCCTTGGTCATGGTCTTTTATATTGGTATTAGAGCAAAAATGGGATGGATGGAATTTATAAACCACCAAATCCACTTGCAAAAAACCATTGGGACTTTCATGTCCAAATATTACCCAAACATCATTTCACCCAATTCATCACCTTGCATTTTGGATAAGATTTTATGTATATGATCACCTTGTTTGAGGAACCCTTGATACTTTTGTTTGAACTTATGGAGACTAGTGGACGTGTTGCATCTATGTGTAAATCAATTAGATAAATTAAGAATAGTGGGATAAAGTAGTAGCTATGGCGGCAATACTATATGATGTAGCAACGAATCGGGCACTTTACTCGATTGTTGGATAATAAGAGCAGCAATGACAAGAACATATAAAGAGCCTAACAGTTTGAGATGGAGAAGATCACATCTGATTTCCAAAACCCAAGGTGTTTGAAGGCAAGAATCTTTCAAGAATAGTAAAGAATTTTGTGTTTGACTGCAAATGTTACTTTGAAATTACCAACCTTCAAGATGAACGAAAATAAATTCTCTTGGATTCTAGCCAATTGGATGGTGTGGGAAAACTTTGGTGGCAATTCCAAGTTGAGCAAGCTGAATGATAGATTATTGCACCAATCTTGACATGAAAAAATTCAAGGATGCAACACTTGGTTGATTTTAAATTATAAATATCACCTAAGCTGCACAAGATAAACTGCCGGATTTGAAGCAGATTAGCTCTATAAGAAGCTACATCACACAATTTTAGAATATCATTATACAAATTCTAGATATACAAGAAGATGAAATTTTGAATCAATTTTTGTGGATATTAAAAGCACAAACCAAATTAGAGGTGACCATGTAAGAACCATATAACGTAGAACAAGCCATGCAATTGGCTGAGTGCTTTGATTCCTTGGTTCTGACAACTTGGTCTCAACCTGGACCTACACAGAGCCTACAAGTACATTATGCACGCGTGGAGAAATCGGCACCAATGGAGATTGATGCTATCCAACGGAGACCACATGGTATAGCGGATAGAGAAACATTATGACCAAATGGAGGTTATTTTTATTGTCGCCAAGTTGGACATTGCATGGCTGAATGCCCACTAAGGAATAGGTGACCTCAACAAGGTGTCCAAATGGAGTTTGCGGAACAAAATGATCAAAGAAACAAGGAGTCCCAATAGGAGATTTTGAGCCGTCTACTAGGAACTTGATTGGTTCTAATGGGATCAAAGGCTTGACCTATGCAAGTTTGCTTCACTTGCAAGGTACAATATCTAACCGGGCTTGTAGGATTTTGATTGATTTTGGAAGCTCAAAGAATTGTATATCTATGCAAGTAATAAAGTTATTGTGTATATTTATCAAACCAATGATTAGAAGTAGATTGATGATTACAGATGGTAGAAAGTGTTCTCCATTCCGTACCTCACATCTTGTTACTTTTAACATTGGGAAGGAGTATTTGGAGTGTATGAGGTTTGTATTGGCACTTGTGCACTATTATGTCATTCTAGGACTACCTTGATTGAACTTCATAATGTTCAATTCGATTAGACCCGATGATAAATTCAAGTACAACATCAAGGTATGAATTCTTGATTAGTTTGTTTGGCACCTCTGAGTAAGACACCTAAGAATAGTCAATCCAAAGATGAGAATTTGGTTAAGAAGGTAGCCATAGAGCATGCCTTGAAGGGAGAGGAGCCCCAAGATGAGAAGTTTGCCATGAAGGTAACCATGGAGCAAGCTTTGAAGAGAGGTGAGTCTCTAGATAAGAAGTTTGTTAGTGAAGCAGCCATAGAGCAAGCTTTGGAGGAAGATAGGTCTATTTTTGTGGTGTGGATCAAGCCAATTACACAAAGACAATATGAGAAAAACCAAAAGCCTCATCAAGCATTGGTTGATTAGATAGTTTAGGAGTTTGGGAACGTGTTTCTGGATGATTTGCTAAAGGGATTACCATCCGACCGTGGTATGCCTTTCAAGATTGAGTTATTACCAAGGAAAACTCCATTGAGTAGACTAATCTATAGGCTCTCACCAAAGGTGTTGGAGGAGTTGTGAATAAAACTTACGGAGTTGTTGGAGAAGGACTTCATACGATATAGTACCTCTCCTTGGGGAACACCAGTATTATTTGTTCCAAAGAAGTATGGAAGACTTTTTTTTATATTGATTATCATGGGCTCAATAAGAAAATAGTGAAGAATGCATATCCCTTGCCTTGGATTGATGACTTGCTTGATCAATTGAGTGGAGCAAGATATTTTTCCAAACTTGATCTTTGTAGTGGCTATTGGCAAATCCCCATTGATAGGAACAATGTGAAAAATATTACCTTTTGCACAAGGTATGTGCATTTTGAGTGGAGAGTTCTACCTTTTGGGCTCACTAATACTCCAATGGTCTTCATGGATCAAATGCATTGGATGTTGGATGGATTATTGGATCGATACATAGTGATGTTCTTGGATGATATCTTAATCTATAACAAAACAGAGATATAACACGTGAATCACATGCAAGAAATCCTAAGATGATTATGATAATGGGAATTTTACTACAAGAAGTTGAAGTGTCATTTTTGGCAAAAGGAAATTACCTTCTTGGGTCACAAGATCTCATTAGAGGGGATCAAGATGGAAGAGTGGAAAATCAAGGACATTATTGATTGGCCTACTCCAAAGGATGCCATAGAAGTATGGGCATTTATCGATAGATTGATTCATTATCATGCTCATTGACTGCACCATTGACTGACCTCTTGGGGAAGAGCTTGAGCTTCCAATGGACCACCAAACACAAAAAAGCATTCCATAAGTTGAAACATATGGTATCTTCAAGACCCATCCTTCAATTATATGATCTCAACTACCTTGTGTGATTAATTTTGATGCTTCTAACTTTGCAATTGGAGCCATATTGCAATAAGAATTCTCAGATGGACTACGTCCCATTGTCTTTATGTCTTGTCGATTAAATACAATTGAAAGAAATTACTGTACTCTAGACCAAGAAAAACTTACAATAGTATATGCCACCAAAGTATGGAAACATTATCTCTTGGAGAAACAAGTGATCATGCAAATTGATCACAAACCATTGTCACAAACCTTACACTTGGAATATATGAAGAGTCAACATCATCGATGGGAGGAATAACTCCAATTGTTTGACATCAAACTTGAGTACAGACCACGTTGGTTCTATGTCATCCTTGATGCTCTATCATGGCGACCTGATTTGAAATCTCTTCCTCTCATCACAAAAACAATTAAAATAGTGTCAATTGACTCCAAGATCCAAAATGAGTTTCAATCAGCTCTACAACAAGATCCCTTCTTCCAAATGGTATATGGTCATCTTACAACATGCGACAAGGAGTACAACACCTTTCCATTCAAGGAAGGCCTTCTATTCCACAAGGACCAAATCTATATTCTAGCCAAAGGTGATCTCCAACTTGTACAACTTCAAGAAGCCTATGATTTACCAATAGCTAGGCACATGGGTAGGGAAAAGACCTTGGGTACCCTCCAACTCCAATGGTGGTGGCCAAACATGACACAAGATGTTTGAGAGTCTGTCCGATCTTGTGAGAGTTGCCAATAAAACAAGGCCAATAGCCAAAAGTGAAAATCCAAGTGGACTCCTTCAACCACTCCCCATCCCATCCACTCAATGGGAACTCCTTAGCTTGGATCTCATCACATCCTTGCCTCAAACAAAGCAAGGACACATAACAATAGTGGTGTTTGTGGATAAGCTCAACAAGTAAATCCACTTGGCACCAACTGTTGATATCATGGATGCACCAACCTTAGCGTAAATCTAATTTTACAATGTCTTCAAGTATCATGAGATGCCATGTGTACTCATCTCTGACCATGGTCCTCAATTCGTCATGAAGTTTTAGCAAGCACTCTTCCAGATACTCAGCACCAAGCTTGCTTTGTCTACAATCTATCATCCTCAAACTAATAGAAAAACAAAACATGCAAATTGTACCTTAGAAGATATGTTGCATACCTACGTCAATGTCCACCGTATCAATTGAATGTCTTGCAGTTGCAAAATTTGCCTGTGATAATTCCAAACATGCAAGCATTAGATTTTTTTCTTTCTTTCTCAATTTTGGCCAAGATACGCTTGTTCCAAATTCTTTTCTTACTCCTCCTCCATCTTAGGTCACTCATACTTCAACCTCCTTGACCATCATATCTTAATCTCTCCAAGAAGCCAAATCTTACCTACTTGTTGCTCAAAATCGTCAAACACAATATGCATACCACCATCATCATGATCTGACCTTTGAAGTTGGTGATGAAGTCATGTTATCCTCTAGTAACCTATCCCTCCCACTTGATATCCAAGTTCATAAACTCACTCTTAATTAGATAGGACACTTTGAGGTCTCCCAAATCATCTCTCGTGTTGGTTATTGACTTGTCTTACCTTGTTATATGCGTATCCACCCTATCTTTCACATTTCCAAGTTGAAACCCTTTGTTCCTAACCCATCTTATTTTTCCTCTTGTGTACAACAACCTCCTCTTTCCATCCATGTCAATGGCCATGAGGAGTACAAGTTGATCATATCCTTGCACGTTAGCACATTCAACAAAGACGTCAACAACATACAGAGTATGAGGTCCTTTGGAAAGGGTGTCCCCTTCATGATGCCACATGGGAATCTCTTTCTCACTTCCAGAATGCACGGATGGCCATCTAGGATTTTGAAGCTTCAATGGTGATGAAGACGTCATCAACTAGTGGTGGGAGAATATATAAGAATATGGAGTTAAGCGATGAAGTTAGTAGGGCTAACAAAAAATAAAATAAAACAAATTAACCTAGAATATTCTAGAAGTATCTAGGAAGATTCTTGGGAAGCTTTCTAACTAGCTTAGCTTGCACCTCAAGTAAATTGCTTCTATACGGAAGCTTCTAGACTATTCCAAATAGCTTAACTTGCATGCCAAGTGAGCGACTTCTGGAAAGAAGCTTCCCAATTAACTTGGCTTGCATTTCAAGAAAGTGTCTCAAGGAAAATTCTTGAGAAGCTTCTTAAGAACCTTGTTTGATCATTATAAATACAAGAGCCAGCGCTCATGGTAGGCATTCGGATTTTTCCCTCATTCAAGTGTCCCAATGTGAGTTTTCATTCTTTTATTTCTTTTCTCCACCATAGTCTTTTACAAGTGATGACCAGTTAAACTACTAATGTTTCTTTCTAGTGAGACACAAAGTGATGACATGCAGACCGTGAGAATGCATGTTGTGATGGTAGGTTAAAGGTTTCCATTTCCTCGAGTGAAGTTGTTATTGTTAGAGCTATATTAGTCGGTGATGTTTAGTTGGTGGTGTTGGCACTTTGAGGTTTTGGGCACTTGGTGGTGTTGGCACTTGCTGGGGTACTTGCGGAGGTACAATTGCAAGTTGTAATTTTTGGTTACTTTGTTACAATGGAATTCTATTGGGATTCCAAAGGAGATAGTGCTACAATATGTTATGTGTTCACTCAAGGTGGCACCAATACTAGCCTCTCTCTAAGGTCCCAATGAAGAAAGAGATTGACTTTGAGTTGAAGTTTGACACAAGAGCTAATTTAGTTGCGAGTGCACTTGGTATGTTCACATCCTAGTTGTGAGACATGGACAAGATTTATAGAGCCTCCAAAGATCCTTAGTGTTACTCTGGTATAGTGGATATCATTGAGTAAGTTGACTTCATCAAGGAGTTTGATAATTGGTGTGATTTGCAATAGATACAGAATTTGACTTTGTGCACACCTTTATGGCATGGAACGGATTATTTCAACACTTGGAGGGTCCACCAATGGATAAAGACCATGAGTTCAAGAGAGCTTACATGGAAGAGATTGAGCTATGGAGATAATATTGGTCTCCAAACTATGTCTCTATCATTTCTAGCTCGGTGTCTAAGCAATGTTCACAAGTTCTAGCTCTAGTATCATTGGTGGATCTCTTGGAGATAGTGCAACTACGAGTGGAGTTATTACTATAGGAAGTGATGTAGAACCAAGGTTTAACTCCATGGTGGAGTTTTCTAATGTTTGAGGTAAAATTACCAGGAAGTGAAAACTAACAAGCAAAGGAGCTTTTAGGAGTTCAAACAAAAGGCTAGAGATAGCCTACACAAGGCATACACTCACATGATATGGCTTATAAGTTTTACTCAAGGAGGTATTTAGGCCAAGCAATCTAGTTTTGGTATGGGAGAGTGGACAAGGAGTTGCAACTGAGAGTTTGTGATGCTACGTTGGTATAGGCTACTTTGCCTACTTTGGTAGTGATCTTTGGTTTGGCTGAGCATATTGAGCTCAACATGGTGGAGGAGAGAATGGTGACATTTGGATTTGGTAGGGAGACCTCATCCACAACTTTTACTTCTTCTAAAGTGTAGTAGAGTGCACCATGCCATATCAATTTTTGAAGATAGGGTGGATAGCCTAGTGTGGCCAGCCTCTTACCTTCATTTTTGGTCAACAATAGTCAGTGAGTGGTGGTGTTGCTTGTTGGACTTGTGGTGAACCCCATCACAGAAGAGAGTGCACTTAAGACAACGGACCTTATACCTTTGGTGCATCACGGCTAACACAAAGACGGTGTGAGCATTGCCATAGATTTGGTCACACCAATGACCAAATCTATGGATCTACACCTAGAGTTACGAAGTTGTAAAGTTGCTTTGATAGGTGGTAAAGGAGCTTGAGGTCATGGAAGATGAGGTAGTAGAGGTGGCGGTAGAGGATCTTCATCTAATAGGGGTACAATACTTACCCTTACTCATGATATAGCCATGGCTACTTGGATTGAGCCGTTGGAGCAGAGATTGGGTAGCATGGCCATAGCTCTAAGGAGATCAGATTTGGGTGTTGCGGCTTCCACCTCATATACTAGTGATAGAAACATCTTAGACTTCATATGTAGAGCATCATAAATGGATGCATCTGCTCTAGTGACTAGGAGTGCAATATGTGCTCCAAAGCCTAAAGGAGCATTAGTGGAGTTGGGCCCATAGAGAAGAAAGGTTGGTGGACAAGTCAGACTTCCCTAGTCTTTTACACTCTCTAAGGCACAACAAACAACATTCATGGCTCCTAGACTTCCTAATGCAAGTGTGGTAGGTGGTAATGGGGTACATGATGTAGTACCTACTAGTCAACCACCTACTACTATACAGACATAGTATAGCATGATGTTGGGGGCGGCTTAGCTGATTATGCATTTTCCATCATTCACAAACAATGACATATGTACATTGGGAGTTGACCCAGTCCTCGTGTTTTGGTTGGTTTCCATGCTTTGTGACAATAAGGATGATGTGGTTCCTACTACTACATCAAAGGTGGTTGATAGTGGAGTTGACTTGGTTGAGGAGCATGGGATCAACTCAACAACCAATAGTTTATGGCAAGCAACAACATCAAGATTGGAGGAGTTACCAACTAGACAGGCCTTTGAACGAGCGCGGGTTATACCTGGAGTTGTCCTATTTGATAACAAGAGGGGAAATGTTTATTTTGTGGGACCTTCAGGGAAGGTCTATACACCTCATAGGGTCTTTCTAGACTCTAGTGTGAAACCTCTTATGTTGGGAAAGGTTGCAATTGTAAATATGGAGATACAAAAGATTGATGTGAAGAGGTGTCCATTTTGGATCCAAACATCTCTAGGTCATGGTTCTAAATAGCACATCATATGTGGAGAGCTTGTTGTTTAGATTCAGCCCGGTCATCCGAATGATAGCTCTATGGTGAGAGCTAAGGCTATTGTCACAATGGTTGACTCATATGATGTGTTAGTTGGGGGGATAGTGTTATACCCCATGGGTTTCAATATTGACTATTAGGAAGAGACAACCTCCTATAGACCAAGTTGGCATTTAGGTGAGAGATGGGAATATCACCTACCTATATGCTTTAGAAGTAGTAGTCTTGGTTCACTATAGTCCAAGACCATGGTAGTATCAATTTCAATTTTCAGTGGTTCTATTACTTGGCATGGTGATTTATTGGAGGAGAATGTCCATGGAGAGAACATTCTACTACTAGACGAGATCATTTGGATTTGGAATATGAGTGGGATTGTTCCATCGACATTAGATGTTCCGTTGTGAAGTTTAGAGGAGGCATTAAAGCAGCATGCAGATCAGTTGGGGCTACAGGCTTGGAGTGGAGCCTTTGTACTACTAGGCAACCCGTGTGAGGATAAGCCTCTGGAGTTGATTACCTTGATATCTCTGGATACCAGACTCATTGTTTGGTAGTATCCAATAAAGGGAACATGTCTATTGGAGTTATTTGGTGATATTAGTACTGGACTAGTTACGGTATTATAGGCGGGTATACAAGTACAAAGATACTTGTATGCGGATAGATATGAGACTGCTAAGCAAGTCCTAAACTCCTCTCCTCATGGTGGTTCCTCAAGGACCATAACTATGTACTTGACCTATAGCCAATTCATCCTTTATATAGTATAGATTGCTAATAGACGATTAACGATGGGGTTTGATAGCACCTTGCCTCATGATCTTTTTTCTCACCATAAGGTATACAATATCTTGAAGTAGATGGCTATTTGGAGTAAGAGGGACCTAACTGCCAACTAGGGGGGTGATTGTGGTACTTTAAAGTCCATTTATGACTTTGAATGAGGTGTGTTTCTATGGTGTGTTATGTAGACAACAATATATACATATATATATATATATATATGCATGATAGTTGCCATATCATTTGTAGCATCACGTCTAGATTGCTTGGACTCTAGAGTAGTGTTGGTAATCAAAATTATATTGGTAGATATTCATAAGTTATTTTTCAAAGGTCAGATTTCATGTTCAGTGCATTGACTACTTGGTGAGGCCCATTGTCACTTGCAACGTTTGCATCGTTAGGTGTACGGTCAGTGGAGCCATTAGGGTTGGAGATCTTGCTCAAGTCCAAGGGGTATATTTTTGAAATGTAACTTTAAAAAGTTCATTTTACTAATGTTGAGTCTTTGAATTCTTTGCTATGATGGATAGAGATCAGCAAGCATCACTTGAATTTTCTTAGGTAGAGTGGGTATAGCTTGATTATAATCAATATCTAATTTTTAATGAATCATTGAATGACATATTAATTATTAATCAGATTGAGTGTGATTCAAATTATATAAACAACCCAATAATTATTATAGTACTTTAAAATCCATGTGTAATTTAAAAGTATGATGTCTTTCTAGAATGTATGATGTAATTAATGATATTGTTATGTAATAATATATTTATTCATTTATTGTATGTCCCACAATAATTATGTCTACCAATAAAGAATGTAATGAAGTGGAAAAGAGGAATGTAAAGAGAGGAGAGGGTTATGTGAATAAGTAATTGCACAAGAGAAAGCACAATGGTATCCAAGCCAGATGACCAGTGGAAGAACAAATATCCTATAGAACATGAGGTAGCAAGACGGTCTTGCGAGACGAGATATGTGAAGAGGGAGAAGGTTCTCTACGAATTAAGTAGTTGAGGAAGAGTGATTGTATCTAAACCAGATGAATCTTGCATTCAAGAACAAAACCAAAAACAAGAACAGACGGTTATGTATCATCCAAGTAGTAAGAGATTTGAAGCATTGATGCAACGTGGGAACAATTTATGCAACATGTAGTATTGAGATGAGAGCAGAAGCCGTTCGAGGAATTGGAGATCCGGAACTCCATCAAGTGCATACGAAGTGGAGATGGAATGTAAACATGATATTGGATATATGAGGACTGAAGCCGTTCGAGGAACGGGAGATCCAGAACTCATTCAATGCATATGAAATGTAGAGGGAATGGCAATAAACCGAAAGCAAAACTGAATGCAAAATACATGCGAATAGGAGATGAATCTAATGTAAACATGATATTGGTTATATGAGGACAGAAACCGTTCCTCCGGCGGGAGATCCAGAACTCATAAAATGTAAAATGTAGATGAAACAGACTCCAAATCCTCACCCCGCTATCAAGTACACGAAATCAATTTTTTAAGTCCAGCGAACATCCTTGTTGTACACAATTATCCTCTAAACTCGAAGTCATCATGGCAAATGGCATAATACGATTTTGGAGACTTTAGCAACTTTCAACGAGCTAAATCGGAGATTCTTGACGCAGGAATTCCCGCCCAGTAGCTACATTCTCGACTGGAACGCCTTTATTTTTTCACAGTCGAAAATTGACAAAAAAATTCTTTAATTAGTATGAAACCAACCAAAGTGGATTGCGATTATTTCCATAAGTGACGACAGGACGACTAGGGAATGCAGAACGACTGCAAACGGTATTTGACCAGATTCCGTGTACTTTTGAGGAAGTAGAATTACTGTGTATAAATCCTGTGGCTACCTAAGACAAACTTCAAGATCCCTTCTTCGACTGAGAGAACAAATCCGAGGCACATGTCCAAGATCTGGCACAAGTATTACTTTCTTCAGTAGTCCCAGGGTACTGGATAAGTTGTTCCCAGACAAGAAGCGTACTCATTTAGTTCCTAATATTTCTGCGGAGAAGGCCAGCGTTTACCACATACTACGTTTCGCCGTGAGTTGTAAATTAACCCACCACAGTGCGAGGATAAAAGCAGATGGTGACAGTCATGAACCTTCGACAAAAACAAGTAAATCCATGGCATTGAACTAATATATTGACCAGAATAACAAATACCTTAAGTAAGGAACTTCATGGAACTGGAACGTCAGATGTTACCTTCTTGTGGCCACGTGGAACAGGTCGATCTTGAGTGTAATCTTGGACGTAGCGGATCTTCTCATAGAGCTTCACATTGTCTGCTTTACTCCTCTCTAGATCAGCCTCTAAACCTCGATTTCTCTCCTTGACCAACCTCAACTCCTGCAGAAGCGAGAAAAGACAAGGGATTCAAGTCCTTGAGCTTATGCAGATTTGGAGATGATGTATTACTCCGCATCTCCAGAGCCAAACAACAAGTCGTCGGAGCTTGAAAATTTGATTCAAAGATGTTGGTCTTCTAGTTCTTGAAAGAAAGGACTTGCCTCGTAAAAGCTCGCTATGGGACAAATTCCTCTCTCGACTATGAGTGCTTACCTCTTCAGCCTCTGGAAGACACTGTCTGAATCTATCTCTTTGGCTGCAAATGACATCAAGCATGGTATTGCGCTCTTCGTCTGGCAAACTTTGCTTCCCTCCACTGCCGCCATGCTGCCAAACCATAACATTTTCTGAAATGCATAGGAGAACGATCTGAAATAATAAGCAATACTAACCATATTACAAGACCAATATCATCTTGTATAAACTGCCACAAGAATTTGCGCACAGAGATTACCTAGAACAGGTCGTTTGGTATACCGGACTCTGTAGATTCCCAGTCATCAGGTTTAGCAGATCGTCTGTCCTTGAATGTAAGAGCTAGCAGTCTCATCCAGTCGATTTAATGACCAAAATAACTCAAAACTTCATCATATATAAGAGTAATAGCAGCAGAGGCCGTTCACCAAACAGGGGATCCAGAACCCACTGAGGACCAAACTGACACGAACCGAAAACACGCATATTGAATCTTCACAATGTAGTAACATACTGGCTTCTTCAGCCGCTTTTAATCTTTACAAGTTCAAGGTCTCTAAAATGAAAATGTCGAAATAGAAACTGAGCAATCCTGCAACTCAATCGCATACCTAATTATTGTAAATGGTTAGACCTTCTACCTTTCTTTCAGGACTTCCAAATTCTTCTGATTTTCCTCCACCAAGCTCCGCTTGCTCATTCCACTGTTTCTTTTACCTTCTCCTCCATCTGCTCAGCAACTAAGGACTTAGGCTTGTGGCTAATAAAGAGCTTACAAAACTTGCCTGCATTCAATATCGCTTGGCCTCCGCATCCATTCTTGAAAGACGACCTATGAGGTTACACACTACAAGGAAGCAAAGCAAAGAGGCAAACGTTCTAACCTGTTGTTCCAGAAGTCGATTACACTCTTCCATTCTACGAACAGTTGCCTGCTGGTTCTTGAGGTGAGCAGCTTCAGTCCTGAATTCCTCAAGGTCTTGCTTGATCTTTCGATTTTCTATCTCCAGTTCTGCAACTTTGGTGGCCAGCTCCTGAGATCGGCCGGGAAGTAGAAGATTCTGTTAGGAGTTTGCCTCGAGAGCACATTCATCAACCCAGCCAGGGAGAAAGAATGAATCATTGAACGATAATATCTCTACTGCCACGTAGAGAGACAAGATAACAAACTGTAACACAAAGGACTATGGACTTTTTAAACGAGGAAATCAGTCACCCTTAATAAAGTTTAATACCAAGTGGGAAGTAAAGAAGTCAAGCCTGGAGCTTTCTGTGCTAGTTGTTCGTTCTGGTTAGAGAATGAACAAGGTGCACCAAAGACTCGGATCTTGATTATGCTTGAGCACGAACTAAGTAACTATGATCGAGCTCAATCATAGAGTCAAATTTCGAGATACGTATAGCATCTGGCATTTACTTATAGTGTGTCCTTGTTCGAGATTGAAGCTTCGCGATATAAAGAACTAACGCAGCTGGCAAGCGGTAGTTCTTTCCTATACCAGCTTACTTGAAATCGAAGCACATCCCCATCCTAGACAAACTAGGACAGCAAAGGTGCAGGGGTCTGTATTTTAATCACCATTTGATCAATTGGTGTGGTCTTCAAGTCCCTAATGTTCGGACATGCACGCATGGGAAACTAAGGAGCCATACTTGAAGCTACAGTTGCAATAGACTGGTCTCTATGGCAGAGTCATGCTAGTCTGCAGCTTACATCTGCTGAAATAAGTCCTGGAAGCGGATCTCGAGCCTCGTAGAGTTTTTGATAGATATTGAGAAAAGCATTATCGCCGTACTTGGCACGCTTGGTAAGATTGTCCACTTCTTCTTGGTAGCCCTTGAACAATGAGCAAACAACTTGATCTTCTCTTCCGGGAGCCTTTTTGAAATCTGCTACACACATTTATGCTGAAGTTTAGGCCAGTTTCTCTCGCAAGACAGATGTTTTCACTCTCAAACATTTTTCTTCTTGACTTGAACTAAAATGATGACTTGATACAGCAAAAATATCAACAGATATCCTTGAACATCGCTATTAGTTAAGGAAAGGCCGGTCCCAATACGTCGAATATGTGAGTAGATCAATATATGCTTATCATTTGTGACCATGCACGCGGAGCTCCACCATATATACTATATATACTGGAGGTGTGGCCTGAGCAGTACAGACATATTCGTAATCAACAAATGGAAACAATGCAATCATATGCAAATGCCTAGACAAAGACTTTAATTATGCCCTAATATGTCTTACTACGGTTGGAATTCACATGATGTATCATCAACATGACCAGATTTGAGCTTCAACGAATATATTGCGAGCTCGATTCAGGATTTAGAAGTTTTATTGGTAAAAGAATGATACGGGATGAATGACGCTTTCAATTACATTTTAATCTTCCTATATCTAGGTGAAACTAATGACTATGAGAAATGAGTGAACCCAACTAGATCTGAACCGAGAGGACCATGATGACGTCCATTTCTCCAGCACCATAGCCTCTTGCAAAATGCCTTCATCGTGTAACGGCATTGTTGGACCTTCCCATTTCAGGAGATCAACCACACTTTGCCATTGGAAGAAGGCGGTTCCAATTGCGCCGTTCAGAAAATTCTCTATATATATGGGCATGCTCTCCCTAGATCCGAAGTTCATCAATGTTCATTTATGTCGGAAACCCCTAAATTATTGGTAATCTTGTTTGATGCTGGAGAAGGTGAACACTGTCGTCGGGCTGCTGCTTCGCGCACCCTTGGGCACAATCGTGACTGTCAAGTCTGTCGTATAGTCCGCAATACCCAACCTCTTGAGCGACGGCGTTATGCTGTACCGGATGTTCACGACTCGGAACTTGTTGTCGTTGTGTTCTTCACTTTCCGCCACTGTCTCGCTCATCTCGACCGTACCGCTTGGAATGTGGGTGAACGTGCCAACGTACTCGGACATGTACAAATGTGTTTCCCTGTTTGCTTCAGGATAGTTGATAAACACATCGAATCGGCAGTAAGATGAATGGGGAATCTTGACCTTCTCGATCAAGATGTTCTCTTGCAGCTGGTCCGCTCTCTTCACCTGTTTGCCTTTGAGGTCCCTCTTTGTGGGGGCATTACGCGCAAGTTTAAAGGTCAAAGGGACCTTTTGGATCCTATTATTTCCTGACGGAGTTGCTTCAGGAAAATCGCTCGGTCTCGTTTGCTTGTCAGATTTCTTGGGAGGCAAGGGCTTATAATTGATCCACAAACTGTCGGATTCGCTCATGTCAGTGAACTTGTATCCCAATTTTGAGCTATCCAGTGAATCTCTCACCTTAACAACTACCATATCCTGATTCTCATCAAAAAATGTGAACTCTGTGTCGAGGAAGTCCCTTGACATGTAATCGACTCTCTTTCTGCTTCCTGATCTGGTCACCTTGTCGGGAATGGTTTTCCACACGTCCCACAGACGGTCCACATTGGCGTGATGGTTGAAGAAGACGGGGTCGGGACCCGCGTAGATGAAATTTCCCATGTCTTCGTTGTTGGGATGGGCAGGGTCGTTGATCAACCCGGTCCATTCGTGCGCAACATTGTGGACATTTTCGGATCCTCCAGACTCACCGGGAACCTCTCCAGCAGTGACGTTGACAGTCGCAGCAGAGTTATCGGTGCCTACGACGTATGGGCCACCGAGAAAATCCCTAGAACTGACTTTCTTGACCACCGAGTTGTACATGACGCACAAGTTCTCGTACCTAATTTGTTGGTCGGTGAGGTTTTGCTTGCCTTCAACCTCCAGCGTAGAATTGTATCCCAAATTATTGATGACCCAAAAAATGAAGGTGAGGGTTTGGCCCCCCACTTGGCACTCCACTCACTCTATAGGATATAGGCTATCCAACCTATCTACCGAAATTGATATGACACGGGTGTAATTTTTATACACTCTAGAAGATATAACAATCATAAATGAAATCTCTTTACCAAATTCAAATATCACCATTCTCTACTCCACTATGTTAAGTTCAATATGCTCAGCCAAACCAAAGATCATTACCAAAGTAAGCAAAGTAGCCTATACCAACATAACATCATGAACTATACATTACAACTCCTTGTCCAATATCCCATACCAAAACTAGACTATTTGGCCTTAATAACTCATTGATTAAAATTTATTAGCTATATCATGTGAATGTATACCTTGTGTAGGCTATCTCTAGCCTTTTGTTGGAACTCTTACAAGCTCCTTTGCTTGTTAGTTTGCACTCCGGGTAATTTTATCTCAAACATTAAAAAAACTCTACCAGGGAGTTAAACCTAAGTATTATATCACCTCCTATAGTAATACCTCTACTTGTAGTAGCACTATCTCCAAGAGATCCACCAATGCTACTAGAGCTAGAACTTGTGAGTATTGCCTAGAAACCAAGTTAGAAATGATGGAGATATAGTTTGGAGACCAATACTATCTCCATAGCTCAATCTCTTCCATGTGAGTTTTCCTGAACTCATGGTCGTCATCCATTGGTGGCCACTCCAAGTGTTGAAATAATCCATTACATGCCATAAAGGTGTGAATAAAGTTAGGTTTTGCATCTATTGCAAATCACACTAACTATCAAACTCTTTGATGAAGTCATCCAACTCAATGATACCCATTATACCAGAGTAACACTTGGGACCTTTGGAGACTCCATAAATCTTGTCCATGTCTCACAATAACGATGTGAATATACCAAGTACACTCTCAACTAAATTAGTTCTTGTGTCAAAATCCAACTCAAAGTCAATCTACTTCTTCATTGGGACCTTAGATACAAGCTAATATTGGTGCCACCTTGAGTAAACCCATAACATATTTTAGCACTATCTTCTTTGGAATCCCCAAAGAATTCTATTGTAACAAAGTAACCAAAAATTGCAACTTGCAATTGTAACCTCCACAAGTACCCCACCAAGTGCCCAAAACCTCAAAGTGCCACACCACAAACTAAACATCACCAACTAATATAACTCTAACAATAACAAATTCACTAGGTGAAATGGAAACCTTTAACCTACCATCACAACATGCAGTCTCATTGTCTGCATGTCATCACTTTGTGCTTCATTAGAAAGAAACATAAGTAGTTTAATTGGTCATCACTTGTAAACGACCTTACCAAGGAGAGAAATAGGAGAATGAAAGTTCACATTGGGACACTTTTATGAGTAAAAACTCCGAAGGCCTAGCATGAGCTTCGGCTCTTGTATTTAAAAGGATCATACAAGGCTCTTCATAAGCTTCTCAAGAAACTTCCTTGAGACACTTTCTTGGAATGCAAGCCAAGTTGATTGGGGAACTTCTCAAGAAGCTTCCTTCTAGAAGTCGCTTACTTGGCATGCAAGTTAAGCTATTTGGAACCCTCTAGAAGTTTCCTCATAGAAGTTACTCACTTGAGCTGCAAGCTAGCTAGCTTGAGGTGCAAGCTAAGCTTAGCTATCTAGGAAACTTTGTAGATACTTATGGAATATTCTAGGTTAATTGTTTTATTTCTTGTTTTGTTAGCTCTACTAACTTTGTCGCTAAACTCCATATTGTTATATATTCATCCACCACTAGTTGGTGACGTCCTCGTCACCATTGAAGCTTCAAACTCTTGAATGGCCATCCGTGCATTCTAGATGTGAGAAAGAGGATCACATGTGGCATCATGAAGGGGATACCCTTTCCAAAGGACCTTGTAATCCATATGTCCACCATGAGATGTCTTTTAGTTCTTTGTCCTGCCTCGCTGATCTTCTTGCCTTCCTCTCCATAAGAAAACAACCTTATGGCAAGGACAATATAACCTGGAATAAAAGCACTAAGGGACTTTGCCGTTTTTCGTCCTCGAAATGCTTCTTTGGCTCACAGATTCTCTTGCTGGGGTATTTTTTTTTGGTGTTCGCTTTTTGGGAAGAAGTGCCAAATTAAAATGATGACTTTTGGCTCAATCATGCATTTTAGTGATCAAACGGTACATTTTTGCAATAATAAATGGGAAAGGGACAAGCCAACCGCCTCCCGGATGACCAATTTATTGCAAAAGTGTACCATTTCTTGTGTACCTTAATGTCACAAAATGTTTCAGGTCCTTGGGGACTAACCGCGTATAGTCCTGGTCTGTTAAAGCAAAAACCTTATAGTGTTCATCATGTCTTAGGGGAGGCTTAAGCATGCATACACTCTAGGAACACTTCAGGGTAAACACCCATCCAAATAACTCCAACAAGAAAAGGTAAAAAGATGAGAACTTCTCTTCTATTTAAATCGGAGAATTTGAGGATAAAATTGGGTTTGAAATTACCAAAAACCACACGATTATATAGCCAAAGAGAATAAGTGGCGCCTAAAATCATCCCAAGTGCTGCTAATGTGGCCACTAAGTTATTTCTTTGGAAAGCTCCTACTAAAATAAGAAATTCCCCAATAAAGCACCGGAGTTTTTTTCTAGTTGAGTTGGACCATTGATGTTGTAAGAGGGGAGTAATAAATATATGTAATGCTGCTCTCTTGATATAAGAGGTAGACTTCGAGACAGATCTAAATATGGTACACAAAAACCCAAAGATTATATTTGAATTTATTTGGAAAATCAAATTTCAGCTGTGTTTTTAGTTCATCCCTGGTTTGGTTTCACTCATCAAGACTTTCAGAGAAAGTGGGAACTAAAAAAATAGAACTAAAAACAAAAAGTGTGTCTAATGTTGGTTTTAAAATTGCCACAACTTGTTTTGTAATATTCCGGTGGTTGCCACAAAGAATGATGTCATAGCCCTTACAAAAGCTGGAATATGTCAATGATGTGTCAAATCTTATAAAGCGCAACATTTTTTACTTGGATTTATTCAGTCCCTTTAACAAAACACACTTAGTGCAATACGCTGGATTTCTATACAAACCTGAATTGGTTCACAACTCTTTCATCATTTGCGAGCACTGCCCTACGGGCCTTGTGACGCATAGAGTGGCTTTGTTGTTTTGGTCCCGGGCCAAGGGCACCAAATCTTCAAGCTAGTCAAACTATCGACATGCTGTGCACGACGTAAGGTTGAATTCTCAAATGGCCCAATTGCCTTAGGTTACTTGCCAATGGGCGCTCCGTGCCTTGGAATCAAGGGTTGGCCTATAACCTATCATCAACCGTTGGAACTACCAATTTTTGGGCTAATTCACTTTTCATACTACCCAAAAATGAAATTCAGAAGAAGGGTGTCCTTTCCGACCGAGACCATGGGGATTCCCCATGGTTTTTTATATTGAAGCATTTTTGGCAGTGATTAATCCAGTTAATCACAGCCAAGGGCAGGGCACTGTCAGACAGGACCGGGGATTGTCTGACTGTTGGAGTCATTGTAAATGTGATGACATGCAAGGAAACAATCAACATCCTACTCCTCATGGTCATTGATAAGGATGGGAGGAGGAGGTTGTTGGAGAGGAGAGGAAAAAGAAGATGGGTTAGGAACAAAAGATCTCAACTTGGAAATGTGAAAGATAGGGTGGATACGCATATGACAAGGTAAGGCAAGTCGCTATGTAACAAACGAGATGATTTGGATGACCTCAAAGGAGTCATATCCAATTAGAAGTGAGTTTATGAACTTGGGTATCAAGTGGGAGGGGTAGATTACTAGAGGATAGCATGACTTCATCATCGATTTCAAAAGTGAGATCACATGGATGACCTCAAAGGAGTCATATCCAATTAGGAGTGAGTTTATGAACTTGGGTATCAAGTGGGAGGGGTAGATTACTAGAGGATAGCATGACTTCATCATTGATTTCAAAGGTGAGATCACAACAATGGTGGTATGCATATTGTTTTTGACAATTTTGAGCAACAAGGAGGTGAGATTTGGCTTGTTGGAGAGATTAGGAGATGGTGGTCAAGGAGGTTGAAGTATGAGGGATAAGAGATGGAGGAGGAGTAAGAGGAGAATCTAGAACAAGTGGATTTTGGCCAAAATTGAGAAAGAAGGGAGAAAATCTAGTGCTTGCATGTTTGGAATTATTGTAAGCAAATTCTGTAGCTGCAAGACATTCATCCCAATTGGTATGGTGGACATTGACAAAGGCATACGACATATCTCTCAAGATACAATTTGTATGTTTTGTGTCTATCACTTTGAGGATGATAGGCCATGGACAAAACAAGTTAGGTGCCAAGTATTTGGAAGAGTGCTTGCCAAAACTTCTTGGTGCATCAAGGATCACAATTGAAGTGAGTACACATGGCATCCCATGATGCTTCAAGATATTGTCAAAGTAGATTTACGCTAAGGTTGGTGCATCCATGGTATCAAAAATTGGTGCCAAGTGGATTTGCTTATTGAGCTTATTCACAAACACCACAATTGCTATGTGTCCTTGCTTTGCCTGAGGCAAGGATGTGATGAGATCCAAGCTTAGGTGTTCCCATTGAGTGGATGGAATGGGGCGTGGTTGAAGGAGTCCACTTGGCTTTTGGTTGATGGCCTTGTTACGTTGGTAGCTCTCACACGATAGAACAAACTCTCAAACAACTCATGTCATGTTGGGTCACTACCATTGGTGTTGGAGGGTACCCAAGGTCGTGTCCGCACCCATGTACCCGACTATTGGTAAAAGTCAGAGATCACCTTTGGCTGGAACATAGATCCAGTCCTTGTGAAATAGAAAGCATTCCTTGAAGGAGAAGGTGTTGTTCTCTTTATAGCATGTTATAAGACAACCATGTACCATTTGGAAGAATAGATCTTGTTATAGAGTTGATTGAAACTTATTTTGGACCTTGGAGTCAATTAACATTATCTTAATTGTTGTTGTGATGAGAGGAAGAGACTTCAAATCAGGTTGTCATGATAGAGCATCAATGATGACATGAAACTGACCTGGTTTGTACTCAAATTTGATGTCTTCCAATTGGAGTTGTTCCTCCCATCAATGATGTCAACTCGTCATGTGTTTCAAGTGTAAGGTCTACAACAATGGTTTGTGATCAATTTTCATGATCACTTGTTTCCTCAAGAGATAATGCCTCCAGACTTTGGTGGCATATACCATTGCAAGTTGTTCTTGGTCTTGAGCAGAGTAATTTCTTTCAGTTGTATTTAGTTGACGAGACACAAAGACAATACAATATAATCTATTTGGGAATTCCTATTGCAACACAACTCCAATTGCAAAGTTAGAAGTATCAAAATCAACTACACATGGTAATTGAAATCAAATGGTTGAAGGATGGGTCTTGAATATACCATATATTTCAACTTCTGGAATGTTTCTTTGTGCTTGGTGGTCCATTAGAAGCTCAAGTTCTTCTCAAGAGGTCAGTTGATGGTGTAGTCATATGAGCATAATTATGGATGAACTATTGGAAAAAATTGGCCAATCCATTAAATGCCCATACTTCTATGGCATCCTTTGGAATAGGCCAATTAGTACTAGCCTTGATTTTCTCCTCTTCCATCTTGATTCTCTCTGATGAGATCTTGTGACCCAAGAAGGTAACTTCCTTTTGCCAAAGGCCACACTTTGACTTCTTGTAGTAAATTTTTTATTTTCGTAGTCTTCTTAGGACTTCTCGCACGCAATTCATGTGTTCTACCTTTGTTTTGCTATTGATTAAGATATCATCCAAGAACACCATCCTGTACCGATCCAATAGTCCATCCAACATCCAATGCATTTGATCCATGAAGACTGTAGGAGTATTAGTGAGCCCAAAATATAGAACTCTCCACTCAAAATGCCCATACTTTGTGTAGTCTTTTGCACATCCTCCCTATCAATGGGGATTTGCAAATAGCTACTACAAAGATCTAGTTTAGAAAAATATCATGCTCAACTCAATTGATCAAGCAAGTCATCAGTCCGAGGTAAGAGATATGCATTCTTCAATGTTTGCTTATTGAGCCTACGATAATCAATACATAAACAAAGTCCTCCATCTTTCTTTAGAACAAATAGTACTAGTGCTCCCCAAGGAGAGGTATTATGTTATATGAAATCATTCTCCAACAACTTTGTAAGTGTTGTTTGCCACTTCTCTAACACCTTTGGTGAGAGCCTATAGATTGGTCTACTCATTGGAGTACTCCATGGCATTAACTCAACCTTGAAAGGCATACCACGGTTAGAGGGTAATCCCTTTGGCAAATCATTCACAAACTCCTGAACTATCTGATCAACCCTTGCTTGATGTGGCTCTTGGTTCTCCTTAGATTATCTTTGTGCAATCGGCTTGATCCACACCGTAAAAATAGACCTATCTTCCTCCAAAGCTTGCTCTATGGCTACTTCACTAATAAACTTCCCATCTAGGGACTCACCTCTCTTCAAAGCTTGCTCCATGGTTGCATTCTTGGCAATCTTCTCATCTTGGGGCTCCTCCCTCTTCAAGGCATGCTCTATGGCTACCTTCTCAACCAACTTCTCATATTGGAATTTACTATTCTTATGTGTCTTTCTCAAAGGTGCCAGATAACCTAATCAAAAATTCCTACCTTGGTGTTGTACTTGAAATTATCGTTGGGTTCAATCAAATTGAACCTTATGGAATTCAAGCCAATATAGTCTTACAATGATATCATAGTGTAGAGGTGCCATTACAAACCTCATACACTCCAAATACTCTTTCCTAATCTTAAAAGTAACAGGATGTGAGGTAAGAGTAGAGAACCCTTTTTACCATCTACCATCATCAATCTACTTTCAATCACTAGTTTGATAAGAATACTCAATTCCTTGGCTACTTGTATAGATATGCAATTCTATGAACTTTCATAATCAACCAAAATACTACAACCTTGATTAAATATTATACCTTTCAAGTGAAGCAAACTTACATAGGTATAGCCTTCAATCCCATTGGAATAAATCAAGCTCCTAGTAGGCATATCAAAATCTCTTATTGGGATTCCTCATTTCCCTGATTATTTTACTCCACAAACTCCATCTAGACACCTTGTCTAGGTTACATATTCCTTAGTGGACATTCAGCAATGCAATGTCCAACTTGGCAATAATAAAAAGAACCTCCATTTTGTCACAATCTTTCTCTATCGGCTATACCATGTGGTCTCTATTGGATAACATAAAATTCCATGGGTGCCGGTTCCTTCACTTGTGCATATGTACTTGCAGGCTTTGTGTAGGTTGAGTTCAAGACCAAGTTTTCAAAACTAGAGAATCAAAGCACTCAACCAATTGCATGACTTCTTATGCTTTTTGTGGTTCCTACATGGTCACCTCTAATTTAGTTTGTGTTTTCAATCCCCATACAAATTGATCCATAACTTCACCTTCTTGCATATCTAGAGTTTGCATGATGATGTTCTTAAATTGTGTGATGTAGCTCCTTAGAGAGCCAATCTGCTTCACCTCCACCCGTTTATCTTGTGCAGCTCGGGTGACATTTATAGTACAAAATTGACCAAGTATTGTATCCTTGAATTCTATTCATATCAAAATTGGTATAACAATTTGTCATTCAACTTGCTCCACTCAAAATCATCACTAAAGTTTTACCACACCATCCAATTGGCTAGAAGCCAAGAGAATTTGTTTCCATTTATCTTGAAGGTTGGTGGTTTCAAAGTAACATTTTCAATCAAACACAAAATTCTTTACTATTCTTGAAAGATTTTTGCCTTTAATCACCTTGGGGTTTGGAGATATGATGTAATCTTCTTCATCTCAAACTGGTGAGCTCTTTATATGTTCTTATCGTTGCTACTCTTGTTCATCCAACAATCAAGTAAGGTGCTGAATTTGTTGCTGCATCGCAAGGATAATGTTTGATATTGCTACCTTGCTACTACTCTATCACACTATTCTTAATTTATTTAATTGCTGAACACATAGATGCAACAAGTCCACCAATCTCCATAAGTTACAACAAAAGTATAAAGGGTTCCTCAAACAAGGTGATCATATGCATAAAATCCTATCCAAAATGCAAAGTGATGAATTAAGTGAAATGATACTTGCGTAATATCTGGACATGAAAATCCTCATGGTTTTGTGGAAGTGTATATGGTGGTGTATAAATTTAATCCATCCCAGTTCTACTCTAATAATAATGTTAAAGACTATGACCAAGGAGAGAAATAGAAGAATGGAAACTCACATTGGGACACTTGAATGAGTGAAAACTTTGAATGCCTAGCATGAACTTTAACTCTTATATTTACTCGGATCATACAAGGCTCTTGAGAAGCTTCTCAAGAAGCTACCTTGAGCCGCTTTCTTGGAGTGCAAGCCAAATTTTTTCGGAAGCTTCTCAAGAAGCTTCTTTCTAGAAGTCATTTACTTGGCATGAAAGTTAAGCTAGATGGAACTTTCTAGATGCTTTTTTCTAGAAGTTATTTATTTGAGATGTAAGGTAAGCTAGCTCGAAAGTTTTCCAAGAAGATATTTTAAGATTATTATAAGTTAATTTATCTTATTTGCTACTTTGTTAGCTCTACTAACTTCATCACTAAATTCCATATTGTTACATCACTCCAATCTCACTACTGAGAGCACACCAAAACACCAACACTCTAAAATCAAAGCACCTCGTACAAACATAGCACACAAATAAGAAGTAGAGAAATTGGAGGAGGACCAATCACAAGAAATCTAAATGAAAACACTCCATCTCATAAATCAATATTGGATTGACTCTACCACCAGTTAGCATTTGATATAATACGAGTTATCTTTTTCCTAAGTTACAAAGATCACCAAGAATGAGATCAAACTATCTGTACAAATCTACCGGTGTATAGATATAATAGAAAAATCTTAAGGAAAACAAGTGAGTGTGGACCAGTTGGCTAGGGCACCAATCTAAAACCCAAAGATCTAGGGGTTTAAAAATTCTTACACACAATCTAGCAAAGTGGGCAGATTTTGCCACATAATGACCAAAATCTACTCTAAATTAACTAGCTTCACATCAGCAAGTTGGCTTGCTTGCCCTTCTAGGCCTTCAAAGCCTCTCATAGCCCACAACCATATGCCTTGAAACTTCTAAATGCCAAAATTTGGCCAAATAAGGCCTTTCTTCTTACCATTCAAACCCTCTCCAAATTTGGCAAAACTTTTCCAAATCTGGCAAAAGTCTCCAAATTGAGCTCAAAATTTGATGCCAAATGAGGACTTTCTTCTTTCCAGTTTGAATCCTCACTTAATTTGGCAAAACTCTTCCAAATCTTACAAAGCTCCCAAACTCGAATCGAAAATCTAATTTAAACTTCAAAATTGGATTTAAAATTTGACAAAAAATTTGACGTAAATCCCATACCAAGTTGAAAATATTTGTTTCTCCAAATCACAAATTCATGAGAGTGAGTTTGTTTCTTAGCCCAACTTGTACCATATTGGTCATACTATCATCTCTTAAGCTCAAAATCAAAACCACTACCCAAAAATTGCTTTTCTTTGCTCAAAATTTGGCCAACACTTCCGTATGTTGTCTGCTTTGATGCCAAATCTACATCAATCAAATGAGCTTCTGCACACTAGGGAAGACTTGAACTCCATTTGAGCTACCAATGATAATGAAGTCTTGGATATATCACCAACACTCTCAGTCCTTGCACCTAATTTCCTCTTGATCTCACTTCTTTGATGTTATCTGTTTGTTTACATAATTTGAATCACACTCAATAAGATCAATACTTTATCTATTAACAATTGGGTATTGATTATAGTCAAACCACACTCACTTTCGCTAAGAAAAACCAAGTGACATTTGTTGGACTCTCTACACTATAACCATGAACTAGAAAGCTCAAGATAATAGAAGTGAGCTTTGTAAAGGTGCACTTCAAAAGTATGCCCCCTGACTCGAGCTATGTCTCAAACCCTAATGGTCCCGCTAATAGCACACCCAATGGTGCAAACCGTGCAAGTGACAATGGGCCCCACCATATAGTTAGTACACTCAGTATAAAATTTGACCATCAACAAGTAGCCTATGAGTAACCGCCAAAATATTCTCGAGTACCAACACTAATACTCTAGAATCCGAGCAATCAAGGTGCAATGCTACAAATGGCGAGACTCTTCTCGAGCCAAGATTCACTTCATAGTTGCCTCTTCCCTCAATGTGAAGAACAATCTTCCATTCCCTTGAGTTGAATCTATTCATACATGGATTCAGACATCTTTTTTTTTTTTCAAACCCTTACTTTTTCACAAACCCTATCCTCATGTGTAGGAGATTAGGTGATCTGAGGATACTTCACACATATGATTACTCCTTCATTGACCCAATAAAAGATGTAAGAATCATCTACATCATCTTTCTTTTGAGAAACATCTATTCTTTGAGAAACCATTAAATCTATGTTGGATAAATTATTGATTCAACTTTCAGTAAATCCTAACAACATTGTTGTAATGGGAAAACTCTTGCTATGCTCTGTTGTGTGGTATTCAAGTCCACATTTCTGATAGCTGTAATGGCAAGAGCTTTACCACTGCAATAATGTTGATGGAATCTACTGACACCTGAGCCTGTAGTTTGTCTTCCATAATATTTATTGTTTTTTAAAGAATAAATGATATAGATGAGTCTTACATCATTTATTGGGTTAAGGAGGGAGTAATTACTTGTGTGAAATATCCTCAGATCTCTTAAATGTACTGCTGATGTTGCTCTAGTACTCATGATCTTGCTTGTGGTTATGAGATCTATACTAGTTCTCTTGTGGTGTTGCTCATGAGATGTTTCAATTATGCCTTTACTTTGGCTTACCTTCTTATGGTTAGATTTACTTAATTTTGATTTCTTGATTTGCTATTCATTTAGATTTGCACACAACATCCTTATATTTCATCTGCACGTCATATGCACTTATGGGCTCTGATATCGTTCGGCTTCCGCTCTCATTTCCCATATGTTAAGCTTAGGTTAAGGTTTTATACATTACGTTTAATGATTGTGAATGTATCGTGAGAACCTACTGAATTTTATTGGCTACGGGAGAAAGGATATAAGGAACTTGGAATTAGAGATAAATTGACTCTCTCCAGTGGACGCTTTCTTCTGGGCAACAAGTAAGAAACCTGATATTTTGGATAAAAATGCTTTTTCTTAAGATACCCAAAGACCAGTCGAGAAGGCTGACGTGACATAAGGTAAACATTTCGGAAGGAGCCTTTGATAAACCAAGTATCAGTTAGTTAGGTCGTTGCCTTTTCCCGTTCCTTGCCGTTGGATATAAATTCATGCCAGTTTCCAAACTGGGTTTCCTTCTTTGGAAACACACATTTCTTAGCGATTTCTTGACACGTTGAACTTGTTAGTCCTCAGATCTTGTATGATGCGTTTTAGAATATAATCATGATTCCTATTGTAATTATTGATTTGTCTCATGGCATTCGGAGATATGCTCGGACATTCATATTCTTTTACTCAATGGGTACACCTGCTGGTATTCATGAGCCTTTACAAACTTCCGGCTGAAAGTTACCACAAGTAAGTATTTACAACATCAATGTACTGTAACGTTTAGCTGGGGCAGTTGTTTAAAACTTTCAATCGTCGATTCTGAGTTGTCGATCAATGTTGCCTGTTTTCTTCCTTTAGGTTATAAACTGCACTGACTAAGTAGGCTCCACAACTTTCACTACGAGCTTTTTGAGAATAATATCGAGGAGGTCAGTTGGTCTCAGGATGGCAGTCTCTTACTTGTACGTGACGGTTGCTTGTTTGGCTGCAGTGTCAGGAAAGATAATTGCGCTAAGCCAGCCCTCATGAAAATCTTAAATACAACAGGAGTGACCGGATTGCCCTAGTATCAGGTCGATTCAAACAGTAAGGCAATGCTATTTCTGAATACATCACCATACTGCTCTGCTGCACGCTAGGACTAGTATATGTCCTCATAAACCTCGGCTTCGACCACTTCTTGAATGCCCAATGTTGCACTTAATCCATCTGCAGAGGTAGCAGAGGTACATCTTTGGAGTTCTGCTATGCTTTGGTATGCGTAGTCTAAGAGTACTGAGAGCAAGGGGAGCAAAAGATTCAATATGTAGAAGACGCACATCCTCACGTCCAGAAGAGCGGGGATCAGCTGATCTGTGAAAATTCTAAAAATGGAGGTTCTTGCCATGCTGTCAGCACAATTAGTTTGCCCCACAGTGTAATGTAACGTCATATACGTATGTGCTGGATCACGGGATTCCGTTGCTCGCAGGAAATATGAAAAGAAATTGTTCTCAATCTCTGGTTGGAGTGGGTAGTGCCAACGTTTCTGTTCTTGGAACCATGATCTTGAAATTGACTTGAATTTGAGCAATGTACAAGACCATTCCATATGCTGCACAATACCTGACAACGTCGTCACGAACTCTTTCTACACGGTGTTACCACTAAGTTTAGCATTGCAAACTTGTATTCGTTGATCCGGGACATCAGTTCGCCCTGGTGATGGCTACTCATAAGCGGCAATACTGCAGTCATCGAGCGGGCTATCCTGACAACGAATGACAAAGAAAGAGAAATTTGCGCTGTAGATGTGGGGTTCTGGAAACAAACAAAAGTAAACTCCTTGTATTATATCATTATTATTATGATGGATTATGACCAAGTAGAGAGTTATTAAGTGAAGTATTTGTTACAGTTACGTTCCCCATGCCGTTACCTGTGTTTTTACTACTCTCCTCACTCACATATGGCATTCTGAGTCTTTGCTATTACTATATGCATCCTCACAATACTATCAGATGAGACTAAGGTGCGTCTCATACCCGTTCCACACTTTGATTCTGCTTCCGCCATGATCATGAACGTACAGATTTTGCATCTGGTTTAAAACATCGTCTCTTCGTTTCGCCCTCCTGCTCCTTATCCAAGGAAGGCCCGAGGTTGCTGCTCAATTGACTACTATGACTCTTGAGTGCTATCTTTTGGAAGCAACCGAGCTTTGAAAGCATAGTGAGTGCCAAGGCAAACTCAGACATGAGTAATTTTGGTATTATCTTCTTTAGTAGTAAAAGTGTAATTACTCATTTAGCCCCCCTGATTCAACAAACGTTTTATTATTAGTATGAGGACCAATCGACCGGGAAGAGTGAAAACTGATTTAAAATACCTTAATAAGACGAGAGAGTATAAGATAAGAAAAGCAATTGACTGGTGTCCCAAAAAAAAGTTCTTATGTTAGTCGTAATTTGTTATAATTTGATATGTTGAATAGTTAATTCGGAAACTGCACATTTGGAAAGGTAGACTTTTGCAAGTTACTCTGCACCATCGTGAGGTTGCAAAGCTGGACTCATAAACACCATAAAAAGGTTCCCCTATAACGATTTGTAACCCTGAGGATCTAGAATATTGAGGTTGGTACTATGCTAATCTAGTAAACCAGAAGTAGTATTCCAACGGGTGATTGTCATATCCAAATTAATGTAATACTTAATCAGCTAAGTTATACTAGTGTCATGGTAAATCTGAGATGAAAGTAGGAATATGCTTATATACACCAGACATAGAGAAATTCAATTCAATCTTTTGTCAAGTGAAAAACTAAAAGGTTTACAACTAATTATTCCCTCTGAAGGTGTGCGCAGCGCGCATTAATTAGGGTAGAACCACGTCTGCCTTCTTTACCGCCAAGAACTTCACTTGGGTAAAACTCCATTAAGCAGAACCATTAAGAACTTCTTACGGGATTTCTTGATTCTAAAATTATGAAATAAGTGGTTGTCTTTGTTGAGCTACATCTGTGATGCATCGCAACTCAAACTAACATGTTAGTCTTATACAACATATTAGAAGTATAATCTTCGAAGGTTCAACAAGCTATACTTAATTTACATCGATCTATATATATATATATAAATAAAAGACACGCATAACTTCCATAATATAATCCACGAAAAAGACTGAAGATAAACCAGCATAAAAGACATACTGGCTGCATGAGGTGTATAATGTATAGTTAAGAAAACACCTGTAAGACTTCCATAACCAAACAAAGACCTGCCAACAAATCAATAACTTACACTGCTCGGAGTCGGATAATCTGTCAAACGTTTGTCAAAGTAGAAAACATAGGTTGTTCAAGGATCAATAAGTCGATTCAAAACCCAGTCCTCTCGTACTAGGGTCGGTTTCTTCTTTAAACACCAACGTAGAGAGGAACCAAACTGTCTCACGACCTTTTATATATATATATATAGATTTTGATGTATCAAGACATGGACCGTCATATAATTCCTCCTAGATATGCAAATCAACTGCATCAAGTGGAGCGTTTTAGAAAAATTTGAATTTTGCTTGCGCAGTATGCGCATTGCCAAGTACATTGATTCACCTGCAGAGGGCAATAATTGAGATTGATTGGAATAGAATCTTAAAGTTTTGCAAGTTTCTATATTAGGCCCTTGGCTGATAGTAACACTATCAGACCCCTAATGCATCACTTTCTGTCACTTTGGGAACTGTTATTATGCTGCACTCAGAACGTGCAACCAAAATCCTCGTAGACACAAGCTATTGGCGAAGCACCACCAGTTTTGAGTGATTAAGAATCTGTCCACAGATATATCACTATCATCCATAAACTTCAAGACACGTTGAATTGAGACACATATGTTTCTCAGCCAACATGATAATCAACAATCAAGCTATGAAGCTTTTCTTTAAAAGAATGATGACTTGTAATCTGATTCGAACCTAGCAGACCACACTGAGGTCGAAGAATTAATGCTATATTTAAGTAATTCTAGTAACCAACACCCTTCTGCCTGTCATGGATCCTTCTGCTTGCCAATGAGGTCTTTCCTGGTTGGAGCTCTTCGAGCAAGTTTGTAGGAGGTAGGACACGATGGAGTTGTTACACGAAGCATTCACTTCAGGAATGGGTGTGGAGGTGTCGAGGGAATCCCTGACCTTGACAAGCACTATATCTTGGTTCTCGTCGAAGACAGTGAATTCTGTGTCGAGGAAGTGCCTTGAGCTGTAGCCAGTTCTCTTCCTGCGTCCTGATCTGGTGACCTTCTCGGGAAGAGTTTTCCAGACGTCCCACATGTTACGAGCTGTTTCCAGTGACAGCGCCGTAGGTGTTTTATTGCATAATATTCCAATTCGGGTACGGGACGAGACTTTATACACTGTCGTCTAAGGTAGAGTTGTGTCTATTATGACTGTGCAGAGAGAGATGCTGTGACAGCGAGGTGGTGGCAATATTGAAATTAATTGCATCTATTTTGAAGGCAAGGTGCACTGACACGGTTAACATCTGCTGACACTTGTTTCCAAGTGGCTCCACGGTTAACATCTGCTAATACTTGTTTCCACGTGGCTCCACGCAGTCGTTACACCAACACCTACTACAACCTTATCGCGTATCGTTAATCACGGCCGGGTAAACACGGGAGATCGTAAGCAAGTTGTCGGGTGTGGAGGTGGTTGGAAAACGGTAGGGAGTAGGGAGTGTAAGAGGTGTGTTTGATTTGTATCGGTGTGGATGGATGTTCTAGGAAGGAAGAAACAAGACATTGCAAGTTGTGTTGAGAAAGATGATGAAGAAACAGAAGGAAACAGAGTGAAGATGGAGTGAGTTATGTTGAATCAAGAGAGCGAAGGCCAACACATTTGCGGAGAAGGGCTGTGGGAACCACCTGTGTTTTGGTAAGGATATCTGCAAGATTGTCAATATTGAGGATTGAAACAAGGGAAACATAACCTTTTGTTACTATGTTCTTGATATAATGATGACTAATGTTGTAATGTTTCATTCTGTTTAATGTAACTGTGCTAGTGTTGGAGGTTACAATGATAGCAACGTGGCTGCTAGCTCGGATGACTATAGGTCCTGTAATGTTGGTGGGGGACACCAGAATGTTTTGTGCCCATGTAGCTTTGTGGCCTGCTGCAACAAGAGCAGAATATTCTATTTCTATTGTTTAGCAAGCAATTGCAGTTTGCTTCTTAGATGATCACATAACTGCAATATCATTTAATAGTAGAAGGATGCATGTACAGGATTTGCATGATGACTCATCCCTTCCTCTAGTAGATCCGAAATTGTAAACTCCCTTTGTGGAATTGGAGGCTCATTCGGTTGCACCAATTCCATCACATCCATTATGGTGTGGTCTCCATTGTGCTGCACATATTTTGACACTCATTCACAATCAGCCCTTCCTTGACTGGTGACCTTGTTGTTGTAACTTTGGGGATTTGGGGCTATTTGTGTCGGCACTTCTATTTCCTTCTTTTGGCAACAATGTCCTTCCCAAAACTTCACTTCTTATGGAGTGTTGGTGGTTAAGTCTACTTCCCTAGTGGGGAATATGGGATGCTACGGGAGGAAGGAGAGCAATTGTACAATCCTTCCATGGCCAGCCATTTACTTGGCTCGGGGAGGAATTGTTGTTTGTAGGAATTGTAATATCAGAATTCTCATAGCTGGTTGTAATTTCACTAAGGGACTGGAATCTCCCATAGACACTCACCCTCAGGGATGGCTTGAGGCCTGTCACCACAAGCCCTTCTGCCCCTGTGGTATGTGTGGTATGCACATCTTTTTTGGACAGTTTTTAGGATAGAAAGTGTTTCTTTAAGCAAGAAAGGAGGCTAGATGAAGAGATTTGGTATGTTTGGATCCAAAGTAGGAGATCTTATCTGACCCAAGGAAGTCAGCTTTGTATCAGAGGAGATGGAGACTTGGATCGGACTTGGAAGGATGGAAGAACCAAATTTAGTGAACTTTGTACTAGAATGAAGAACCCACTCTGAGGATCCTTAACAACCTTGACTCAAGCTGTACCGACCAAGAAGGTACACTTGGCATGAATGGTTACTTTGTCTGAGGATAAATTAGAAAGTGACAAGAGTAACACATGCATAAGATGTGATTCTAGACTGAGGTTAGACTGAAAAATGACTATGAATCAGAACGGTATTAAACGGAGACTTCATCAAGGGGGTTCTGTGATGTTGAAAGACTATCCTGTGGCTTTGAGTAGTTGTCCTAATTGTGTTAGAATCACAAGCTGAGTCATGGGATTTCTGTGTTTGAAGCTGAGTGAGGAGATAAGTATGATGCCTTTCAAGGGAGGAAGATAGGATTTGGTCATTTCAGTTTAGAATCCTGCCATTAGACGAGTTGATATGGTAGCCAGATTTGAAGTCTAGAGCTGACTTTGGATGACTTTCTTGGCATGGAACAAGAACCTTAGTTAGTTGTGGCTAGAAATTGCAAGGAGGGGAAGAGATGAAAGCCAGCTTGCAGGACTGAATCCAATTGGATGTTAGTCTTAGGACAGGATGCAGGAGAGTCTAAGGAGATCGCCTTCAATCAAAAGTGTGATCATGCATAAGAAACATAAGAACTGAGGTAGTCCTCCAATGTGCCTCGGAAGGAAAACAGATACAAGGTAGACACCTATGTAGACCTGATGAGGTGAAGTATTGTCAAAGGAATGCTGGCTATGATAAAGCTGGAGTGGACTATCCATGTAACAAAGCAACATGCAATATTCTTCCACCTCATGTTTGCAAGAGAGAGTGTAAACTGGGTGAGGTGTTTCTATGTGAGGATGAGGCAAATGATAGGGCAATGGAAAATGGACATGCCACCTCATTAATTTTTACCTTTTGCAGCCCATTAATATTTAGAATTGAATTACTCAGCCCCAAAGGTGAGAAGACAATGGTATCACATTTCAATCTAGGCTTGCATTGGATGTGAATGAGGAGGAAAAGCGATACATGGCGGAGGTCAGAGAGAGTGACGTTCATTTTGCAAGAACCAGACAAGAGATGACCTTGTCAGTTTTGGCACCCCAACCAAAGAAGAGCAGCAGACCTGAAGACAGGGTTTCTCCAACAAAGAGGCAAACAACTCAACAATTGAACCCAAGTTTGCAGTAGCAGTAGTTGACCTGTTGTCACGGGCAGAGGAAGAGAAAAGAAGAAGAGTCCAATGATGAGAACTCTAAGGAGGAACTGAATCTGAAGAGTAAGGAGTTGAGTAACAAGAGCAAGGGAGAGCCTGAGGTCCAACAGCCAGCAGAAGAAGTGGCTTAGGAAGGATCACATTGGGAGTTTCATAACAAAATTGGGAGAATGGAGGTGGAGATGCTACTTGTATGGACTTGCTAGAAGATAATCTTCCGGAGGAGAAGAAGGACAAGTTCAAGATGGTGTTCCATAGAGGAGTACAATCTTAGCATCTCATCAAGACTATGCATGTCAGACCAAGTGAGCCTGCAGAAGAAGAAGAGAGCTTGTAGGAGTTAAGTCTGAAGGTAAGACAATCTTGACTTCAGGTTGGGGCACAAGCAGTGGTTTTCAAAGACAAAAGAGGACCAGACAAAGACACATTCAAAGGCATGAACTACCTGCTGAGTATGGCCTGTCCTTTGTTGGTACATTTGTAGGAGAGGATGTAGGAGTCAAAAAAGGAGCATCTAGAGGTAAAGAACTAGCTTCAGAGGGTGAAGGTGTTAAGTGGAGAGATCCTGCAATTGAAGGTGATGTTGGCCCAGAGTAAAGACAAAGCTGAGGTTCTTCAGGTTGATGCTGCAATTTGAGAATAAAGCTTCAATGACTTGTAGAGGAGTTTTGGACAATGTGGTGGTTACTTAGAGCACCATAAAGAAGAGTTGAAGGAGGATTTTGATGACACCCATGCCAAATTAGTCATTCATAGAATGCAAATTTGAATGCAAAAACAGGCCATGGATGAACTACAACAAGTCATGGTAGAGAAAGATCAAGCTTGGCAGAGTGAGTTTGCCAATCAAACATGAGAAGAGCAATGTTTGAACAATCTGGTTAAGAGAGCCAAAGCTCAAGTTGCTCATGACAAGGTAGAGTGGAAGAAGATGGAGATGAAGCATGCTGAGGAACTATAGCAACTTTGTATGAAGTTGTAGGAGGAGGAGGCCTGAGGCAAGTCACTCTCAGCAAAGGAGGGTTGGGGTTCAATGAGATCGCTACCCACTTGAAGGTGATGCTCAGTATTGGAGCTGAGGTGAAGTTAGAGGAGGCATATCTACACAAACTCAAGTTGCTAGTGCAGGAAACCCAAAGGAGGAAGGCAAAGGATGTAGATTTAAACGCTTTATTGGTTCACCTTAGGGATAGAGTGGATAGGAAGATGACTGAGGTAGGAGATAACATATGTCATATATTAGATTTAGTTAAGACTGATGCAGATGACCGCACTCGTATGCTGAGTGAAAGTAGAGTAATCCGATCCAAAGTCGTCAAGATCACAGTACAGGTGACTTCAGATGAGTAACCTCAGTCATCTGAAACAGTTAAAATAAGAAAAAGGAGAAGATAGATAGGTCTTATGACTTCAGTCTCTGTACACACTAATGAGAAAGAAACCAGTAGAAGGAGGCATTGGACTTGAAACTTCTTCATGATGTGCAAGATGCCTTGAGACAACTTGAGCAGCAAAAACTAGAAGTCAGGTGGTGAGATCTGCCTACACCACCTCATCCTAATTAAAAGAAGTCCGCTTGCAGACATACATAGTTTTCGAGACATAGCACACCAACATAGCACAACCAAAAACTGTGAAGGGAGCCGGTTACTTGAGAGTGCTGGTTTGTGATAAGACTGTATGCGTCTTGATAGAAGAAGATTGCCAATACATTTTACATGACATTTCCCAATCAGTTCAGTGGGATCTTGAAGAGCAATTTGATGACACCCTTCCAGAACCGCGGGTTGAAGAAGCGGAAGTCTCTATAGAAAATCCACCATTGCATCTGGTACCTTGGGAAGCTTGGCCCAAACCCAAAGTATGACCCTCTAAGAGTGACTTGGAGCAACCAAATCCGCTACCCTAGTAGCTTATCCTTTGATTAGTCACCATGTCATCACACCGTGTTACAAGACAAGCCTATCAGAAGTATAAGGGGATGGAATGAGATGAAGATCCATATGAATTCATTGAGGGGTTTGGAGTGATTTTCTTTGCCAACAAGGAACACGTCTCCCAAGATACACTGCAAATTTTCCCAAAGTTGCTATGGAAGAAAGCTCAGAGTTGGTACACATGTAACTCAAAATGGGTTCCAACCAGCAAATGGAGTAGAACTTTGGGATAATTTCCAGGAATATTTATGGGAAGTGGGTTATGACACAAGTGTCTCAATGATTTGGGTCATGGCAAAAATGGGAAGGTGAGAAACTATGCAAAATGGTTCATGGCATTATTGAACCAAGTGCCTAAGCGAGCAAGGTGGTTTGCTATTTGGATGCCCAGGCCATCACCTGGTTTCTTGGAGGGCTATCACTGGAGATCAATATACTTACAAGAGAGTGGAATGTAATCTCTTTAGACAAGTTCTCAAACATGTTTCCCGTTATGATGCAGCTCATTCTTATTCAGCCAGTAATTAAAGAAATAGGGAGAGGAGGGGGCAAAAGGCAAGAAGAAGATTATCTTGCAGTCCCTCCCCATCCTTGGATGACTTGTAGACTAAGTCAAGTTCCTTATCATCATCAGAAGATGATGATAAGTTGAAGGGGAATAGGCAAAGGTTGAGTTGAAAGATTTTGCAAGTTGGAACAAAACATGTCAATATGACAGACACTAAGCTGGAGACTCTTGTTAACGTGTTTGTAAATTTTTAGATTCAGATGGTTGGGCTGAAGGACTGAAGGAAACCCCCTTCATTTGCAAGACCAAATGTTTGGTGTTCTTTGTGTGGAAAGTAAAGTCATGCAAACATGGAGTGCTTGACCAACAGACCTGTGTAGCCAGTACAACAAAGTGATTGGGTTCCAATTTGGGATCAAAACCAATATCAAGAACCGGAGGAGGAAGTGGTATATCAAACTCAAGAGGTACACTCACAGGCAATCAGGGCATTCCAAAATTAACACTATAGGCCAAGAGAGTATGTGAATAATGCTCCACCAAGAAAAATGCCAATGCCAATGCCAAACTAGAATCAACCCCAGAATGTTGCACTTTGGGCTCGTTATAATTGCGGGTTGCTTGGACATTGCTCACCCAATTGTTCTGAGCCTTGATGGCAGATTGGATATGCTCCTTTGTGTGAGAATTGTAATGGCTTGGGTCATATGCCTAGCCAGTGTTCCCAGCCCCCAAATCCAAAGCATCCAGTGAGGTGTGTTCACACATCACAAGAACGGCCACCACCACAAGCTAAGGTGGATGCTACAGTCAATTGTATAACTTTGAAGGAAGAAGCTCCAAAGAAGTTGAATCCAGCCTTGGAGAAAGAATGGCTGGATATTGAAGTATTGCAAGTTATGACATGATCTAGAAAGAAGAAATGTGATCCTTGAGGAAGTAAGCACTACCTCTTCCTCCTTGCAGAAGATGAAAAGATTTTATCCCAAATCCGTCTTATCTGCTAAGGAGAAGAAGATTTTGGCCAAGGCCAAAGCAAAAGCCTTACAAAAGGAGGTGAAGGAGACTATACAAAGAGACCAAGATATAAACTCAAAGTTAGTTCAAAAGGAGAGTCCTCCTGCTTTTGAAGCGGATATTCAATCAGAGGTCAAAGGTCTGATTCAAGCCACTGTGTGCAAACCCAAAGTGACTCAGGTTCAGAAAAAAAACACTCTAGTCACCATACATAAGAGACCTGAGGCTACTCCAGATTGGGTTGAGAATTCAACCCCCAAGCAGAAGCAGAAGGTGAAGCTAGGGGGAGTACCTCAGTGGCAGATCTTGCCTCAAGTCAAACTAATGTGAAGTTTGAGGAGTTGTGGGAGGACAATAATTTATATAAAAAGCAACTGAGCTTGGCTCTTAAGAGATTGTGTAAGATCCTCCCAAAAGATCTCCCTGGTATATATTGAATTTAATAGGAAGATTTTGGATCTCCAGAGGTAGATGCTGAGATTGCAGACTGCAGATTGCAGGTTGCATTTTCTATAGTGTGCCATAGCAGATGACTCTACTTCTTCTCTCCTCTTCTTGGAAGAATAAAAGAATTGTGATTGTGACACTTTCTCTTCAATTCTAGTCATTTCCAACCCATATGCTAGAGATAATGACCTGTTCTTATCATCTATACTATTTGTATATTGACACGAGGTTGTCACACAAAGATTTGAAGGCACCTCAAAATTGCTCTTTGACTTACCAGTACCTCAAGTTTACACAAAGACTTAAAACCCCGATGCATGATCATGATGTGCATGGAAGTGGCAGCTGATTTTCTGAGTTTGTAACTAATTTGGTAGTTGAAAGTGACATGTTTTTGTGTGTAAATTGAATGAATGTGGAAACACAGTTGCTGAAAGTCTAGAATAAATAGATAATGCATTTCAAGGTGAAATTTGAAAGAGATCATCACGGGAGCTCGCTTTTAACTTCGAGGTGAGCTCTTAAAGTGGGTTTTGACTGCTCATTTACATGACCAGAAGGACATGAGATTATCATGGTGAACATGTAGGGTACGTTAAAGACTTTGTAGCACATGACAACATAACTGGTGTGCATGGTGACCTGTATGATCAAGTTGCAAAGTGAAGGCAAGAGTGATCCAGTTTAAACGTGGAGGGACGCAAAGGTAGCTGTGCATGTTTGCACATCACATAGGTTTTCGTTTCTCAAAACACGTGAGAGAATTACCCTTCTAATACTGGATTTCTGTTCACGCGACTTGTCCTTGCCACCAATCGTTTATTTGCTGATGTTTCGAACTGTACCTGGAGACGTTTGCAACAGTTAGAACTTTTCGTTCAAATTGGATCTGAAATAACCCGAGGTGTTACAATGCGAGAACAGCTAGCTGAAGTTCCATGATGTATTTCCTCAACATGTGCGCATCTCCAGCACACATGATTTAGAACAACTCCTGATAGTACACTACCACGGCTATCAGAAGTGATTCTGTGATGTGGTCTCTTGTCCTTTAGTTCCGAAACAACAGAACAGAGACGACTGAGAAATTAAACCGCGACTACATTTTGCAACACGAAGTATGCTATCTGCTTCCATCTTTGAGTACAATGTAAAGAACATACAGAGGACTGAAGTCATGGACAGTGGCACGGACAATATGCGTGAGCTGTAATGTGCAATGAGCACATTTTCCATCCTATGACAGTTCCGGGTTTTAGGTGTAGATTTGTCTATATCCGAGTACTTCACACTATCTTTCTAAATAGTGTACAGCTAGGGCCACCTGTCCTTAACGAAACCTATTAAGGAAGAGCATGGGATCGCGATCTGATGATCCGATTTGTCTATAGATATTCTTGTACAACATTAGGTCGTTTCTGAAAGTTCACATTTCAATTGAGTTACTATTGGTGTTGCACCATAAGTCTCTTTTTACCTGAAGGGAAATCCTGGATATGGGTAAAGAAAGTATGTGCTATTGTAAAGCAGCAAAATATCTGGAAATAATATGTCTAGCTCGATCGTATATCTGATGTGGTAATCTCACAGTGATCACCGACAATACGGTTCTGTTGAAGCACCAAGGGATTTGCTAATGTACCAAATCATTGGAAAGGTTCGCATAAAGCTTGTCTTGCCATAGTGCACAAGAAAACTCATAAAATAAACGCGTACATTAAAAAATAGTCTCAAATTGCCCTAAATAGTAATGTTCTGTTGCACCTAGGGAAAGTGCACCAATCATTTGAAAGGTAAGCATAAGCTTTTCTAGCCCTGGAGTGCACAAGGAGGTTCATAAAATTAAATAAATGTGTAAATAGAAAATTAGTCTCAAATAGCACTAAAATAAAGTTTGGTAAGGTTAACTGTTCCTGTAACTCAAATGGTATATCCAAAATAATAAACAAACCGATCAATATAACTAATCTAAGATTGAATGTGAACTATACCGATTTGACTACTTGTTTCGCGTTCATTACATGTCCTATGAGGTCCCCTCATTGTCAGGGATGTTCGAACGGAAATAAAATTGCTCCAACACATGCATCAACCTCCTTATATATCTACTTAATGCATGATTCATAGTAATAGACACATATACTTTGTCCGCTGCAGTTCGACCTCTAAAACATGAGTGTAAGATACGGGTTGAGCTGAAGTATTATGAGGAAGAGCAGACGACATGGCTGGCACCACCTCAACTCCAGTTCTAAGTTTAAGAATCACTCGAAATAGTTAGATTTCGTGTAGGAAGGAAAATAAGTGAAGTGATTCTTGGGCCTTTTTATTGGTTCGTTACATTATCTTTCTGTCCAGGTAGCGATGTATTTGACGTTAGCATGGTCAAATACAAGTCTCGAAGATTGTCGTCAACCTTCGGAGTAAGCGTTGGCAGAAATTCAATTTCGTAATTTTGTGTATTTCCTACAAAATGTCAGGTTACTGGTCGGAATCTTATGATCATGATTCAGATAACAAACTGGATGGAAAGGCAACCAGGCAGATGCAGAATCTCAGAATCACGTGCTAGCATAACTCAGCAACGTTTCTACACGAAGGTCTACGAGATGGAGAGGAAGTGTCTGTTCATCTACTGCCTTATCACATGATGGAACTCATCCGGTGTATAAAAGCTGTGCGGTTGCCTTTCACTTTCCATGTTCAAGTCTTGTCCTCTGAACAGGACTTGAACAAAGCTTGAACAAGCTTTGTCTACCATTGTCTACACAACCTTCACACTCGCAGCTCAACTCCAGAATTGCAATTTGATAGTGTACGTATCTGCACAAAGGTTATTCTATTCCTGTCCCAAAATTTTACGCTCTTCAAGAAACGAGTTACTGTAGAGACTTGATTCGGCATCCGCTTCAATCCCTGTTTCCGAACTCTTCTAAAACACGTGACTTTGCAGTAACAACTTTAGGTCTTTGGTCTGTGGATGGTTCTAACGTTTGATTGCTCATGCTTACAGTCCAACTAAGATTTTTGCTACGACGCTCTCTTGCGAATTACTAAATCTTAAGTGGCATTTCGTGCAACTGAAGTGTTTTTCCGGCGCTGCACCCATGAATATAGATAGGTTGGTACCGAGAGCAGACAGTCAGAGAAGAAGCAGTGCGTCGAAGATGGGTCTACATCTCCTGTTCGCTACCTACATATGTGCAGTTGTGCTAAGCCTTCTCGCAAACAGCGCAACCGCCGAACCCGTTCTCGCTTCAAGTCTTGGGTTCTGTAAAACAGTTCCAATTTTGGCTGGAGCCCCCCTCCATTGCTGTCTTCCTGCTCCCACAAGACCACCAATCAAGTTCAAGTTCCCGACCTGCGCGTCTGGTAATGGCGGACCTCCACCCATGCGGGAAAGAAAGCCTGCCCATGTGCTGTCAAAGGACCCCGAGTATGTCCGAAAATACAACTTGGCCTACGCGAGGATGAAAGCGCTTCCCGACAGCGATCCCAGAAGTTTCCTGAATCAGTGGAGAGTCCACTGCTCTTTCTGCAATGAAGCTTTCAAGCAGCGAAGAACTCCTGGTCCTCTCGGCCCAGAAACTGGAGTCTTGCTTCAGGTTCATTACAGCTGGACCTTCCTCCCGTGGCACAGGATGTACCTCTATTATCACGAGAGAATTCTGGCGCATTTGATCGATGATCACACTTTTGCTCTTCCATTCTGGAACTGGGACAATCAGCTAGACGCAGAGGCAGCTATGATTCCTGCAATGTTCCTCCCCAATTTCAGCGTCAACAACTCCGCCCTCCAAGACGAGTTCCGGAATGTCAATCATTTTCCTCCTAAAATCCTCCATTTGGGATACAATTCTAAGCTGGAGGCTGAAGGCAAGCAGAACCTCACCGACCAACAGATTAGGTACGAGAACTTGTGCGTCATGTATAACTCGGTGGTCACGAAAGTCAGTTCTAGGGATTTTCTCGGTGGCCCATACGTCGTAGGCACCGATAACTCTGCTGCGACTGTCAACGTCACGGCTGGAGAGGTTCCCGGTGAGTCTGGAGGATCCGAAAATGTCCACAATGTTGCGCACGAATGGACCGGGTTGATCAACGACCCTGCCCATCCGGACAACGAAGACATGGGAAATTTCATCTACGCGGGTCGCGACCCCGTCTTCTTCAACCATCACGCCAATGTGGACCGTCTGTGGGACGTGTGGAAAACCATTCCCGACAAGGTGACCAGATCAGGAAGCAGAAAGAGAGTCGATTACAAGTCAAGGGACTTCCTCGACACAGAGTTCACATTTTTTGATGAGAATCAGGATATGGTAGTTGTTAAGGTGAGAGATTCACTGGACAGTTCAAAATTGGGATATAAGTTCACTGACATGAGCAAATCCGACAGTTTGTGGATCAATTATGAGCCCTTGCCTCCCAAGAAATCTGACAAGCCAACGAGACCAAGCGATTTTCCTGAAGGAACTCCGTCAGGAAATAATACGATCCAAAAAGTCCCTGTGACCTTTAAACTTGCGCGTAATGCCCCCACAAAGAGGGACCTCAAAGGCAAACAGGTGAAGAGAGCGGACCAGCTGCAAGAGAACATCTTGATCGAGAAGGTCAAGATTCCCCATTCATCTTACTGCCGATTCGATGTGTTTATCAACTATCCTGAAGCAAACAGGGAAACACATTTGTACATGTCCGAGTACGTCGGCACGTTCACCCACATTCCAAGCGGTACGGTCGAGATGAGCGAGACAGTGGCGGAAAGTGAAGAACACAACGACAACAAGTTCCGAGTCGTGAACATCCGGTACAGCATAACGCCGTCGCTCAAGAGGTTGGGTATTGCGGACTATACGACAGGCTTGACAGTCACGATTGTGCCCAAGGGTGCGCGAAGCAGCAGCCCGACGACAGTGTTCACCTTCTCCAGCATCAAACAAGATTACCAATAATTTAGGGGTTTCCGACACAAATGAACATTGACGAACTTCGGATCTAGGGAGAGCATGCCCATATATATAGAGAATTTTCTGAACGGCGCAATTGGAGCCTCCTTCTTCCAATGGCAAAGTGTGGTTGATCGCCTGAAATGGGAAGATCCAACAATGCCGTTACACGATGAAGGCATTTTGCAAGAGGCTATGGTGGTGGAGAAATGGACGTCATCCTAGTCCTCTCGATTCAGATCTAGTTGGGTTCACTCATTCCCAATAGTCATTAGTTTCACCTAGCTATAGGAAGATTAAAATGTAATTGAAAGCGTCATTCATCCCGTATCATTCTTTTACCAATAAAACTTCTAAATCCTGAATCGAGATCGCAATATATTCATTGAAGCTCAAATCTGGTCATGTTGATGATACATCATGTGAATTCCAACCGTAGTCAGACATATTATGGCCTAATTAAAGTTTTTGTCTAGGCATTTGCATATGATTGCATTGTTTCCATTTGTTGATTATGAATATGTCTTTACTGCTCAGGCCACACCTCCAGTATATATAGTATATATGGTGGAGCTCCACGAGCATGGTCACAAATGATAAGCATATATTGATCTATTCACATATTCGACGTATTGGGACCGGCCTTTCCTTAACTTATAGCGATGTTCAAGGATATCTGTTGATATTTTTGCTGTATCAAGCCATCATTTTAGTTCAAGTCAAGAAGAAAAATGTTTAAGAAAATGTTATGGTTTGGCAGCATGGCGGCAGTGGAGGGAAGGAAAGTTTGCCAGAAGAAGAGCGCAACACTATGCTTGATGTCATTTGCAGCCAAAGAGATAGATTCAGACAGTGTCTTCGAGAGGCTGAAGAGGTAAGCACTCATAGTCGAGAGAGGAATTTGTCCCATAGCGAGCTTTTACGAGGCAAGTCCTTTCTTTCAAGAACTAGAAGACCAACATCTTTGAATCAAATTTTCAAGCTCCAACGAGTTGTGGTTTGGCTCCGGAGATGCGGAGTAATACATCATCTCCAAATCTGCATAAGGTCAAGGACTTGAATCCCTTGTCTTTTCTCGCTTCTGCAGGAGTTGAGGTTGGTCAAGGAGGTTTAGAGGCTGATCTAGAGAGGAGTAAAGCAGACAATGTGAAGCTCTCTGAGAAGATCCGCTACGTCCAAGATTACACTCAAGATCGACCTGTTCCACGTGGCCACAAGAAGGTAACATCGGACGTTCCAGTTTCATGAAGTTCCTTATTTAAGGTAGTTGTTATTCTGGTCAATATATTAGTTCAATGCCATGGATTTACTTGTTTTTGTCGAAGGTTCATGACTGTCACCATCTGCTTTTGTCCTCGCACTGTGGTGGGTTAATTTACAACTCACGGCAAAACGTAGTATGTGGTAAACGCTGACCTCCTCTGCAGAAATATTAGGAACTAAGTGAGTACGCTTCTTGTCTTTATAGATAAATCCAATACTATGGGACTACTGAAGAAAGTAATACTTGTGTCAGATTATGGACATGTGCCTCGGATTTGATCTCTCAGTCCAAGAAGGGATCTTGAAGTTTGTCTTAGGTAGCCACAGGATTCATACACAGTAATTCTACTTCCTCAAAAGTACACAGAATCTGATCAAATACCGTTTGCAGTCGTTCTGCATTTCCTAGTCGTCCTGTCGTCACTGACGGAAATAATCGCAATCCACTTTGGTTGGTTTCATACTAATTAAAGAAATTTTTTGTCAATTTTCGACTGTGAAAAATTAAAGGCGTTCCCAGTCGAGAATGTAGCTACTGGGCGGCAATTCTTGCGTCAAGAATCTCCGATTTAGCTCGTGGAAAGTTGCTAAAGTCTCCAAAATCGTATTATGCCATTTGATACTTGATAGCGGGGTGAGGACTTGGAGTCTGTTTCATCTACATTTTACATTTTATGAGTTCTGGATCTCCCCCTGGAGGAACGGCTTCTGTCCTCATATATCCAATATCATGTTTACATTAGATTCATCTCCTATTCGCATGTATTTTGCAGTCAGCTTTCCTTTCGGTTTATCGCCATTCCCTCTACATTTCATATGCATTTAATGAGTTCTGGATCTCCCGTTCGAGGAACGGTTTCAGTCCTCGTATATCCAATATCATGTTTACATTCCATCTCCACTTCGTATGCAGTTAATGAGTTTCGGATTTCCCATTCCTCGAACTGCTTCTGCTCTCATTTCCTCATATCGAGTCTTCTCAAGCTTCGCTCCGATTCAGATAAGACACCATCCACTCCTGTCCCATTTCCCTCTACTCCGCCCATCGTCAACTAATGTTTTGTATATTATTTTTAGCTCGATGGTCGCCTGTTTCAAAGTTTCTACCCGACTTTCTAGATACCTAATCAGTCACGTATTGCTTGTGGTTAATCAGTCACGTATTGCTTGTGGTTACACGATATATACTATTTCTGTGCAAGTGTTACTCATGAGATGCTTCAATTATATTTTTTCTTCTATCCTCATGAATCCAATATCATGTACCCTCGCTCTCAGAGCGATTTCATACTGTCGGTCTGCCTGACTCGACTGTCTTCTTCGACTGTCGATTTCATAGCTTCTACACGATTCCCGACTTCAGATTACCTTGATTTCTCGTCTAGTCCGTTAAATCTTAGGTCGTCGTTTCCCGTTGAGATAGAGTTTCTCTACATGCGCTGTTTATTTGTTACCGTTTATTCGATGCTTGCTATTGGTATACAAGTGTTGCTGTTTAATTGTTTCTAGATGGCGTTTACTTCTGCTTAGATTTGATCAGTCGTTTCCATTTTCATCTCCTCTCCCGGTTTTATACTAATTTCGTCTTGCACATATTTTGTAAACATTATATCATACAGCTCATTTGCATTTAATGAATTCTGGATCTCCCGTTCCTCGAACGGCTTGTGTCATCATTTCTCAATATCACGCATATATTTCATTGCATTTCATGGGGTTTGGATCCCTCGTTCTCCAAACGGCTTCTGCTCCCATTTCTCCGTATTTAACCCGTTGGCACATTGAAAATACAATGGCGCGCGGCTTTTGTCGAACAGTCTTTTTTATTTTTTAAAGAGGCAGGCCATCCTACTTCCTTCGAAACCACTAAAGCCATGCTACAGCAGAGGATTAGGCCAGGTAAGGGCATCAATACTACATGTTGCATAAATTGTTCCCACGTTGCATCAATGCTTCAAATCTCTTACTACTTGGATGATACATAACCGTCTGTTCTATTTTTTGGTTTTGTTCTTGAATGCAAGGGTCATCTGGTTTAGATACAATCACTCTTCCTCAACTACTTAATTCGTAGAGAACCTTCCCCCTCTTCACATGTCTCGTCTCGCTACATCATGTTCTCTAGGATATTTGTTCTTACACTGGTCATATGGTCTGGATACCATTGTGCTTTCTCTTGGCAATTACTCATTCACATAACCCTTTCCTCTCTTTACATTCCTCTTTTCCATTTCATTACATTTTTTATTGGTAGATATAATTTTTTGGTGACATATAACATTGTTACATAATAAATAAATAAATATATATTATTACTTAACATATATTATTATTAACATTATACATTATAGAAACACATCATACATATAAATGTTATATAGATTTTAAAGTACTTTAATAATTGGTTTGTTTATATAATTTGAATCACACTCAATTGGATTAATAATTAATATATCAGTCATTAATTCATTAAAAATTAGATATCAATTACAATCAAACTATATCCATTTTACCTAAGAGAATTCAAGAGAGACTCGTTGATCTCTACCTAAGAGAATTCAAGTGAAACTAGCTGATCTCTATCCACCATAGCAAAGAATTCAAAGACTCAACATTAGTTAAATGAGCTCTCTATAGTTATATTTCAAAAATATAACCCTTTGACTCAAGCTAGATCACTTACCCTAATGGCTCCACGGACGGCACATGGTGCAAACGGTGTAAGTGACAATGGGCCTCACCATGTAGTCAGTGCCCTGAACATGAAATCTGACCATTGACAAATAACTTATGAATATCTACCAAAATACTCTTGTTTACCAGAATTATTACTCTAGAGTCTAAGCAATCTAGATATGACACTATAAATGACATGACCACTATCATGCATATATATATATATATATATATATATCACTGTCTACATCACACACTAGAGAAACACACCTCATACATAAGTCATACATGGACTCTAAAGTACCACAATCACCCCCTAGTTGGTGGTTAGTCACTCTAACTCCAAATAGCCATCTACTTCAAGATATGGTATACCTTATGGTGAGCAAAAGATCATGAGGCCAGGTGCTATCAAGCCCCATCATTAATTGCCTATTAGCAATCTATACTATATAAAGGATGAACTAGCTATAGGTCAAGTACATAGCTATGGTCCTTGAGGAACCACCATGAGGAGAGGAGTTTAGGACTCACTTAATAGTCTCATCTCTATCCACATATAAGTATCTTTGTACTCGTATACCCCCTGTAATACCATAACTAATCCAGTACTAATCTCACCAAACAACTCCAATAGACATACTCCCTTTATTGGATACTACCAAACAATGAGTGTGGTATCTAGAGGTGTCAAGGTAATCAACTCCGGAAGCTTATCCTCACACAGTTGCCTAGTGGTTCAAAGGCTCCACTTCAAGCCTGTGGCACCAACTGATCTACATGTTGCTTTATTGTCTCCTCTAAACTTCACAAAGGAGCATCTAAGGTGGATGGAACAATCCCACTCATACTCCAAATCCAAATGATCTCCTCAGGTACTAGAATATACTCTCCATGGGCATTCTCCTCCAATAAATCACCAAGCCAAGTAATAGAACCACTGAAAACTGAAATTGATGCTCCCATGGTCTCGGACAATAGTGAACCAAGACTACTACTACTACTACTACTAAAGCTTATAGGTAGTTGATATACCCATCCCTCACCTAAATGCCAACTTGGTCTATAGGAGGTTGTCTCTTCCCAATAGTCAATATTGAAACCCATGGGGTATAACACTATCTCCCAACTAACACATCATATGAGTCAACCATTGTCACAGTGACCTTAGCTCTTACCATAGAGCTATAATTCAAATGACCAGGCTGAATCTAAACAATAAGCTCTCCATATATGATGTACTATGTAGAAACACGACCTAGAGATGTTTGGATTCAAATAGACACGTCTTCACATCAATCTTTTGTAACTCCATATTGACAATTGCAACCTTCCCCAACATAAGAGGCTTCACGCTAGAGTCTAGAAAGAGCCTATGAGGTGTATAGACCTTCCCTGAAGGTCCCACCAAATAAAAGTCCCCCCTTTGGTTATCCAGTAGGACAACTCCAGGTAAAAACCGCACTTGTTCAAAGGCCATTCTAGTTGGTGGCTCCTCCAATCTAGATGTTGTTGCTTGCCATAAACTACTGGTTGTTGAGCGGATCCCATGCTCCTCAACCAAGTCAACTCCACTATCAACCACCTTTGATGTAGTAGTAGGAACCACATCATCCTTATTGTCACAAAGCATGGCAACCAACCAGAACACTAGGGTTGGGTCAACTCTCAATGTTCACATGTCATTGGTTGAGAATGATGGAAAGTGCATAATCAACTAAGCCGCCCCCAACATCATACTAGACTAAGTCTGTGTAGTAGTAGGTGGTTGACTAGTAGGTACTACATCGTGTACCCTATCACTACCTACCACACCTGCACTAGGAAGTCTAGGAGCTAGGAATGTTGTTTGTTGTGCCTTAGAGAGTGTAAAAGACTATGGAAGTTTGAATTGTCCACCAACCATTCTTCTCTATGGGCCCAACTCCACTAATGCTCCTTTAGGCTTTGGAGCACGTATTGCACTCCTGGTCACTAGGGCAGATGCATCCATTTATGATGCTCTACACATGAAGTCTAAGAAGTTTCTATCACTAGCATATGAGGTGGAAACCTCAGCACCCAAATCTGATCTCCTTAGAGCTATGGCCATGCTACCCAATCTCTACTCCAATGGCTCAATCCGAGTAGCCATGGCTATATCAAAAGCAAGGGCAAGTAATGTACCCCTATTAGGTGTAGATCCTCTACCACCACGTCTACCATCTCATCTTCCATGACCTGGAGCTCCTTTACCACCTACCGTAGCAACTCTACTACTTTGTAACTCAGGGTGTAGATCCATAGATTTGGTCATTGGTGTGACCAAATCTATGGCAATGCTCACACCGTCTTTGTGTTAGCTGTGATGCACCAGAGGTACCAGGTCTGTGGTCCTAAGTGCACTCTTTTTTGTGATGAGGTCCACCAAAAGTCCAAAAAGCAACACCACCACTCACTGGTTATTGCTGACCCAAAAATGAAGGTAAGGGTTTGGCCACACTAGGCCCTCCACTCACTCTATAGGATCCAGGCTATCCACCCTATCTTTTGAAATTGATATGGCATGGTGCACTCTACTACACTCTAGACGAAGTAACAATTATAGATGAGATCTCCATACCAAATCCAAATGTCACCATTATCTCCTCCACCATGTTGAGCTCAATATGCTCAGCCAAACCAAAGATCACTACCAAAGTAGGCAAAGTAGCCTATACCAACATAACATCACGATCTCTACGTTGCAACTCCTTGTCCACTATCCCATACCAAGACTAGACTACTTGGCCTCAATAACTCCTTGAGTAAAATTTATTAGCCATATCATGTGAGTGTATGCCTTGTGTAGGCTAGCTCTAGCCTTTTGTTAGAACTCTTACAAGCTCCTTTTCTTGTTAGTTTGCACTCCTGGTAGTTTTGCCTCAAACATTAGAAAAACTCCACCATGGAGTTAAACCTTAGTACTACATCACCTCCTATAATAATACCTCCACTTGTTGTAGCACTATCTCCAAGAGATCACCAATGCTACTAGAGCTAGAAATCGTGAGTATTGCTTAGAAACCGAGCTAGAAATGATGGAGATATAGTTTGGAGACAAATACTATCTCCATAGCTCAATCTCTTCCATGTGAGCTCTCTAAACTCATGGTCATCATCCATTGGTGGACTCTCCAAGTGTTGAAATAATCCATTCCATGCTATAAAGGTGTGAACAAAGTTAGATTCCGCATCTATTGCAAATCACACCAACTATCAAACTCCTTGATGAAGTCATCCAACTCAGTGATATCCACTATACCAGAGTAACACTTGGGACCTTTGGAGGCTCCATAAATCTTGTCCATATCTCACAACAACAGTGTGAACATACCAAGTGCACTCTCAACTTAATTTGCTCTTGTGTCAAACTCCAACTCAAAGTCAATCTACTTCTTCATTGGGACCTCTTGTGTCAAACTCCAACTCAAAGTCAATATACTTCTTCATTGGGACCTTAGATACATGCTAATATTGGTGCCACCTTGAGTAAACCCATTACATATTGTAGCACTATCTCCTTTGGAATCCCCAAAGAATTCTGTTGTAACAAAGTAACCAAAAATTGCAACTTGCAATTGTAAGCTCCGCAAATACCCCACCAAGTGCCCAAAACCTCAAAGTGCCAACACCACCAACTAAAACATTACCAACTACTATAACTCTAACAATAACAACTTCACTAGGGGAAATGTAAACCTTTAACCTACCATCACAACATGCAGTCTCACGATCTGCATGTCATCACTTTGTGCTTCACTAGAAAGAAACATAAGTAGTTTAATTGGTCATCAATTGTAAAAGCCGTGACCAAGGAGAGAAACAAGAGAATGAAAATTAACATTGGGACACTTGCATGAGTGAAAACACAGAATGCTTAGCATGAGCTTTGGCTCTTGTATTTATAAGGATCATACAAGGCTCTTGAGAAGCTTATGAAGAAGCTTCCTTGAGCTACTTTCTTGGAATGCAAGCCAAGTTAATTGGAAAATTTCTCAAGAAGCTTCCTTCTAGAAGTCGCTTACTTGGTATGCGAGTTAAGCTATTTGGAACCTTCTAGAAGCTTCCTTATAGAAGTTACTCACTTGAGGTTCAAGCTAAACTAGCTAGGAAGCTTCCTAGATACTTATGAAATATTCTAGGTTAATTGTCTTATTTGCTATTTTGTTAGCTCTACTAACTTCATCACTAAACTCCATATTGTTATATATTCTTCTACCACTAGTTGGTGACGTCCTTGTTGCCATTGAAGCTTCAAACTCTTGGATGGCCATCCGTGCATTTTGGAGGTGAGAAAGAGGTTCCCATGTGGCATCATGAAGGGGATACCCTTTCTAAAGGACCTTGAATTCCATATGTACGCCACAAGATGTCTTTTAGTTCCCTGTCTTGCCTTGCTCATCTTTTGGCCTTCCTCTCCATAGGAAAACAATCTAACGGAAAGGGCAATATAATTGAGAATAAAGCACTATGGGACTTTGCCATTTTTCATCCGCAAACTACTTCTTTGGCTTTACATATTCTCTAGCCGGGGTACTTTTTTTTGGTGTTTGCTTTTTGGGAAGAAGTGCCAAATTAAAACGATGACTTTTGGCTCAATCATACATTTTAGTGATCAAATGGTAAATTTTTGCAATAATAAATGGGAAAGGGACAAGCCAACGGCCTCCCAGGTGAATGATTTCTTGCAAAAATGTACCATTTCTTGTGTACCTTAGTGTCACAAAATGTTTCAGGTCCTTGGGGACTAACCGCGTATAGTCATGGTCTGTTAAAGCAAAAACCTTATACTATTTATCCTGTCTTAGGGGAGGCTGAAGTATGCATACACTCTAGGAACACTTCAAGGTAAACACCCATCCAAATAACTCCAACAAGAAAAGGTAAAAAGATAAGAACTTCTCTTCTATTTAAATCTGAGAATTTGAGGATAAAATTGGGTTTGAAATTACCAAAAACCACACGATGATATAGCCAAAGAGAATAAGTGGTGCCTAAAATCATCCCAAGTTCAGCTAATGTGGCCACTAAGCTATTTCTTTGGAAAGCTCCTACTAAAATAAGAACCTAAGTAACAAGTAACAAGACAGATGATTCGGGTGACCTCAAAGGGGTCATATCCAATTAGTCTTGAGTTTATGAACTTGGGTATCAAGAGGGAGGGGTAGGTCACTAGAGGATAACATGGCTTCATCACTGCTTTCAAAGGTGAGATCACAACGATGGTGGTATGCATATTGTTTTTGATGATTTTGAGCAACAAAGATGTGAGATTTGGCTTGTTGGAGAGATTAGGATATGGTGGTCAAGGAGGTTAAAGTATGAGGGACATGAGATGGAGGAGGAGTAAGAAGTGAATCTGGAACAAGTGTATTTTGGCCAAAATTGAGAAAGAAGGGAGAAAATTTGGTGCTTGCATGTTTAGAATTATTGTAAGCAAATTTTGTAACTACAAGACATTTATCCCAATTGGTATGGTGGACATTGACAAAGGCACGTGATATATCCTCCAAGGTACAATTTGGATGTTTGGTTTGTCTATCACTTTGAGGATGATAGGCCATGGACAAAGTAAGCTTGATGCCGAGTATTTGGAAAAGTGCTTGCCAAAACTTCCAAGTGCATCGAGGATCACAATTGGAGATGAGTACACATGGCATCCCATGATGCTTAAAGACACTATCAAAGTAGATTTGCACTAAGGTTAGTGCATTCATGGCATCAATAATTGGTGCCAAGTGGATTTGCTTATTGAGCTTATCCACAAATACCACAATTGCTATGTGTCCTTGCTTTGTATGAGGCAAGGATGTGATGAGATCCAAGTTTAGATGTTCCTATCAAGCGGATGGAATGGGGAGTGGTTGAAGGAGTCCACTTGGCTTTTGGTTGTTGGCCTTGTTAAGTTGGTAGCTCTCACACGATTGGACAAACTCTAAAACATCTCATGTCATGTTGGATCACCACCATTGGCGTTGGAGGGTACCCAAGGTCTTGTCCACACCCATGTACCTAACTATTGGTAAAAGTCATAGATCACCTTTGGCTGGAATATAGATCCAGTCCTTGTAGAATAGAAGGCCTTCCTTGAAGGAGAGGGTGTTGTAATCTTTGTCGCATGTTGTAAGATGATCATGTACCATTTGGAAGAATAGATCTTCTTCTAGAGTTGATTGAAACTTGTTTTAGACTTTGGAGTCAATTGACATTATTGTAATTGTTATTGTGACAAGGGGAAGAGACTTCAAATTAGGTTGCCATGATAGAGCATCAATGATGACATGGAACCGACCTGGTTTGCTCAAGTTTGATGTCTTCCAACTGGAGTTGTTCCTCCCAATGATGATGTTGACTCGTCATGTGTTCCAAGTGTAAGGTCTACAACAATATTTTGTGATTAGTTTGCATGATCACTTGTTTCCTTAAGAGATAATGCCTCCATACTTTGGTGGCATATACTATTGCAAGTTGTTTTGGTCTTGAGAAGAATAATTGTTTTCAGTTATATTTAGTTGATGAGACACAAAGACAATGGGATGTAATCTATCTAGGAATTCCTATTGCAACACAATTCCAATTGCAAAGTTAGAAGCATCAAAATCAACCACATAGGGTAATTGATATCATACGGTTGAAGATACCATATGTTTCAACTTCTGGAATTTTCTTTTGTGCTTGGTGGTCCATTGGAAGCTCAAGTTCTTCTCTAAGAGGTCAGTCAATGGTGCAGTCACATGAGCATAATAATGAATGAACCGTAGGAAAAAATTGGCCAATCCATTAAATGCACGTACTTCTATGGTATCCTTTGGAGTAGGCCAATCAGTATTGGCCTTGATTTTCTCCTCTTCCATCTTGATTCTCTCTGATGAGATCTTGTGACCCAAGAAGGTAAATTCCTTTTGCCAAAGGCCACACTTTGACTTCTTGTAGTAAAATTTTCATTGTCGTAGTTGTCTTAGGACTTCTCGCATGCAATTCATATGTTCTACCTTTGTTTTTCTATAGATTAAGATATCATCCAAGAATGCCATCACATACCAATCCAATAGTCCATCCAACATCCAATGCATTTGATCCATGAAGACCACTGGAGTATTAGTGAGCCCAAAATATAGAACTCTCAACTCAAAATGCCCATACCTTGTGCAAAAGGTGGTCTTTTGCACATCCTCCCTATCAATGTGGATTTGCCAATAGCTACTAAAAAGGTCCAATTTGGAAAAATATTGTGCTCCACTTAATGGATCAAGCAAGTCATCAATCTGAGGCAAGAGATATGCATTCTTCAATGTTTGTTTATTGAGCCTATGATAATCAATACATAAACAAATTCTTCCATCTTTCTTTAGAAAAAATAGTACTGGTGCTCCCCAAGGAGAGGTATTATGTTGTATGAAGTCCTTCTCCAACAACTCCATAAGTGTTATTTGCAACTCCTCCAACACCTTTGGTAAGAGCCTATAGATTGATCTACGCACTAGAGTACTCCATGGCAATAACTCATTCTTCAAAGACATACCACGGTCAGAGGGTAATCCCTTCGACAAATCATCCACAAACTCCTAAACTATCTGATCAACCCTTGCTTGTTGTGGCTCCCGGTTCTCCTCAGATTATTTTTGTGCAATCTGCTTGAACGACACCGAAAAAACAGACCTATCTTCCTCCAAAGCTTGCTCTATGGCTGCTTCACTAATAAACTTCCCATCTAGGGACTCACCTCTCTTCAAAGGTTGCTCCATGGTTTCATTCTTGGCAAACATCTCATCTTGGGGTTTGTCTCTCTTCAAGGCATGCTCTATGGCTACCTTCTCAACCAACTTCTCATCTTGGGACTGACTATTCTTAGGTGTCTTTCTCAAAGGTGCCAAACAATTTAATCAAAAATTCCTATCTTGGTTTTGTACTTGCATTTATCGTTAGGTCCAATCAAATTGAACCTTATGACATTCAAGCCAATGTAGTCTTAGAATGATATCATAGTGTAGAGGTGCCATTACAAACCTCATACATTCCAACCTTCCCAACCGTAAAAGTAACAGGATGTGAGGTAGGAATGGAGAATTCTTTCTACCATCTACCATCATCAATCTAATTCCAATAACTAGTTTGATAGGAATACCCAATTCCTTTGCTACTTGTATAGACATGCAATTCTATGAACTTCTAAAATCAATCAAAATACCACAACCCCAATTAGATATTATACCTTGCAAGCAAACTTACATAGGTCTAGTCTTCAATCCCATTGTAATAAATCAAGCTCCTAGTAGATGACTCAAAATCTCTTATTGGGATTCCTCATTTCCTTGATCATTATGTTCCACAAACTCCATCTAGACACCTTGTCGAGGTCACATATTCCTTAGTGGACATTCAGCAATGCAATGTCCAACTTGGCGACAATAAAAACAACCTCCATTTTGTCATAATCTTTCTCTATCTGCTATACCACGTGGTTTCCATTGGATAACATCAATTTCCATTGGTGATTGTTCCTTCACTTGTGCATAGTGTTCTTGTAGGCTTTGTGTAGGTTGAGGTCAAGATCAAGTTGTTAAAACCAAGGAATCAAAGCACTCTGCCAATTGCATGACTTCTTCTACATTTTGTGGTTCATGCATGGTCACCTCTAATTTGGTTTGTGCTTTCGATCCCCACACAAATTGATCCAGAACTTCACCTTCTTGTATATCTAGAATTTGCAAGATGATGTTCTTAAATTGTGTGATGTAGCTCCTTATAGAGCCAATCTGCTTCAACTCCGCTCGTTTGTCTTGTGCAGCTCGGGTGGCATTTATAGTACAAAATTGACCAAGTATTGCATCCTTGAATTTTCTTCATGTCAAAATTGGTATAACAATCTGTCATTCAGCTTGCTCCACTCGGAATCACCACCAAAGTTTTACCATACCATCTGATTGGCTAGAAGCCAAAAGAATTTATTCTGTTTATCTTGAAGGTTGGTGGTTTCAAAGTAACGTTTACAATCAAACACAAAATTCTCTACTATTCTTGAAAGATTCTTGCCTTCAAACACCTTGGGGTTTGGAAATAGGATGTGATCTTCTCCATCTCAAACTGGTGAGCTCTCTATATGTTCTTATCGTTGTTACTCTTGTTCATCCAACAATCAAATAAGGTGCTCGATTTGTTGCTGCATTGCAAGGATAATGTACGATATTGCTGCCATAGCTACTGCTCTATCTCACCATTCACAATTTATCTAATTGATTAATACATAGATGTAACACTTCCATTGATCTCCATAAGTTACAACAAAAGTATAAAGAGTTCCTCAAACAAGGTGATCATATGCATAAAATCCTATCCAAAATACGAGGTGATGAATTAGGTGGAATGATGCTTGGGTAATATCTAGACATGAAAATGCTAATGGTTTTGTGGAAGTGGATTTGGTGGTGTATAAATTCCATCCATCCCATTTCTACTCTAATAACATTATAAAAGACCATGACCGAGGAGAGAAATAGGAGAATGGAAGTTCACATTGGGACATTTGAACGAGTGAAAACTCTAAATACCTAGCATGAGCTTTGGCTCTTATATTTATAGGGATCATACAAGGCTCTTGAGAAGCTTCTCAAGAAGCTACCTTGAGCCGCTTTCTTGGAGTGCAAGCCAAATTAATTAAGAAGCTTCTCAAAAAGTTTCTTTCTAGAAGTCATTTACTTGGCATGCAAGTTAAGCTAGTTGGAACTTTCTAGATGTTTCTTCCTAGAAGTTATTTACTTGAGATGCAAGGTAAGCTAGCCGGGAAGTTTTCCAAGAAGCTTCCTAGAAATTTCTAGAATATTCTAAGTTAATTTATCTTATTTGTTACTTTGTTAACTCTACTAACTTTATCACGAAACTCCATATTGTTACATTACTCCAACCTCACTATTGAGAGCACACCAAAACACCAAGACTCTAAAGTCAAAGCACCTCGTACAAATGTAGTACACAAATAAGAAGTAGAGAAATGGAGGAGGTCCAATCACAAAAAATCTAAATGAAAATCTCATATCTCATAAATCAATATTGGATTGATTCTACCACCAATTAGCATTTGATATAATATGAGTTATCTATTTCCTTAGTTACCAAGATCACCAAGAATGAGATCAAACTATCTATACAAAGCTAGGTGTATAGATATAATAGAACAATCAATAGGACAACAAGTGAGTGTGGACCAATTGGCTATGGCACCAATCTAAAAACCAAAGATCTAGGGGTTAAACATTCTTACTTACAATCTAACAAGGTGTGCAAATTTTGCCAAACAATGACCAAAATCTACTCTAAACTAACTAGCTTCACTTTAGCAAGTTGGCTTGCTTGCTCTTCTAGGCCTTCAAAGCCTCTCATAGCCCAAAACCATATACCTTGAAACTTCTAAATGGTAAAATTCAGCCAAATGAGCCATTTCTTCTTACCACTTCAAACTCTCTCCAAATTTGGCAAAACTTTTCCAAATCTGGCAAAACTCTCCAATTTGAGCTCAAAATTTGATGCCAAATGAGACCTTTCTTCTTGCCACTTTGAACCCTCTCTAAATTTGGCAAAACTCTTCCAAATCTTACAAAGCTCTCAAACTCAAGTCCAAAATCTAATTTAAACTTCAAAATTTGATGAAAAATTTGACAAAAAATTTGACATAAATCCCAAACCAAGTTGAAAAAATTTGTTTCTCCAAATCACAAATTCATGAGAGTGAGTTCCTAATTCCACTTTCAATTTCACTTTTTGAGCACAACTCGTACCATATTGGTCTTGCTTTCACTTACCTCTTAAACTCAAAATCAAAACCACTACTAAAAAATTGCTTCTCTTTGCTCAAAATCTGGCCAACACTTCTGTACATTGTATACCTTGATGCCAAATCTGTATCAATCTAATAAGCTCCTGCACACTCGGGAAAACTTGAATTCCATTTGAGCTACCAATGATAATGAAGTCTTGGATATATCACCAACACTCTCAATTCTTGCACTTGATTTCCCCTTGATCTCACTTCTTTGATGTTATCCGTTTGTTAACATAATTTGAATTATACTCAATAAGATCAATACTTGATCTATTATAATTGGGTATTGATTAAATTCAAACCACTCACTTTAGCTAAGAAAAACCAAGTGACGTTTGTTGCCCTCTGTCCACTATAACCAAAACTTGAAAGCTCAAGATAATACAAGTGAGCTTTATAGAATTGCACTTCAAAAGTATGCCCCCTGACTCGAGCTATATCTCAAACCCTAATGGTCCCGCTAATAGCACACCAAATGGTGCAAACGGTGCAAGTGACAATGGACCGCACCATATAGTTAGTACACTCAGTATAAAATCTGACCTTCAACAAGTAGCCTATGAGTAACCGCCAAAATATTCTTGAGAACCAACACTAACACTCTAGAATCTGAGCAATCTAGGTGCAATGCTACAAATGACAAGACACTTCTTGAGCCAAGATTCAATTCATAGTTGTCTCTTCCCTCAATTTGAGGAACAATCTCCCATTCCCTTGAGTAGAATCTATTCATACATGAATTCTGACATCCTTTTTTTTTTTCAAACCCTTACTTTTTCACAAACCCTATCCTCATGTTTAGGACATTAAGTGATATGAGGATACTTCACACAGATGATTACTCCTTCATTGACCCAATAAATGATGTAAGAATCATCTACATCATCTCTTTTTTCTGAGAAACATCTATTCTTTGAGAAACCATTAAATTTATGTTGGATAAATTATTAATTCAAATTTCAGTAAATTCCAACAGCATTGTTGTAATGGGAAAACTCTCGCTATGCTCTGTTGTGTGGTATTCAAGTACACATTTATGATAGCTGTAATGGCAAGAGCTTTACCACTGCAATAATGTTGATGGAATCTACTGACAGCTGAGCCTGTAGTTTGTCTTCCATAATATTTATTGTTTTTCAAAGAATAAATTATGTAGATGAGTCCTACATCATTTATTGGGTTAAGGAGGGAGTAATCACTTGTGGGAAATATCCTCAGATCTCTTAAATGTACTGCTGATGTTGCTCTAGTACTCATGATCTTGCTTGTGGTTATACGATCTATACTAGTTCTCTTGTGGTGTTGCTCGTGAGATGTTTCAATTATGCCTTTACTTTGGCTTACCTTCTTATGGTTAGATTTACTTAATTTTCATTTCTTGATTTGCTATTCATTTCGATTTGCACACAACATCCTTATATTTCATCTGCACTTGATATGCACTTATGGGCTCTGATATCGTTCGGCTTCCGCTCTCATTTCCCATATGTTAAGCTTAGGTTAAGGTTTTATACATTATGTTTAATGATTGTGAATGTATCGTGAGAACCTACTGATTTTTATTGGCTACGGGAGAAAGGATTTAAGGAACTTGGAATTAGAGATGAAATTACTCTCTCCAGCGCTTTTTTCTGGGCAACAAGTAAGAAACCTGATATTTTGGATTAAAATGCTTTTTCTTAAGATACCCAAAGACCAGTCGAGAAGGCTGACATGACATAAGGTAAACATTTCGGAAGCAGCCTTCGATAAACCAAGTATCAGTTAGTTAGGTCGTTGCCTTTTCCCGTTCCTTGCCGTTGGATATAAATTCATGCCAGTTTCCAAACTGGGTTTCCTTCTTTGGAAACACACATTTCTTAGCGATTTCTTGACACGTTGAACTTGTTAGTCCTCAGATCTTGTATGATGGGTTTTAGAATATAATCATGATTCCTACTTTAATTATTGATTTGTCTCATGCCATTCGGAGATATGCTCGGACATTCATATTCTTTTACTCAATGGGTCTCCACCTGCTGGTATTCATGAGCCTCTACAAACTTTCGGCTGAAAGTTACCACAAGTAAGTATTATACAACATCAATGTACTGTAACGTTTAGCTGGGGCAGTTGTTTAAAACTTTCAATCGTCGATTCTGAATTGTCGATCAATATTGCCTGTTTTCCTCCGTTAGGTTATAAACTGCACTGCCTAAGTAGGCTCCACAACTTTCACTACGAGCTTTTTGAGAATAATATTGAGGAGGTCAGTTGGTCTACTTTGGGCCATACACCCCGTGATCTCCTTCTCAGGGACATATCTCCTTTAGCTCCTGTCCCTACAAAACTACTGGCCGTGTTTCTTCTATGGCCCCTTGATGACTTCAGGTTCCTTTTGTTTGGTGAGGTGCACCTGATCCCTTCTTATCACTAGAGGTATCACTTAGAGTAGAGGGTCTTGAAGAGTTTGAGGATGTAGAACTCCTACTTGTGGAACTGCCTCCAGATTGTGTCCATGAGGGCTCTGCACAGTTGTCCTTGGTCCCTCTTCTTGGTGATCTGCCCCCTTAAGATCCTTCCAGCTTATCTCTTCTTTGATTATTGCTGAGCTCTTCTTCCTCCGAGGCAGCTATCAATTTTTGATGATTGATGAACCTGATCAACAGGCTCACCCTCTGCTCCAATTTATGGTTTTGTGGCATAAGGTTGTTCCTAGAATTCTATTGTGCTTTGACCTTTGCTTATGTGACAACCAAGCATGTATCACTTTTGCAGTTATGTGTGAGTAATTGTCCATTCCCTCCAAGTTATAAGTCAAGAATGTTCAAATACAAAGTGAAAGTAACTTTGTAGCTCTCTTGGTTACATCATTAATCTCTTGGGGAAAAAAACACAAGAAGAGAGTAGAAAATGCTCATTAGAGGTCTAGCCACAAATAATTGTCATTCAAAATCACAATTCCTTAATTACATTCCAAATTGACATCAATTGCGATGATTCAATTGATACAATAGACGAGTAATTCACCACAAAGTGACTTCACCTGAGAGTTGTATTCCCCCCCTCCATCAAAGTTTCAACTTTCTATTTCAAAGTGACTTCACATCAGCATGTTGTCTACGGTTGCAAATGGAAAATATTGACAATGCTACAATTCTCATAGATCTATCAAGGTATTGCTTTGGATGCAATCCACTCAAGATCAAATACAAAAAATGGAATGCTGAGTCATAAAATCCAACATCTAATGATCTCTCAATTGCAATCCAAATTTCTCTATACACTTGTAGATAGATAAAGACATTCAATTGATACTTGATACAGAAAAATGGCCAGCACTTTATCAGCACTTTGCTGTAATCATTTTTTGCTCGTTATTGAATACTCAACACTTTGAATGACTGCTCTAAATAGTCAACTCACTTGGAAGTTATAAAAATTACCTAAACTATCTAATTGTTACAGGTACTTTCTACCCTATCATAGATACAAAGTGACTTTACTTACAAAATTGCCACTTCAAATTTGTTATTGCTATTGACTTGGATCTGATCTGAGTACTACTTCTTCTTCCACTTCTTCACCTGAATCAATTGGAATGCAAATGTCACCTGAACTTTGGGTTCATTGTCTTCTTCTACTACTATCTCCTTCTCATCAATTTGTAATGAAACTGAAGCCATGGGTATCCTAACTCTATCCTCTTTTCCTATTCTAACATTCCCAGATGACAGGTAAGTCAGCCTAGTTCACTTGCACTCCAATTTCAGCTACTTTTGATCAGCTTAATGTCTTCTCAATCAGGATAGTGGCAAGACTATCTACATTCCGTTTAAGTAAATCTAATGTGAGACAAATGTTATAAGTATTTCTATCATCTTCCTATCTACTCTATCTCTAAAACGAATGAGCAAGTGGTTTAAGTCTACTTTCCTTGCCTCTTGTGTTTCATCTCCTGCACCAACAAGTTCAACTCGTACAAGAACACCTCCTCCAGTTCTGCTTTGGCTCCTGTACTGAGCATTGCCTTAACATGTCAAGTGATATCACTTAGTGGACCCAAAGTCTCCTTCAATAAGAGTGCCTTGCATTGGGTCACTTCCTCTAACAATTGCATCCTAAGTTCAGGCAGTTCAATGGAGTGTTTCTCCTCCATATTCTTAGTTTCTCCTTTTGTGTTGGTGACATGGGCTTCAACACGCAGGACAAGATCATGAAAACATTGTTCTTCTTGGGCTTGACTGGCTATCTCCTTCTACCAATTCGAATCCTTCTCCACAAATACTCGCCTTAATTCCACCATAGTTTGTTCATACAGTTTGATTTGAGTTCTTTGGTGAATTTAGGTGGTCTGCACTTCCTCCAATTCTTGCTTCATCTTCTCTAGAGCCTCCTTCTGCAACTCAACAATTCTTCTTTCCAATGCTCCAAATAACTGCCTTGTTGGTTGTAGCTCCCTTGTAGGTCAGTCAGGCATTGTTGTTGAACAATAGCGTGAACCTGAAGTAGCTTGGCATTGTGTCAACTCTTTGCCAGCATTGTCTTCAGATGAGTCACCTCTGCACTCTGCACCCTAACCATCTGCAGCTTGTTCTTCACCTCTAGATGCTCTGTCTTCACTTCTTGCATCCATTCCTGCAAATACACCTACAGAGTGCATACAACACAAGAAAAGTAGTTCACTCCTTGGAACATGTTGTCTTTTGGTCCTCCTTCATCCTTGGATTTTACTCTCTACATGTTGGTTCAAAGTCAGGTCCTCCTTCATCCTTGGGTTTTACTGTCTGTACTTTGGTTAAAAGTCAGGATCTTCTTACCGCCATACAAACTCCCTCCAAGCTTTCTTCGTCCTTGGGTTCACTTGGCCCAAATTGACTTGTCTTGGCATTGCGGTGAAATTGGATTACTTGCTGATATATCATCCTCAGCTTTGCCTCCCTCTCCTCCAAAATGTCATCTTCCTGTCAGTTCATGTTCATGAAGCATCACCACCTTCTATGTGTTTGATCTCCTTGTGAAATTCTTGAATGTATCCATTATCTGCTGCTTCCCCAGTTGGTCACTGCACTTTGGGCTGGCCTTCACTCCTGCTGCTTGACTCCATACTCTTGAGGGTCAGCTCTTCTTTGGACTCCTTTGAGTTGGATTCTGCTTCTTCTTCTCTGGCACCTCACGTCAACCACAGCCATTGCTCAACTCAGATTCAATTATCTAGCAATTCTCCTTTTCACTGGGGAAACAATATCCTCAAGGCGGGTCCTTTTCTTCAGCTGGGACTGATATTTTCTTCTTGTGTCCCATCTTGGAAAATTACTGATTTGTCTCCCTCCCCTCCACCATGTATCATGTCTCTTCTTGATCTATGACTCATTGTAAGTCCTGATGGAAGTATGATGTCATACTTTGTCATTCCTTGGGAGTCTGCAAATTCAATCTTAAGTAGAACTGCACAGCAAAGAGTAGGAAGTAGTGTGGTGGCATATCCACTGTCCACTGCCCAGCCATCTGCCTTGTTTGTTGATAAAAGCAGCCTGCTCAGTTATGCTTGCTCCTGCAAATATCATATGGAAGAATACCGCCTGCTGCTTCATTACGTAGGTGTTGCACTCCGGCTTCATCATGACCATCACTGCCCTGATGATACTTTGCCTTATCGGGTCTACATAGGTGTCCACCTTATACCCATTCTTCTTCTGGGCGCACTGAATGAAACCTTCAATTTCTTTGTTTCATCCTAATGTTCACACTTCTGGTTGAAGGTGTCCTCAAAGGTTCTCCTGCATCATTCCCCAATACTAATCTCTAGTTGGGTTTAGTACAATGTATGGGATTTCCTCTCTTCCCCTTTGCACTCAGACCATCCTCATAGATGCTTGTGGCTATCTTAGACATGAATCCTATAAAACTCAAGTTCCAGTTCCACGAGAGTAGAGTGAGCCAAAGTTAACTTAGGATTTCAAATCAGGCAATCATGTCCACTTTCCTAATAATAGTGTTTGTGACTGAGAGGCAGAAACTTGATGACCTCCCTTGATAAGCATCCTCACTTGGTTTTGTACACAAATTTAGAAGGCAAACTAGATTCAACATTGCTAAATTCCCTCTGCCAAGTCTCTATTTTATACTTCTCCAATTCACAGTCATTCAATCAAAACTCAGTCAAAAATCACGCCTAATGAATGTTTACTCTTGCCACTTTCTTGTATAGCTTCACATGAGATAGCAGTTCAGAATGGGCATACTTTCTTGGTTGGTATGGCCCGAGTCAAGTTTGCAGTTGAAAATTCTTGGATTTCAACCCAATGCAAAGAATCCTCACTTTGGACTTCCATCCATCCAAGTCTGATTTGAGTCTTTTTCTCATTTGATATGAAGTTGACTTCCTCAGGTCAGATCAGATTTCCTACTTTGGATCCAAATCTGCCAATTTCCCACATATGACGTTCTTTTTTACTACAAATATCATTTCATATCCTAAAAACCGCCAAAACCAAAAAAGTGTGGATACCACAGCTTGCTCCTCTCTCCTCTTCTCCTTGTAGTAGAGAATGTCCTTCGAGTACCGTACCTTCTCTGAAGTGAGCTTGTTTATAGTCAACTAGTGAGATACTAGTTATCCTTCCATGACTTCCCTTAGCATCTCCTAGTTGTTCTTCTCGTTTTCTAAAGCAGTGACCTCTACTTCTAAGGCAGGTTGTGGTAGCTTAGCCTTCCGCCTCCTTGCAAGAGGATTTCAAGTTGTTCCCACAAAGACAGTACCAGCACTCGTTGTCCAGAACAAAAGAACTAACTTTATGTATGTGACTGCAAGCACGGCCACTCTCCTTGTTTATCTCCCCGTAGTACTTGCATGGGCATTCATGGTGAATACATTTCGATTCTCTCTTGCAAGATTACAGGATGTTGAAGTTGGAATGGGAAGGTCATCTATCCATCGTCCCATGGTCTAGGCTATCATATGAATGAATGGAAAGGTCTCCTATTCTCGATAAGCTTAGTCTACTCGCTTATTCTCTTAAAGTCTGAGAGCAGTTGACAGTAATCTTTTTAGCGATGTCTCTCAGAGCGGTTCTAGAAGCAGTGCAAGTTTTTAAAACCGAGATAAGTAATATTTTCAATGCGTGGGAGGAACTTTCAAAGAAACATAAGGAGTTAGAGCTGAATTCTGGAGTCCTGGAAGCAAGGAAGAGTCTTCTGCGCGAAGGAAGTGTGCATCAGATGGATATATATTTAGCGTGAAACATCGGAAACTGCAATCGGAAAATGAATCCTTTCGGAACGAATGTAGAAAACTCCAGTCATTAGAGGTTCAGCGGGAGCATGAGACACACTTCAGGACTATCATACTATCATCAATGGACATGAGAAACACCCCAAGACTGTCACTGTCACTGTCACTGATGAGCATGAGAGACACGCCAGGATCGTCCTCGACCGGGGGAGTTGCAATACATTTTTCTAACATGAACCGATTGTGAAAGGAACTCTGTCAATCTACATGCAATTCGTAAGACATTTGATTCAGGAACTCATGAGAGTCGGGATAAGCTCGATTTTGATTTCGGAACTCACCTTTCAAAAAAGAGGCGCATTGATCAAAGAATCTTGTGGATTTTAAGGGGATATTCAAAGGAACTGTTCATTTCATGAATTTTTCACGAGTGTTTGGGCAAGTCCAGATTAACAACTGAACATCTGCTCAGCCGAATGCGTATGGAGAACACCTACTTATCCAGGAAGAGACATTCAAACACTTGCGCTATTAGATCGCATATGCTCAGGCTCTTGTTTAGGATTTCAAAGCAGGAGGTTCCAGACCCTGCTGACTGACACAGATAAAGAATAAACTACCTCAATTACCTAAGGAAACACCGTGTTTATGCTTTGAAGCGTTTCCCTCCGACGTTCCAGACCTGATTGCTGCTGGAAGTCGTACAGGTTGGATTGAATAGGTAGGAGGTCCACTTCTGATCTCAGCCTTCTTGAAGGCTCGCAACGTTGTGTGGGTCCAGCATAAGATGGCCTTCGATTTCAATCCGCCTTGCCTTTATCAAGAACATGGATATCGATGTCAACCATATCGAGTTGGTGGTGAATTTGGAAGATGACGATAATCTGGACGGGAAACTAGGCTTTATGGTTGCCCCTGGATTTCAGCCGCGGGGAGCAATCATCTATGCTGAGGTATATCCAGCAGGTAGCACTAAAACTGATTATTCCTCGGTTTGATTAAAAGCGAGCGATCGTGGTCTAAGCACACCATGAATGCTTATCTTCTTCAACCGAGGATCCGTTTGTATACTGTACTTAGTTTCTGACTGGGCGCTTATTGAATAACATGTGATACTCTTTGTTGACAAGATGGAGAAGTAAGAATCTTACTCAGTTTTGACACGGGAGTTATACGAAAAATCATCATCATCAATACATGAAAATGTTAAACGACGCAAGCTTTATTAGCAGTTTCAGCAGGGTGCTTCATTGGTAGGTGCTGGGTAATTATTGGACATAATGGGAGTACATTTGTTGTATAGTCTAATTTGTCGCATCACACAGGTGATTATCCTTTATGTTGAGCTAATGAAGTGAAATGTGCAACTATAAAGAAAGACTAGAACTTGGAGATGTGCACACTTGCATGTTTATTGCTAAGGAAACTAATCTGTAAGGAACAAAGATTTCTTTACTGGAATCTTGTTTTAGATCGAAGAAAGAAAAAGAAGAAAATGGAGTAGTTTCACGTAACTAGAAACTAACTTTAGGTATGTGACCGCAAGGATGGCCAGTCTCCTTGTTTATCTCTCCGGAATACTTGCATTCGCACTCATGGTGAATAGATTTCGATTCTCTCTTGGAAGATTACATAATGTTGAAGTTGAAACGGGGAGGTCTTTTATCTATCTTCCCATGCTCTATGCTACCATACGGATTGACTTCTCATGTTCGAAGCTATCATATGAATTGCGTGGAGAGGTCTCCTATTCACGCTAAGCTTAGTCTACTGGCGTAATGTTCTAAGGACTGAAAAGCAGTTAGGAGTAATCTGTTTGGCAATCTGTCTCAATGTGGTTCTAGAAGCGGTGCAAGCTTTTAAACCCGAAATAACTCGTCTCTTCAATGCGTGGAAGGAACATTCTAATGGAGCGGTTAGAGCTGAATTATGGAGCCCTTGAAGCAAAGTAGAGTCATCTGCGCGGAGAAGTGTGCATCAGATGCATATATTGAGTGAGAAACATCAGAAACGGCAAAATGAATCCTTGCGTAACGAATGTAGAGAACTCCAGTCATTACATGTTCAGCGGGAATATGAGGGACACTTCAGGACTATCATCAATGGCATGAAAGCACTCCAAGACTGTCACTGTCACTGTCACTGTCACTGACCAACGTGAGAGACACGCCGGGACTTCTCGACCGGGGGAGTTGCAATCCAATTTTCTTACATTAACCGGTTGTGAGAGGAATTCTGTCAATCTAAACGCAATTCGTAAGACAATTGATCCAAGAACTCATGAGATTTGAATCAGCTCTATTTCGACTTCGGAACACACCTTTCAAACAGAAGCGCATTGATGAAAGAATCTTTTGGTATTGAGTTGGCAATTGAAGAAGCTGTTCAAATCATGAAAATATCTGTAATTCGTTTGTCTAAGATTTTTACGTGTGTTTGGACAAGTCCGGATTAACAACTGAACATCTGCTGAGCCGAATGCGTATGGGCAACACCTTCTTATCCAGGAAGAGACATTCAAGTACTTGCGCGATTAGATCGCATATGTTCAGGCTCTTGTTTAAGGATTGAAAGCACGAGGTTCCAGACCCTGCTGACTGACACAGATAAAGGGAGCGGAGCTACCTCAATCACCTAAGAAAGAACAGGTACACCGGATCCAGAGTGCGCAGTATTCTGTAAGGAAAGGGGTTTTATGGTTTGAAGCTTTTCCCTCCGACGTTCCAGACCTGATTGCTGCTGGAAGTCCTACAGGCTGGATTGAATACGTAGGAGGTCCACGTCTGACCTCAGTCTTCTTGAAGGTTCGCAACGCTGTGTGGGTCCGGCATAAGATGGCCTTCGAGTTCAATCTGCGTACCTCTGTCATCAGATAGTTGCAGAACATGGATATCGATGTCAACCAGATGGACTTGGTGGTCAATTCGAAGATGACGATAATCTGGTCGGGAAGGTGTGCTTTATGGTTGGCCCTGGATTTCAGCTGCGGGGGCCAATGTTGAGGTGTATACAGCAGGTAGGACTAAAAACGGACAATTCCTCAGTTTGATTAAAAGAGACCGATTGTGGCGCAAGCACACCACGAATAATTATCTTCTACAAGCGAGGATCAGCTTGTATAGTGTTCTCAGTTTCAAGGCGCTCAAGTTTCTGACTAGAAGCTTCTTGACTGACTGTGATAGTCTTTATTGGCGAGATGTAGAAGTCCGAATCTTACTCAGTTCTGACACGGAGTTATACGATGTAAAACATGATCGTCATCAATACATGAAAATATGAAACGACGCAACCTTTATAAGCGGATTCACCAGGGTATTTCACTGGTGGGCGCTGGGTAATTGTTGGACTTAACGAAAGTACATTTGTAGTATAGTCTAATTTGTCGCATCGCAAAGGTGATTATTCTGTATGTTGAGCTACGGAAGTGACATGTGCATGTATAGGAAAACACTACAACTACTAGATGTGCACACTTGCACGTTTATTGCCAGTGAAACTAATCTGCAAGGAACAAAGATTTTTTACTGGAAATCTTGTTTAAGATCGAAGAAAGAAAGAGCAGAAAATGGACTTGTTTCCCTTATGCCCTTTACCACGATTGTGAACAGGATGTCGCTGTTGTACTCCGTTATGCCTAGTCTTCTCAAGGCAGCACCGCAACTGAATCGAATGTTGAGGGTCTGATACATTTCTGTATCCGTAGGGTTGGGAGTTGTTGACATATTCGCCACGGTGCTGGGAAGATGGGAGAAGGTACCCACATACTGCGCCATGGTCAATTTCGTCATTCTTGTGGCGCCCGGGAAATTGATGAACGCATCAAAGCGAACGTACATACCATGCGGTATTTTCACTCCCTCCAACACAATGTCCTCCTGTAGCTGGTTGATATTTGGAACATCTTTTCCCACTAAATCATGCTCTGTAGGTGGCCTACGATCAACCTTAAAGGTTGATGAGCCTCTTCCCAAAGTGTTGTTCACTCCAGGAATCACAACGCTGTAATTAGCCGGAATCAAGGGTATTGGGTCAGGCTTCGGCTTGTAGTTGATCCACAAGTCATCAGCCGCCTTCACTTTAGTGTACTTGTATCCAAGCCGGGAGCTATCTAAAGAATCTCGAAGCGTAACAATCACGAGATCTTTGTTCTCGTCGTAGAATGTGAACTCCGTGTCGAGAAAGTCGGGGTCTCTGTAATCGACTCTCTTCCTGTTTCCTGACTGCGTGATTGTATCTGGAAGAGTTTTCCAGACGTCCCACAGGCGGTCGACATTGGAGTGATGACTGAAGAAAATCGGATCCCTCGCAGCAAAGATGAAATTTCCCATGTCTTCATTGTCGGGATGTTCTGGGTCGTTTATCAATCCCGTCCACTCGTGTGCTGTGTTATGGAGGTTTTCTGATCCACCAGACTCGCCTGGGGTAACCCCTGCTGGAACAGTTGCCACTGAGTTGTCGGTGCCTGCTCTGTATGGTCCGCCAAGGAAGTCTCTGCTGCTAACCTTCGTTACCACCTGGTTGTATATAATATTCAGATTTTCTTCCTTGATCTCGTCGTCCGTCTTGTTCTGCAATCCTTGAGCTTCTAAAACACCGTTGTATCCCAAAGGCAAAATTTTCGGGGGCATGTGGTTAGGATTCCTGAACTCGTCTTGAAGGGCAGAATTGACAACGCGGACATTGTTGACGATGAAATTTGGAAGGAACATGGCTGGCATCTTGGCCGCTTCGGCATCGAGCTGATTATCCCAGTTCCAGAAAGGAAGGGCAAATGATGGATCGTCGATCAAGTCTGCTAGAATTCTTTCGTGGAAGTAGAGGTACATCCTATGCCAAGGCAGAAAAGTCCAACTGTAATGTAGTTGGAGAAGAACACCGGTTTCAGTACCTTGGGGACCAGGTACTCTTTGCTGTCTGAAGGCCTCATTGCAGAAAGAACAGTGAACTCTCCACTGGTTCAGGTAACTTCTGGGGTCAGAGTCTGGTAGGGCTTTCATCCTAGTATAGGCTAAATTATACTTTCGCACATATGCGGGGTCTTTGGCTAGCACATGGGCAGGCTTTCTTTCTCTCGGGAAAAGAGTTGATAAAGGATTTGGCAATCTCCACCTGATAGGAGGTCTCGTGGGAGCTGGAAGACAACAATGTAAGGGAGCCCCTTTAAGGACGGGAACAGGCTTACAGAAACCAAGGCTGGAAGCCAACACTGGATCTGCGCTCGCGTCCTCCACACAGAGGAGGAAAGCGAGTACAAATGCGCATTGAGAGGCCACTCTGAGAACCTGTTGAACAGTCTGAGTGGCACTACCACGTCTCTGGCGTTCTCCCATAAGTAGAGTTTGGGAATTGCCTTTCCTTGGAAAAAGTGTGGTCGTCCGAGTTGCGAGTAGTTGCAAGGTGTGGTATCCTGATCCTCCCTCCATGTTCTCCTCGTAGAAAGAAACCTCTCGCAATTCTGTTAGCATGACAACGCCCACTCTTAGTCAAGAGGTCTATCTTTCAAACACAGATATTTTCTTTCTGGGGGCATATATTCTGTAGAAGAAACCCCCTCCCTAGTTGAAGTTTCAAAACTGGAGTACTTGCCTCCGTACGTATGTAGCATAAATTTAAGCAGATTTCTATATTATGGTGAAACTTCACGTCATTAGACATAGCCTGAAGGAAAGTAGGACACTGCATTAAACCAGAACCTGAATAAGCAACGACCTTTTATAAGCGCAGAAAGGAAAATACTTCATTTCTCATGACTCGATTTGACATGAACATCACACCTGGCACAGGGACTTGTAAGAAGCTGCAGAGGATTTATCTGCACTCAAAGTTGGCGAGTGAGTAAGCGTGAAGTACCTTCTCACTGTTTGGAAACAGCAGTCGTTGGCGCCCGTATGACTAGCAGAACTGTTCGCAAACAAGGCGGCACTAGGGAGCCAGTGCCTTGTTTGGATTCGAGTCCAAGAGCCAGGTGCGAATTGGATTAAGATGTCGCCTATTTATAAGGTATCCTGGCCTCTTCAAGCCTTTCGGTAATTTTACTACACAGCAGTTGAACCGGTCGAAATGAAACAAAACTGGACTTCTGAATCAGTGAAAAGAGCAAAAAAACAGTACCATGAATTCCACGTTGTCATTGTGCGAGATCGTGTACTTAAGAAAACCTGGTCAACATCTTCAGGACTTGATTATTGAGAACCTCTATTATTGCAGCTTTATCTTCAAATGAACATGCAGATACCGGAGAAATCGGGTCCGTGTATTTTGGAGGATAACTACATCCTCACGATTCACGTTTGTTCATCCAGTTTAATCAGCTGAAAATATATTTCAGTTCCAGTCTGCTACTCTTCATGTGTCACTTCTCCTGTATCAACGGCATTGAGAAGCTAAATTCGAAGTAGCATAGTTTTTTAGTGTTGATATGGTCAATCTGTAGGCTGATAATGTAAAGACACGTTGTCAGAATACTGAAGTCTAGTAACGGCCGAGAAAGTGAATATAGGCATGTATGATGCGTAGAGGTTTGTGATAACAAATGCAGCTCTATCCGTTGAAATTATGGAGGAAATTTGAGTCGGAGGCGAAGTTCAAAATCAATAATTCAACGAGACCGACGTTCATGCATAGAGTTTTTATCCTGAATTTTGAAGAAGTGTGAGACATCAAATGAAACTGTAGGTGTTGCTGATTCCACTAGCCTCATCAGCCTCAGGAGGCAAGTACTTTAACACTTCTGTTTGCTGCTGCTTTGGTCTGGACATTTTAAAACCTTCCTCCTGGTTTGCGCAGGAAGTATAAGTCATATACACTAGCCTGATCCTCTGAGTTTCGAGATCCCAAGGTCGAGACCAGCGGGAGAGGCAAATTTCTCCGTAACTTCCACTCAGTGGGCTGGCGCGGGCTGCAGCGCGCCTCTTTTTCCCTTTGAACCTAGAAAAATCTGCCCGGGAGGGGAGACACAATCAAACCTTTCTTTTGTCGCCAGGTGGTAAGGCATCGGCCTTTGATGCCGAGAAACAAAGGTTCGATCCTTATACTCCAGGCCGCCCTAACCACAGATGCTCGCCAACTCTTCTTGTTGATTCGCATCATTATCGATATTTGTCGGATTTCGTCGTTAGTGCCACATCTTTTTCTCTTTTCCCTTCCCTCTCAGTAAAAGACAGGAAGGATTTCCCTCTACTACTCTAATTGTTTCATCACGGGACTTTTGATCCTAAGTGGTTCACAAAACGGGGTGTAATCAGGTTCATTGAAATGATCCATGACGCACGTTGTAAAACGGAATGCACGAACGAAGCAACGTACGTACACTCGCAGATAAGGCTTTACGCTAGTTGTTGACCTTCAACAATGATGCTATGATCAATGCCCGTGCATTCTCTCTTACCTGTTGCCTGCAAACATAACTTTTTATCTAAACAATAAATGAAAATACGCTCAATTGGATCAAGCTCATGAAGATGTTTCCCGTAACACTAACTTGCTTGTCACTTTTATCACGTAGAGAGATCCTTGTCTTGAAAGGTACAAGCTACTCTCCTTTGGAACAATTAAGCACATTTTGGAATATGCCTTCCATCGAATACTGATAAAGCAGAATGGACACGTGAACAGAGTACCCTCTACAGTAGTAGTCACACTTTAGATGTCCAGAAATAACACGCGGCCCTAATTTATTTCGTCTCGGAGTGTGCCAAATTACATCGACAGGTAAAACTAGATATATCTGGACACGGTCATATTGCAGCGGGGACTTGCGTGTTTTAAGCCCAATCTTGAGTCTCGTGTTTATTCATTATCAGGTCCTGCAGTTGAATATCGGTTCCTTTCCTCGCTATCTTTTCTTCGTCTCGTGCTTGCACCGAAGCATGTACTGCTTAGAAGACAGCAGAAAACGTTCAAACGTATACATTGAGGTGAGATCCGTAGAAGAAGTATTGAGGAAGCAACAAATTCATTTAGTGTTTGACCCACCTATATACTATATAATGGAGCTTAGTGCATTATGGTGGGGTTGTGGATTATCCTCCATGAGTAGATCAATAGGCTGTCTAGCAGAGACTGAGTGTTAACTACCAAAGATGGGGGAAGTCTGTCCCTTGTGATGACCCTTATGTGACAGCCCGCAACCAAGTTGTATGTGACAGCCCACAACCAAGATATGTAAAATCTCAATACCTTATCCCATTGCTTGTTCTCAAATACATGTATAGATGATTACTAGTCCCGGTTGAGTATACAATGTGAATGATGTGGTGCTATCGCTAATTCTTGATACCCTTGGCCCCACTATGGGACTTTTAGGTCAAGAACAATTTGACAAGGAGTGACAACCAAGGAGATCAAAGGACTTACAAGGATGAGAGACATGCAAACAATCTGCTGGTTAAGTGTCCAATGATAAACCCTATCTCACAGCATGGATACATATGCTACAAGAATCCTGCCCAAGTCCAAAGAGGGCTTGCCGCATAAGGACTATCCCACAATTCCCTTGCCTCATAGTGTCCCATAGCCAAACTACGGGTTAGGTTGAGCCCGCCAACACATATGCAAAGGCCACATCTCCATTAGAGTCCTCAGAGTAAATCTCATCTTGGCTGATGTCCAAGTCATACCCCTTGTTGTGGCATTGTAACTCAAGGAGTACTTGAAGGTATTATTTCTAAATGACATAACATGCTTTCCAACATTGCCAATGACTTATACACAAAACGGTTGAAAAAGTCCATGTCCTTTCTCCCAAATGATCCAAAGCCACCTTAAGCTCTTGCATGACTTGGTTGATGTGCATCTTTTGTGCCTCCGGGTTAGTATTGGTGGTAGCATTGCAAGCACCTTGTAGCCTTACATCCTCATAGATGTCTATCTCCTTGTTGGCTATCCAAGGTACCTTGATGTATTCCTTGTGGGACACAATTGGAGTTTAATTGCCAACCCCCAATTGATCAACTTCAATCTTTCCACAAGGAACCTCAAGATGAAGTACTGGATGTAGTTTACTACATATGTCAACTTGTGTGGATGCTCCAATTGGATGTCCCCCTATCAAATGGCCTTTGCTAATATACACTTGGTCTTTCAAAGGTTAAAGTTCAATCCCATGTTACCAAATCATGGAAATGGGAGCTTTCAACTTGGTAAATCTTGGTAACTTTCAAGCTTGGTTTGTAAGTTAACATGCCAATTGATCACCATTCCCATAGTGTGTAGGATGAGATCAAATTGGTAAATCTGCTCCGCCAATGTGAACACCAACGCTTTCCATTGTAATTTGGAGAAGGCCACAAACACTTTCTTTTACATATTTCTTTGGGGAAGGAATAGTTGTTCTTTGTCTTCTTGGCACAAGGCCTTGGCTGCTTCCTCCACTTCATTCACATTGATGATTCTTATTGATCTACAAGTCGTGAACAATGGGAGTGCTCTTGTCAAAGATCAAGACTAAGGAGAGAAACATGAGAATCAAAGATCACATTGGGACACTCAAGTGTGAGAAACTCAAAATTCATAGCATGAGCTTAGCTTTGGTATCTATAGTGAATATACAAGGCTCTTGAGAAGCTTCCTTGAGCCGCTTTCTTGGAGTGCAACCCAAGTTAATCCCAAAGCTTCTCAAGAAGTTTCTCTCTAGAGGTGTCTACTTGGTGTGCAAGCTAAGCTAGTTGGAAGCTCCTAGAAGCTTCCTTCTAGAAGCTACATACTTGGAGTGCAAGCTAAGCTAATTGAGAAGCTTCCCAAGAAGCTTCCTCTTAGAAGTTGCCACTTGGCATGCATGTTACTCAATACTTGCAAGGGTGCCAAGTAGCTTCCTAGATACTTCTAGAATATTTTTGGCTAATTTGACCCATTTGCTACTTTGTTAGCCTTGACTAACTTTGTCGCTAAACTCCATATTTTTACATATTCCTCCATCGCTAGTTGGTGATAATCTTTGTCACCATTGAAGCTTCAAAATCTTGGATGGCCCTTTGTGCATTCTATAGATGAGAAAGAGGTTCCCAAGTGGCATCATAAAAGAGATACCCTTTCTAGATGACTTTTTACTTTATATGTTGTTGACGGTCTTGTTGAATGTGGCAACGTACAAGGATCTTATTAACTTCATACTCTTCATGATCATTGATATGGATAGAAGGAGGAGGAGGTTTGACATGAGAGGAAAAAGAAGATGGATTAAGAATAACGGGTTTCAACTTGGAAATATGAAAGAGACAGTGGATGTGCATATGACAAGGCAAGGCAGTGCAAGGCAAGTCAATAAGTAACAAGAGAAATGATATGGGTAACATCAAAGTGTCCAATCCAATTAGGAGCACGTTTATGGACTTGGGTATCAAATGGGAGGGGTAGGCTATTGGATGAGAACATGATATTATCACCAACTTGAAAGGTGAGATCACAACAATGGTGATCTACATATTGTTTCTAACAATTTTGAGCAACAAGGAGATGAAATTTGGTTTGTTGGAGGGATTGGGATGTGGTGGTCAAGAAGGTGGAAGTATGAGGGACATGAGATGGAGGAGGAGCAAGAAGACATTCTAGAACAAGTGGATCTTGGCCAAAATTGAGGAAGAAAAGAGAGAATGTGGTGCTTGCATGTTTGGAAGTATTGTATGCAAACTCCATAGTTGTAAAACATTCATCCCAATTGGTATGGTGAAGATTGAAAAAGGCTCAAAGCATATCCTCCAAGGTGCAATTGCACGTTCAATTTGAGGAGGATAGGTGGTGGATAGAGAAAGCTTGGTGTCTAGTACCTAGAAGAGTGTTTGCCAAAATTTTCCTATGAATCAAGGATCACAATCAGAGATGAGTACACAAGGCATACTATGATGCTTGAAGATAATAAGGAAGTAAGTCTGTGCCAATGTTGGAGCATCCACAGAATCAAATATTGGTGCCAAATGGAATCGCTACTAAGCTTACTCACAAACACCACTATCACTATATGACCTTGCATTGTTTTGGGTAAGGATGTAATGAGATCCAAGCTCATGCATTCTTAGCAAGCAGATAGAACGGGGAGTGGTTTAAGGTGTCCACTTGGTTTTGGTTGTTAGCGTTGTTATATTAGCAACTCTCACATGCTTGGACAAACTCTTGAACATCTTGTGCCATGTTGGGCCACCACCATTGGCATTGGATGGTACCTCCCAAGATCTTATCCTTACCCATGTGAGCAATAATTGGTAAATCTTGGGCTTCTTAGAGGCGCACAAGTCAGAGATCACCCTTGGATGGAACATATATCTTGTTCTTGTGGAATAAAATACCTTCCTTGAAGGGAAGGTGTTGTACTCCTTGTCACATGTTGCAAGATGACCCTCTTGTGACTTGTGTGCCTCTAAGAAGCCCATGACTTACCAATTATTGGTCACATGGGTATGGACACGACCTTGGCATGTGACCAATAACTGGTAAGTCATGGGCTTCTTGGAGGTGCATAAGTCACAGATCACCCTTGGATGGAAAGTATATCATGTTCTCATGGAATAAAAGATTTTCCTTGAAGTGGAAGTGTTGTACTCCTTGTCACATGTTGCAAGATGACCTTGTACCATGTGAAGAAATGGATCTTGTTGTAGAGCTATGCTAAGCTCAATTTGGACCTTGGAGTGGACTAACATCATCGTAATTGCCACCGTGATGAGAGGAAAAGCCTTCAATCAAGGAGTCATGACAGGGCATCAAGAATGACATGGAATTGACCCGGTTTTTTTCTCAAGTTTGATGTCAAAAAATTGGAGTTGCTTCTCCCATTGATGATGTTTTCTCTTCATATATTCCAAATATAAGGTTTGTGATAGGTTTGCATGATCATCTTTTTTTCCAAGAGAGAATGCATCTATACTTTGGTGGCTTATACCATTGCTAATTCCTCTTGATCTTGTATAGATTAATTCTTTCTATTGTGTTTAATCCGTGAGATACAAAAGCAATGGGATGTAAACCATCTCAGAATTCTTGTTGTAACACAACTCCAATAGCAAAGTTAGAAGCATCAAAGTAAACAACACAAGGCAATTGAGGATCATATGGTTGAAGGATGGGTCTTAAAGATATCATACCTTTCAAATTTGGGAATGCTTCTTCATGCTTAGAGGTCCATGGAAAACTTGAGGTTTTCTCCAAGAGGTCAATCAATGGTGCTATCACGTGCACATAATAGTGGATGAATCATCAATAACCACTTGCCAATCCATTAAAAACTTGCACTTGTATGACATCCTTTGGAGTAGGCCAATAAGTAATGGCCTTGATTTTCTCCTCTTCCATCTTGATCCTTTCATATGAGATCTTGTGATCCAAGAAGGTAACTTCTTTTAGCCAAAAGGCACACTTTGACTACTTGCAATAAAATTTCCATTGATGTAGTTGCCTTAGGACTTCTCGCATATGATTTGCATGTTCTACTTCCATCTTACTATAGATTAAAATTTCATTCAAGAACACCATCACATGCCAATCCAATAGTCCATCCAACACCTGATGCATTTGCTTTATGAAGATTGTTAGAGCATTAGTTAGCCCAAAAGGTAGAACTTTCCATTCAAAATGCACATACCTTGTGCAAAAGGTAGTCTTTTGCACATCCTTCTTATTAATGGAGATTTGCCAATAGCTATTGCAAAGATGCAACTTGGAGAAGTATCTTGCTCCACTAAATTGATCAAGCAAGTCTTCAATTCAAGGCAAGAAAGATGTATTCTTCCTTTTTTGTTTATTGAGCCCATGGTAATCAATATAGAAATGAAGTCCTCCATCCTTCTTTGGAACAAATACTACTTGTATTCTCCAAGGAGATGTACTATGTCATATTAAATCCTTCTCCAATAACTGCATAAGTGTTGTTTGTAACTCCTCCAACTCCTTTGGTAAGAGCCAAAAGATTGGTCTACTTAGTGGAGTACTCCTTGAAAATAACTCAATCTTGAAGTGCATACCATAATTGGAGTGTAATCCCATAAGCAGATCATTTAGAAACACATCCCTAAACTCCTAACTATTTGAAACCATTGATGAGTCTCTTGGCCCTCCTCAGATTTTCCTTATGCAATCGGCTTGATCCACACCACAAAAATAGATTTGTCTTCCTCCAAAGCCTGCTCTATAGCTACTTTTCTGACAATTTTTCCATCGAGGGACTTATCTACTTTCAAAACTTGCTCTATCGCTACTTTCTTGACAAACTTCCAATCTTGGGACTTGTCTTCCTTCAAAGCTTGTTCTATGGTTACTTGCTTGATTAACTTCACATCTTGAGACTTATCTCTATTTGAAACTTACTCTATGGTTGCTCTCCTAACAAACTTCCCATCTTGGGATTGACTTTTCTTAGATTTCTTACTCAAAGATGCCAAACAACCTAAATGGAAATGCCTACCTTGGTGTTGTACTTGAATTTATTGTTGGGCCCAATCACATTGAATATTATGATGTTCAAGCCAAGGCAAACCCAAAATGACATCATAGAATAGAGGTGCCACTATAAACCTCAAATACTCCAAATAGTCATTCCCAATCTTGAATATAATCAAATGTGAGGTACGGAATGGACAACACTTTTTACCATGCTCCATTATCAATTCGCTTCTTATTATTGGCTTCATAGGAATATGTAATTCCTTTGCTAATTGCATGGACATGCAATTCTATGAACTTCCAAAATCAACCAAAATTCTATAACCATCATTAGATATCATATCTTGTAAGTGAAATAAATTTGCATAGGTTGAGCCTTTGATCTCATTAGAACTAATCCATTTCCCAATAGGTAGCTCAAAATCTCTTATTTGGATTTCTCATTTCCCTAATCATTTTGCATCACAAACTCCATTTGGGTGACTTGTCAAGGTTGCTCATTCTTGAGTGGACATTTATTGATAAGATGTACAATTTGGCAACAATACAAGCAACCACCATTTTGTCATAATTTTTCTCTATCTGTGGCGCCAAGTGTCTTTATTGAATGGTATCAATCTCCATTGGTGTTTATAGGTTTTGTGGAGGTCAAGGTTGAGACCAACTTGTTGCAACCAAGGAATCAAAGCGTTTTGCAAACCATATGGTTTCCTCCAAGTATTGTGGCTTTTGCATGGTTACCTCTAATTTAGTTTGTGACTTCAAGTCCTTCACAAATTGATCCAAAACTTCACCTCCTAGTATATCTAGAATTTTGCATGATAATGTTCTAGAATTACATAATGTAACTTCTTATAGAGTCAATTTGCTTCAACTTTGCCACCTATCCAATGTAGCTTGTGTGGCATTGATAATTTGGAAAAGACCAAATATTGCACTATTGAATTTTGCTCCAAGTCAAGATTGGTGCAACAATTGCCATTTAGCTTGCTCTATTTGGGCTTGCCACCATATCTTTGCTACTCCATCCAATTGGATGGAAGCCAAGAGAATCTGATTTTGTTAATTTTGAAGTTATGTAACTTCAAAATAATATTCTTAATAAAACTTAAAATTCTCCACTATACTTGGAAGATTCTTGCCTTCAAATACATTTGGTTTTGGAAATTGTAGTCTTCTCCTTCTCAAGCTAGTTCTCTTTTTACATGCTCTTGTTGTTGATGGTCTCGTTCATCCGACAATTTAGTAAGGTGCTCAATTTTTTATTTCATAGTAATGTTAACCTTAAGCATTACCGCATGTCTACTACTCTATCACATTCTTCCCAATTTATCTAAATTATTAACACATATATACAACACATCCACAATTCTCCATACATTACAACCAAAAGTATCAAAGGTTCCTTGGACAAGGTGATCACATTCAAAAAATTTCTACCCAAAGCATGAGATAATGAATTCTATGAAATGATACTTGATGCTCAAACACAAAAACCCCAATGGTTTGGCGGAAACTTATTTGTTGGTCCATAAATTCCATCTATTCCATTCTAGCTCTAATACCAATGTAAAAGATGAAGACCAAGGAGAGAAATAGTAGAATAGAAAATCACATTGGGCCATTGAAGTATAGAAAACTCTAAATGTCTAGCATGAGATTTGGCTTTGGTAGGAAATATACATATATTTGTAAAAATATTTATAAAAAATATACAAGACTCTTGAGAAGCTTCTCAAAAAGTTCCCTTGAGTTGCTTTTTTGGAATGCAAGTTAAGTTAACCAAGAAGTTTTCTTCTAGAAGTAATCTATTTGGCATGCAAGCTAAGCTAGTTGGAAGCTTCTAGATGCTTCCTTCTAAAAACTAATACTTGGGGTGAAAACTAAGTTATACAAGAAGCTTCCCAAGAAGTCTCCTCCTAGAAGTTTCCCCTTGGTATGCACTTTATTCAATACTTGGGAGGGTACCAAGTCACTTCCTATATATTTCTAGAATATTCTAGGCTAATTTGGCCCATTTGTTAGTTTGTTGGCATTGACTAACTTCATTATTAAACTCTATATGTTATATAGTTAATGCTAATAAAGTAGTGAAGAAGACAAATTAACCCAGAATATTCCATAAGTATCTAGGAAGCTTCTTGGAAAACTTCTCAACTAGTATAGCTTGTACCCCGAGTAAGTAGTTTCTAAAAGGAAGCTTCTAAAAGCTTATAACTAGCTTAGATTGTACGCCAAGTAAACAATATCTACAAGGAAACTTCTTGAGTAGCTTGTTGGTTAACTTGGCTTACACTTAAAGAAAGCGACTAAAAACAGTTTCTCAAGGTCTTGTATAATACTTACACATACCAAAGCTAAAGCTCCTTCTAGGTATTCAATATTTTCTCACACTCAAGTGTCCCAATGTGATCTTCTATTCTTTTATTTTTCTCATTGATCTCAGTCTTTTACATTGGTATCAGAGCAAGAATGAGATGGATGGAATTTATGGACCACCAAATCCATTTCCACCAAACCATTAGGATTTTTATATCTGGGTACTATCCAAGTATCATTTCACATAGTTCATCACCTCACACATTGGGTAAAATTTATTGAATATAATCACCTTGTCCAAGGAAACTTTGGTACTTCCAAGTGTAACATATGGAGAATGATAGACATATTACATCTATGTGTTAATAAATTAGGGGTGGTGTGATAGAGTAGTAACTATGGTGGCAATGCGTAAGGTTATCATTATTATGTTCAAAAAATCAAGTACCTTATTCAATTGTTGGATGAATAAGATCATCAACGACAAGAGCACATAAAGAGGGTATTAGTTCGAGAAGGAGAAGACCAAATTAAATTTCCAAAAACCAAAGATTGAAGTCAAGAATTTCTCTTGTGTAATGGAGAATTTTGTGTTTGACTACAAATGTTATTCAAAGCTACCAATCTTCAAGATGAACAAAAATAGATTCTCTTAGCTTCCAACCAATTAGATGGATTAGCAAAGCTATGGCGGGAACTCCAAGTGGAAGGAGATGAACAACAAACTATTGCACAAATCTTGACAAAGGCAAAATTCAAGAGTGCAATAGTTGGTCAATTCTAAACTGTAAATGTCACATGAATTGCACAATATAGATTGGCTCTATAAGAAATTACATCTTGTAATTCCATAACACCATCATGCAAATCCTAGATATATTGGAAGTTGAAACTCAAGATCAATTTGTGAGGGGCTTGAAGTTACAAACGAAATTAGAGGTAACTTGGAGGAAGCTATGCAAATGACCAAATGTTTTGATTCCTTGGTTGCAACAACTTGGTCTTGACCTCAACTTCCACAAAAGCTACCAATATAACACACATGGGTGAAGAGTCAAGCACCAATGGAGATTGATATCATTCATTATAGATCACTTGGCATCCCAAATAAAGAATAATTGTGACAAAATGGTGGTTGTTTGTATTGTTGCCAAATTGAATATCAAAGAAACAAAGAATCCCAATAGAAGATTTTGAGCCACCTATTGGGAAGTAGATTAGTTCAAATGGGATCAAAGGCTCAACTTATGTAAGTCTTTTTAACTTACAAGGTATGATATTTGATTTTGGTTGTTAGATTTTGGTTGATTCTAGAAGCTCAAAGAATTATATTTCCATGAAATTAATAAAAGAATAATATATTCCTACCAAGCTAATAATTGGAAACCGATTGATGATGGTGGATAGTAGAAAAGATTTGCATTCCATACCTCACATCCTATTAAATTCAAGATTGGGAAGGATTATTTGGAATGTATAGGTTTGTATTGGCACCTCTGCACTATGTTATCATTTTGGGTTTGCTTTGGCTTGAACATCATAAGTGTAAAAGACTGAAACCAAAGAGAAAAATAAGAGAATGGAAGTTCATATTGGGGGGAAACTTGCATGTGTGAAAACTCTTAATGCCTAGCATAAGCTTTGGCTTTGGTATTTATAGATAGCATACAAGGCCCTTGAGAAGTTTCTCAAAAAGCTTCCTTGAGCCACTTTCTTAGAATGCAAGCCAAGTTAACTAGGAAACTTCTCAAGAAGCTTCCTTGTAGAAGCCACCTTCTTGGCGTGCAAACTAAGTTAGTTAGAAGCTTCTAGAAGCTTCCTTCTATAAGCTATTTGCTTGGGGCTTAAGTTAACTAGTTGGAAAGCTTCTCAAGAAGCTTTCTAGATGCTTTTAGAATATTCTAGGCTAATTTGACTTAATCTCTACTTTGTTGGCCTTACTAACTATGTCGCTAAATTCCATATTGTTACATATTCCCTAACCACTTGTTGGTGACGTCCTTGTCTCCATTGAGGCTTCAAACTCCTGGATGGCCATCTGTGCATTCTAGAGGTGAGAAAAGGGTTTCCATGTGACATTATGAAGGGGATACCCTTTCCAAAGGACCATGTACTCTATATGTTCCCGACGTCCTCGTTGGATATGGGGATTTGCAAGGATACAATCAACTTTGTATTCCTCATGATCATTGATAGGGATAGGAAAAGGAGGAGGTTGGACTCAAGAGGAAAAAGAAGAGAGGCTAGGAACAAAGAGTCTAAACTTGGAAACATGAAAGATAAGATGGATGCGCATATGACAAGGCAAGGCAAGTTGATAAGCAACAAGAGAGACAATTCGGGTGACATCAAAAGGTCCTATCCAATTAGGGGCAAATTGGATAGGACTAACCCTCCCACTTGGGTATCAAGTGGGAGGGTTAGATTACTAGAGGATAGCAAAACTTTATTGCCAACTATAAAGGTGAGATCATGATGATGGTGGTCCGCATATTGTGTGTGACAATTCTAAGGAACAAGAAGGTGAGATTTGGCATGTTGGAGAGATTCGGATATGGTGGTCAAGAAGGTTGAATTATAAGGAACCTGAGATGGAGGAAGAGCAAGAAAAGAATCAGGGACAAGTGGATCTTGGCCAAAATTGACAAAGAAAAGAGAGAATCCGGTGCTTGCCTCTTTAGAATTATTATATGCAAACTTTGCAACTGCAAGATATTCATCCCAATTAGTATGATGAATGTTGACAAAGATACAAAGCATATCTTCCAAGGTTGAATTTGCATGTTCAATTCGTCCATCAGTTTGAGGATGATAGGCTGAGGACAAAGCAAGCTTGGTGCCAAATATTTGGAAGAGGGCTTGCCAAAAATTTCTGGTGAAGCAAGGATCACGATCGGAGATGAGTATACATGGCATACCTAGATGGGAAGTTTGTCAAGAAAGTAGCCATAGAGCAAGCTTTGAAGAAAAGTAAGTCCCTAGATGGGAAGTTTATCAAGAAAGTAGCCATAGAGCAAGCTTTGAAGAAAGGTAAGTCCCTAGATGGGAAGTTTGTCAAGAAAGTAGCCATAGAGAAAGCTTTGAAGAAAGATAAGTCCTTATATGGGAATTTTGTCAATGAGCAACTATAGAGAAAGCTTTGGAGGAAGATAAGTCTATGTTTGTTGTGTGGATCAAGTAGATTGCACAAGGAGAATCTTAGGAAGGTCAAGAACCTCATCAAGCAATGATGGATCAAAAATTTCAAGAGCTTGCAGAGATGTTTTTGGATGATCTCAATCTTGAAGGGTATACCATCCAATGGTATACCCTTCAAGATTGAGTTGTTGCCAATGAGTACTCTAGTGTGTAGACCAATCTATCCGTTCTCACCAAAGGAGTTGGAGGAGTTACAAATAACACGTATGGAGTTGTTGGAAAAGGATTTCATACCCATAGTGCATCTCATTGAGGATCATTGGTAATATTTGTTCTAAAGAAGGATGGTAGACTTCATTTCTATATTGGTAATCATGGGCTCAATAAACAAATAGTGAAGAATGCATATCCCTTGCTTTGAATTGATGACTTGCTTGATCAATTGAGTGAAGTATGATACGTCTCCAAATTGGATCTTCATAGTGGCTTTTGGCAAAATCCTCATTGATAGAGAGGATGTGCAAATGATTACCTTTTGCAGAAGGTATGAGTATTTTGAATGGAGACTTCTACCATTTGGGCTCATTAATGCTCCAACAGTCTTTATGGATCAGACAAATGTGGTGTTAGATGGATAATTGGATTGGTACGTGGTGGTGTCTTAGATGAAATTTTAATATATAACAAGACAAGGAAAAATAGCCAAATCATGTGCAAGAAGTCCTAAGACAACTAAGACAATGGAAATTTTACAACAAGAAGTCCAAGTGTGCCTTCTAACAAAAAGAAGTTGCCTTCTTGGGTCACAAGATCTGACTGGAAGGAATCATGATAGAAGTAGTGAAAATCAAGGCCATCATTAATTGGCCTCCTCCAAAAGCTGTTATAGAAATATACGGATTTAATGGATTACCCAATTTTTACTGATGGTTCATCCACTTCTATGCACATTTTATCCCATCATTGATCTATCTCTTGGGAAGAACTTGAGCTTTCAATGGACCAACAAGTATGAAATTTTTTTCCAAAAGCTGAAATATATGGTGTCTTAAAGACCTATTCTTCAACCATATGATACTCAACTAGCTTGTGTGGTTGATTTTGATGCTTCTAACTTTGCAATTAGAGCAATGTTGCAACAAGAATTCTCAAATGGGTTACATCTCATCTTGATGTGCAATGCTTCTAACTGGGAATCACCTCCTTGACATTGTCCCTCCCACACCCACTTATGCTACTTACTTAGCTTCTGTGCATGATCTTGACACCCTTTGGCATCGTTGCTTATGCCATCTCAGCATGCAATGCCTCAACCAACTCTGCACCCAAAATTCTATAAATGACCTGAACTTGAAGCTTGTGCATCACCATATTTGCCCTGATTGTCAATATGGCAATTAACCTCACACAAAATTCCCATGCATGGCAGCAACTTGGGCCACCGCACCACTAAAGCTCATCCACCAATATTAGGGGCCACATTTCACCTTGCACCTTCTAACGCTATGAATACTTTCTGACATTTATCAACAATTACTCCCAACATACCATTGTCATGCTACTCCACTATAAGAATGATTTCTTCCAACCTTTCAAGGAATTTCATGTCTTTGCCAAATGGCAAACTAGACACAGGCTGAAAGCCCTTTGCTCTGACAATGGCGGTGAGTATTGCTCCACAGCATTTGATGCCTACTTTCTCCAATTTGGCATTCAGCATCAATTGACAGTTCCGCATTCCACTCAACAAAATGGCCTTCTAGAGCGCAAGAATCATACTTTACTAAATTCCGTTTGCTCCCTGCTCCATGCATCCGGCCTCCCCAAACCACATTAGGGTGAGGCCATCACTTTGTGCCGACAATGTGCAAAACCAATCTCCCACGAAGGCCCTTAAGCCACACCTGATCCCCTTCAAAAAATCCAACATTTCTCATTCATGTGTTTTTGCACTACCTATTCCCAAGTTGTTGTCTATCGCCAATCCAAACTAGACAATCATTCCCATGCATGCATCATGTTAGGTTATAGTGCACATAGTAAGGTTTATCGCCTTCAGTGAAAATCTGACGGTCATACTTTTGTCACTCATGATGCCATCTTTGATGAGTCCTCTCCAACTCTTGCTCATTCCTCTTCTTTTCGCAATCCATCTGTGCTTCTTGAAGACCTCTCTTTGAACAACATCCAATCCTATGACCACACTCCTGTTACAATTGTTTCTCGAATGCATGCCCCTCATGTTTCAATGGGGGCTTTGCACCCTCCCATTGTTGCACTTTACACTGTTCCTCCATTTTCTGGTCCACCCCTATCTCACATACCTGCTTCAAGTTGTGGAGGAGGAGGAGGTAGTGGAGGAGGTGCTACATTGACCTTGACACCATCAAGTCCTTTGAGCCCACTCTCCAGTGGGAGTCAAAGACTGGCACATGTGACTCCTTTGACCATACCAAGGTCACCAACATCTCCATCTAGTTCTTGGCAGCAACATTCTATGAAAGTTGAGAACATCAGCCAATTCCATCTTTACTTGTAGAAAAAAATATTGCCAAGCATTCAACAACGTTAGCCACCAACAGAGATCCAAGCACCAGAAACATCAAGTGCAGAATCTCCACGTGATGATCTCTTTACTCCACATGAAGAGATCACTTCACGAACATTGACTTCAGATCCAGGACTTTGACGTTCAACTTGACTATCAGTGCATCCAAGGCATGACCATGCAGAAGGTTATGACCCCCATTTGGTGGTTCAAACCCAAAGAAACCTAAGAAACCAAAGGGTGCCTTGCTGGTAACACTTAAAACCAATGCCTATGGAACCTGTATTGTAAACCAAAGTGCACCTTGCTGGTAACACTTAAACTAGTGCCTATGGAACCTATATTGTATAAAGACGCTCTCCATCTAGAAACTGCTTTATCTACTCAAATGGAGCAATAAGTTGGTCCTCCAAGGAACAACAATCAGTAGCACTGTCAAGTACAGAAGCTGAGTATGTAGCAATGAGCACTAGCTCTTCATGGCTATTTAGCTCCGACAACTCCTTGCAGATATCAGATTGGAAGATCAAGAACCAACTGTTATATTCTTATATTCTTCTATTCTTTGATAACCAAAGTGCTATCACACTTGTGGATACTTCAAAGTTTCATGATTGAACAAAGCACATCGATATTTGATATCACTTTACAAAAATCAGGTTGCTCAAAAGATCATAACAGTACAGTACTGCCCAACAGCAGACATGGCAGCTGGTATTCTCCTGCTCCCAAAATAGTTTGCCAGCTCCAAAAATAGAACATTTATTACCGGGGCTATGACTACTTAGAAATAATCACTGAGTGTGAGTGTAGAATATCAACTAGTGTGAACAATGATAATATAGAGTAGGCCAAGGCTTCAAGGAGGGTGCAAAGGGGTTGACACCCCTTGACCCTCAACCTCTTATTGGGGTATAGATCAATTTGTCTCTCATTCCTTATTCATTATTCACTTTGAGTCTTTGGCAATTCTCTCTCTCCCTCTTGAGGGTCACACACCCTTGTGCATGATCTCTCTCGTGTCGACTTAGTTTAGCTTTTCCTTCATCTAACGTTTAAGGTTTCTTTGTCCTCAAAAATAGTAAAAGTTAAACATTTTATGCTTCCTAGACCGACTTGGTGGAGCGTACACTTATTTAGGAATTACTAGTGTTGGCAAATCTGAGCTCAAGCAAGAGCTACCATTTACCAATGTTATTTGATTAATATACATATACAGTCTGAGAAAATATCATTTTGAGCAACGAGTTATATTGTCCTGATTGCTGAAGATGTTTAGGCATTGACATTAATACAAGTGTAAACTATCAACTTTGAGAGCATTCACAAAAATTCACTGTCAGATTGATCTTAAATCTAGTGACAATAAGATAGTGATATAATTCCGATTAATTTCTTCTTCCTTTCATGCTCTTTACCTTTACCAAATCTTATAATATCAATCTAGAATCTGTTGAAAGGGCAAAGATGGATCATTGGTATTATGATGTGTTGCATGTTGGGTTTATCAAATCTTTGGGTTTCACCGCCTGGTTGTGCATGATACTTGTAATATTGCCGTTCAAGAATCTATTATAAAAGGATGTGATTAGGTTAGAATTCTAAACTTCTGGAAATGGTTGCTTACACATGATGCAGGCTGAGAAGGCAAAAAATTGTGAGGAGATTACTAAGGTAAGAGAAGAATTTGATTATGAGAAGCTGTCCTGTTGAGCTCATGAGGAGAGGATGGCAAAATGGGGGATAATCAAAAAGGCGAGAGGGGAAGCATGATGCAGAGTTAAGAAGAGCACATATAGACGTAAGAACTCTTATGCTTAGGATAGATCAACAGAGGGAGGAGTACAATAATGACATAGAGCCTTGAATAAGGAGATCAAAAAGATGAAGGAAGAGCTTAAAGGAGTGCAACTTCACGCAATACACTAAGTACCTCAAGGTGAAGCATTGGAGGAATATTGATATATAAGTTATAACATATAGATTCTCTAGCTGGATACTCCTTGTACTACTAGTACACATCTGGTCCTCCTTTGCTCCCAAAACTTGATTGCATATTCCCACTACATGGGGAACTGTTCCATATTGAGTTTTGCCTACAATATTACATGTCAATTGATTGCTGCTTCCATAATGAGGAGTGCAAGGTCAAAGCAGTAGATATTTTCTACCAAGGTGAAGACCAACATTTCTTGTTGCAACCGCTTGAAAGTGGTGAATGATTCCTTTGTCATGTACTGAGTCAGATTTGGTCAGGGTAGGAAGGGATACCAAGCCTAGTGCTTCTTATCCACTCTATGAAATGCTTAAGCTGCCTCCTTGACTTGATTAACATTCATAAGTCCTGGTTCTTGGAATGTCATGAAAGTGCCAGGGTGGTAACTGTGGTAGGGTTATAGCTTGACCCTTGGTTTGGAGAAACTACTAGATGTAACCAGTCTTGGAAGTCATGGGGATCCTACAGGGCTTGTTTGATAAAATTTAGTGGTGGAGCCACTTCCTATTCAAGTGCCTGCCTCACCATCATTGCACCTGTGCAACTTTTTAACCCCTTTATATCTTGCATTTGTGGGGTGATCCTCACCTTCTCTATGGGCTCTTGAAACTCTAGGGCTTGAGAGGTTGTCATGAAGAACAGGAATTTGGCTTCTAAGGCAACCATACTATCTGCCCACTGCTTGACCAGTTCTACCTTTTCAGGGGGGTAATTGTACTCCTCCTTTCCTTGCTGTTTTGGAAGTTGGGGCCTTGTTGTCTCCTTTCCTTGTTTCTTGTTCCTTGTTTCCTTCCCAGAGACTTGGGACTCCCAACCTATTCCTGCTTCTGGAGTCACTTCCCTTCTATGACTCTTGTCCAAACTTTTGGGTCCCAGATCAATCTTGCTAGAAGGTCTTGTATTTGTTCTTGAATTTGCAATGTTGTTCTCTCTATTGATAGGGACTTAACGGACTCATCCCTTCCTCTAGTAGATCCAAAATTGTAAACTCCCTTTGTGGAATTGGAGGCTCATTTGCTTGCACCAATTCCATCATATCCATTATATGAGTGGCCTCCATTTTGCTGCCCATATTTTGACACTCATTGACAATCAGCCCTTCCTTGACTGGTGACCTTGTTGTTGTAACTTTGGGGATTTGGGGCTACTTGTGTCGGCACTTTTGTTTCCTTCTTTTGGCAACAATGTCCTTCCCAAAACTTCACTTCTTATGGAGTGTTGGTGGGTAAGTCTAGTCCTCTAGTGGGGAATATGGGATGCTACGGGAGGAAGGGGAGCAATTGTACAATCCTTGCATGGCCAGCCATTTACTTGGCTCGGGGAGGAATTGTAGTCAGAATTCTCATAGCTGGTTGTAGTTTCACTAAGAGATTGGAATCACCATAGACACTCACCCTCAGCGATGGCTTGAGGGTCAGTCACCACAAGCCCTTCTGCCCTTGTGGTATGCGTGGTACACACTTTCTTTTTTGGACAGTTTTTAGGATATAAAGTGTTTCTTTAAGTAGGAAAGGAGGTTAGATGAAGAGATTTTGTATGTTTGGATCCAAAGTAGGAGATCTAATCTGAGCCAAGGAAGTCAGCTTTGTTTTGGAGGAGATGAAGACTTGGATCGGACTTGGAAGAACCAAAGTAAGGGCACTTTGTACTAGAATGAAGAACCCGCTCTAAGGATCCTTAACAACCTTGACTCAGGATGTACCGACCAAGAAGATACACTTGGCATGAATGGTAACTTTGTGTGAGGATAAATTAGAATGTGACAAGAGTAACACAAACATAAGATGTGATTCTTGACTGAGGTTAGACTTAAAAATGACTATGAATCAGAACAGTAATAAATGGAGACTTCATCAAGGGGGTTCTGCAATGTTGAAAGACTATCTTGTGGCTTTGAGTAGTTGTCCTAATTGTGTTAGAATCCCAAGCCAAGTCATGGGATTTCTATGTTTGAAGCTGAGTGAGGAGATAAGCATGATGCCTTTCAAGGGAGGAAGATACGTTTTGGTCATCTCAGTTTGGAATCCTGCCATTAAACAAGTTGATATGGTAGCCAGATTTGAAGTCTTGAGCTGACTTTGGATCACTTTCTTGGCATGGAATTGGAACCTTAGTTTTCCAGGATTCATGAACAAAATTGTGGCAATAAATTTTGAGGAGGGGAAGAGAGGAAACCCGGCTTGCTGGACTGAATCCAATTGGAGGTTAGTCTAAAGACAGGATGCAGGAGAGTCTAAGGGGATCACTTTCAATCAAAAGTGTGATCATGCATAAGAAATATAGGAACTGAGGTAGGCCTCCAATGAGCCTCGGAAGGAAAACAGATACAAGGTAGACACCTTTGTAGACCTGATGAGGTGAAGTATTGTTGGGATAATGCTGGCTACGATAAAGCTGGAGTGGACTATCTATGTAACAAAGCAACATGCAATATTCTTCCACCTCATTTTTGCAAGAGAGAGTGTAAATTGGGTGAGGTGTTTCTATGTGAGGATGAGGCAAATGATAGGGCAATGGAAAATGGACATGCGACCCCATTACTTTTTACCTTTCGCAGTCCATTAATATTTAGAATTGAATTACTCAGCCCCAAAGGTGAGAAGACAAATGGTATCACATTTCTATCTAGGCTTGCATTGGATGTGGATGACAAGAAGAAGCGATATATGGCAGAGGTCAGAGAGAGTGACCTACATTTTGCAAGAACCAGACAAGAGATGACCTTGTCAGTTTTGGCACCCCAACCAAAGAAGAGAAGCAGACCTGAAGAGAGGGTTTCTCCAACAAAGAGGCAAACAACTCAACAATTGCACCCAAGTTGGCATTAAATGGTTGTGATCTCAACACACATGCTTTGTACACCATACCACAATCATTGGCTGTTGAGACTGATCCTACCTGGTTATTAGATCTGATGCCTTTGATGACAACTCTAACCCGCTCAATGCTGGCCTTGCAGACATAGAATCGGATGAGTTCCACACTGCACCTAGCGCTCCAACATCAAACACATCACCTGCAACAGACACTAAACTCACCAATACTCTCAAATCCAGCCTCATTTTCAAGCCAACTCAACGGTACCCCAATAGCAAATATATTGCTACAATGACTGATGATATTGATCCGCCTATGGACAACTCTCTTGAACCACCATCATATGCTGCTGCATTAAAGAGTAAAAAAGCAGCACAGGGGATTGAAGCAATGTAAGCAGAATACAATGCACTACTAATCATGGATTTTTTCCCTGAAATGCCATGAATTGACTTATCAGAGACTGAAAATGTCACTTGTTCTAAGTGAAAATAATGCACAAGGTGAGATAGAGTGCTTCAAAACCTGTGTGGTTGCTCAAGGGTACACACAAGTTATAGGCATCAACTATTGGATGACATCATCACTCATTGCAGCTATGACCACAATCTGTATCATATTCAGCCTGGCCGCATCACAAACCCTGTTCCTTGAGCAAATTGATCACAACATACTTGAATGTCCTCCTCCAACACAACATCTATCTAGAACCACCCTCTAGATACACTTCACTTCATACAATTTGGAAACTCAATAAGGCGCTATGTGGTGTAAAGCAATCAGACCATGAACAGCTCAAAACCTTTACAACACAACTCCACAACATGGGTTTTTCAACCTCATCGTCTGACCAATGCCTCTTTTACATTACTCAAGAATGCCATGCATTGTATCTCCCCTTCTACATTGACCACATCCTCCTTGGCACCGCTTCACAAACTTGCTTGCTGATATCAAAAATTGCCTTGCTATTACATTCAAAGTCAAGCATCTTGGACCTGCAAGATACTTACTTGGACTTCAAATTTTTCATCAAGAGACACACAACATTTCTATACCACAAACTAATGATATCAAGCATGTTCTATCTTGGGCAAATCTCTCTAATATAAATCCAAGCTGCACACCTCTGTCCCCAGGAACACAACTCTGCCCAGCTACAGACTCCAAAGTTGGAATAGGATACCCATATAGACAACTCCTCGAAAAAGTCAACTACGTGGCAACCTGCACATGACATGGCATCACACACAGTTTGTCTCTCCTTGCATAACATTCCTCTCACCCAACTCACTGGGCAGTACTAAAACATTTGTTTCGATACTTGACTGGAACACTTGATCATTGTCCTCTCTGGCCTACGTCCATCCCCAAACTTATCTGAATTGCATATGTGAATGCAGACTGGGCAAATCAATGATCATCATGTAAATCCTGTACATGCATCTTTCTACTATTAAATGATATTGCAGTTATGTAGTCATCTAAGAAACAAACTGCAATTGCTTGCTAAACAATAGAATATTTCGCTCTTGCTGGGGCAGACCACAAAGCTACATGGGCACAAAACATTATGGTGTCCCCCACCAAAATAATAGGACCTATAGTCATCCCAGCTAACAGCCACGGTTATCATCGTAACCTCCAACACTAGCACAGTTGCATCAAACAGAATGAAACATTACGACATTAGTCTTCATTATATCAAGAATATAGTAACAAAAGGTTATGTTTCCCTTGTTTCAATCCCCAATATTGACAATCTTGCAGATATCCTTACCAAAACACAGGTGGTTCCCACAGCCCTTTTCCGCGAATGTCTCGGCCTTCACTCTCTTGATTCAACATAACTCACTCCATCTTAACTCCGTTTCCTTCTGTTTCTTCATCATCTTCCTCAACACATCTTGCAATCTCTTGTTTCTTCCTTCCTAGAACATCCATCCACGCCGATACAAATCAAACACGCCTCTTACTCTCCCTACTCCCTACCGTTTTCCAACCACCTCCACGCCCGACAACTTGCTAAATCTCCCGAGTTTACCCGGCCGTGATTAACGATACGCGATAAGGTCGTAGTAGGTGTTGGTGTAACAACGGCGTGGAGCCACGTGGAAACAAGTATTAGCAGATGTTAACCGTGGAGCCACTTCGAAACAAGTGTCAGCAGTTGTTAACCGTGTCAGTACACCTTGCCTTCAAAATAGATGCAGTTAATTTCAATACTGCCACCACCTCGCTGACACAGCATCTCTCTCTGCACAGTTATAATAGACACAACTCTACCTTAGACAACATTGTATCAAGTCTCGTCCCGTACCCGGCTTGGAAGATTTTGCAATAAAACACCTACGGCGCTGTCACTGAAAACAGCTCGTAACATGTGGGACGTCTGGAAAACTACTCCCGAGAAGGTCACCAGATCAGGACGCAGGAAGAGAACTGGCTACAGCTCAAGGCACTTCCTCGACACAGAATTCACTTCCTTAGACGAGAACCAAGATATGGTGGTTGTCAAGGTCAGGGATTCCCTCAACACCTCCACACCCATTCCTGGAGTGAATGCTTCGGGTAACAACTCCAGCGTGTCCTACCTCCTACAAACTTGCTCGTAGAGCTCCAACCAAGAAAGACCTCATCGGCAAGCAGAAGGATCCATGACAGGCAGAAGGGTGTTGGTTACTAAAATTACTTACATATAGCATTAATTCTTCGACCTCAGTGTGGTCTGCTAGGTTCGAGTCAGATTACAAGTCATCATTCTTTTAAAGAACAGCTTCATAGCTTGATTGTTGATTATCATGTTGGCTGAGAAACGTATGTGTCTCAATTCAACGTGTCTTGAAGTTTATGGATGATAGGATATATCTGTGGACAGATTCTTAATCACTGAAAACTGGTGGTTCTTCGCTAATAGCTTGTGTCTACAAGGATTTTGGTTGCACGTTATGAGTGCAGCATAATAATAGTTCCCAAGGAAACAGAAAGTGATACATTAGGGGTCTGATAGTGTTACTATCAGCCAAGGGTTTAGCATAGAAACTTGTAAAACTTTAAGATCTATTCCAATCAATCTCAATTATTGCCCTCTGCAGGTGAATCAATGTACTTGGCAATGCGCATAATGTTCTAAGCAAAATTCGATTTTATCCAAAACGCTTCACTTGATACAGTCGATTTGCATATCTAGGAGAAATTATATGGCGGTCAAAATAAAAAATTTAAAAAAAAATTTTTAAAATTAAAAAAAAAATTAAAAAAAATATATATATATAAGATCGTGAGACAGTTTGGTTCCTCTCTACGTTGGTGTTTAAAGAAGAAAGTGACCCTTGTACGAGAGGCCTGGGTTTTGAATCGACTTATTGACCCTTGAACAACCTATGTTTTCTACTTTAACAAACGTTTGACAGATTATCCGACTCCGAGCAGTGTAAGTTATTGGTTTGTTGGCTGGTCTTTGTTTGGTTATGGAAGTCTCACAGGTTTTTACTTAAATATACACTATACACCTCATGCAGCCAGTATGTCTTTTATGCTGGTTTATCTTCAGTCTTTTTCGTGGATTATATTATGGAAGTTATGCGTGTCTTATATATATATATCGATGTAAATTAAGTATAGCTTGTTGAACCTTCGAGGATTATACTTCTAATATGTTGTATAAGACTAACATGTTAGTTTGAGTTGCGATGCATCACAGATGTAGCTCAACAAAGACAACCACTTATTTCATAATTTTAGAATCAAGAAATCCCGTAAGAAGTTCTTAATGGTTCTGCTTAATGGAGTTTCGCCCAAGTCAAGTTCTTGGCGGTGAAGAGGGCAGATGTGGTTCCACCCTAATTTATGCGCGCTACGCGCACCTTCAGAGGGAATAATTAGTTGTAAACCTTTTAGTTTTTTCACTTGGCAAAAGATTGAATTGAATATCTCTATGTCAGGTGTATATAACCATATTCCTACTTTCATCTCAGATCAACCATGACACTAGTATAACTTAGCTGATTAAGTATTACATTAATTTGGATATGACAATCACCCGTTGAAATACTACTTCTGGTTTACTAGATTAGCATAGTACCAACCTCAATATTCTAGATCCTCAGGGTTACAGATCGTTATAGAGGAACCTTTTTATGGTGTTTATGAGTCCAGCTTTGCGACCTCACGATGGTGCAGAGTAACTTGCAAAAGTCCACCTTTCCAAATGTGTAGTTTCAGAATTAATTATTCAACATATCAAATTATAACAACTTACGACTAATATAAAAACTTTTTTTTTTGGGAAACCAGTCCATTGCTCTTCTTATCTTACACTCTCTCGTCTTATAAGGTATTTTAAATCAGTTTTCACTCTTCCCGGTCGATTGGTCCTCATACTAATAATAAAATGTTTGTTGAATCCAGGGGGCTAAATGAGTGATTACACTTTTACTACTAAAGAAGATCAGACCAAAATTACTCATTTCTGAGTTTGCCTTGGCCCTCACTAAGCTTTGAAAGCTCAGTTGCTTCCAAAAGATAGCACTCAAGAATCATAGTAGTCAATTGAGCAGCAACCTCGGGCCTTCCTTGGATAAGAAGCAGGAGGGCGAAACAAAGAGACGATGTTTGAAAACAGATGCAAAATATGTACGTTCATGATCATGGCGGAAGCAGAATCAAACTGTGGAACGGGTATGAGACGCACCTAAGTATCATCTGATACTAAGGTGACATCTGATACTTCTTGGCTAGCTTAGCTTGCATCTCAAGTAAATAGCTTCTAGAAGGAAATATCTAGAAAGTTCCAACTAGCTTAACTTGCATGCCAAGTAAGCAACTTTTAGAAGTAAACTTCTTGACAAGCTTCTCAAGAGCCTTGTATGATCCCTAGAAATATAAGAGCTAAAGTTCATGCTAAGCATTTGGAGTTTTACCTCATTTGAGTGTTCTAATGTGAGCTTCCATTCTCCTATTTCTCTCCTTGGTCATGGTCTTTTACATTGGTATTGGAGTAAAAATGGGATGGATGGAATTTATAGACCACCAAATCCACTTCCACAAAACCATTGGGATTTTCATGTCCAAATATTACCCAAACATCTTTTAACCCAATTTATCACCTTGCATTTTGGATAGGATTTTTTGTATATGATCACCTTGTTTGAGGAACCCTTGATACTTTTGTTGGAACTTATGGAGACTAGTGGACGTGTTGCATCTATGTGTAAATCAATTAGATAAATTAAGAATAGTGGGATAAAGTAGTAGCTATGGCGGCAATACCATACAATGGAGCAACAAATTGAGCACTTTACTCAATTGTTGGATGAATGAGAGCAGCAATGACAAGAACATATAGAGAGCCCAACAGTTTGAGATGGAGAAGATCACATCCGATTTCCAAAACCCAAGGTGTTTGAAGGCAAGAATCTTCTGAGAATAGTGAAGAATTTTGTGTTTCACCGCAAATGTTACTTTGAAGCCACAAACCTTCAAGATGAATGGAAATAAATTCTCTTGGATTCTAGCGAATTGGATGGTGTGGCATAACTTTGGTGGCAATTCCAAGTTGAGCAAGCTGAATGATAGATTATTACACCAATTTTGACATGAAAAAAATTCAAGGATGCAACACTTGGTTGATTTTAAACTATAAATACCACCCAAGCTGCACAAGATAAACCGCCGGAGTTGAAGTAGATTTGCTCTATAAGAAGTTACATCACACAATTTTAGAATATCATTATGCAAATTCTAGATATACAAGAAGGTGAAATTTTGATCAATTTGTGTGGAGATTGAAAGCACAAACCAAATTAGAGGTGACCATGTAAGAACCATAGAATGTAGAAGAAGCTATCCAATTGGCTGAGTGCTTTGATTCCTTGGTTCCGACAACTTGGTCTCAACCTTGACCTACACAAAGCCTACAAATACACTATGCACAGGTGGAGAAACAGGCACCAATGGAGATTGATGCTATCAAACGGAGACCACAAGGTATAGCAGATAGAGAAACATTATGAAAAAATGGAGGTTGTTTTTATTGTCGCCAAGTTGGACATTGCATTGCTGAATGCAATGCAATTCCTTAGTGGGGTGGCCCACTAAGGAATGGGTGACCTCAACAAGGTGTCCAAATGGAATTGTGGAATAAAAGATCAAAGAGACAAGGAATCCCAATAGGAGATTTTGAGCCGTCTACTAAGAGCTTCATTGGTTCCAATGGGATTGAAGGTTTGACCTATGCAAGTTTGCTTCACTTGCAAGGTACAATATCTAATCGGGGTTGTATGATTTTGGTTGATTTTGGAAGCTCAAAGAATTGCATGTTTATGCAAGTAGCAAAGGTATTGTGTATATTTATCAAACCAATAATTGGAAGTAGATTGATGATTATAGATGGTAGAAAGGGCTCTCCATTCCGTACCTCACATCTTGTTACTTTCAACATTGGGAAGGAGTATTTGGAGTGTATGAGGTTTGTAGTGGCATCTGTACACTATGATGTCATTCTAGAACTACCTTGGCTTGAATTTCATAATGTTTAATTCGATTAGACCCGATGATAAATTCAAGTACAACACCAAGGTATGAATTTCTGATTAGTTTGTTTGGTACCTTTGAGTAAGACACCTAAGAATAGTCAGTCCAAAGATGAGAAGTTGGTTAAGAAGGTAGCCATAGAGCATGCCTTGAAGGGAGAGGAGCCCAAGATGAGAAGTTTGCCATGAAGGTAACCATGGAGCACGCTTTGAAGAGAGGTGAGTCCCTAGATGAGAAGTTTGTTAGTGAAGCAGCCATAGAGCAAGCTTTGGAGGAAAATAGGTCTGTATTTGTGGTGTGGATCAAGCCAATTGCACAAGGAAAATATGAGGAGAACCAAAAGCTTCATCAAGCAAGGGTTGATTAGATAGTTTAGGAGTTTGGGAATATATTTCTGGATGATTTGCTGAAAGGATTACCATCCAACCGTGGTATGCACTTCAAGATTGAGTTATTACCAAGGAAAACTCCACTGAGTAGACTAATCTGTAGGCTCTCACCAAAGGTGTTGGAGGAGTTGTGGATAAAACTTACAAAGTTGTTGGAGAAGGACTTCATATGACAAAGTACTTCTCCTTGGGGAGCACTAGTATTATTTGTTCCAAAGAAGGATGGAAGACTTTGTTTTCATATTGATTATCATGGGCTCAATAAGAAAATAGTGAAGAATGCATATCCCTTGCCTCGGATTGATGACTTGCTTGATCAATTGAGTGGAGCACGATATTTTACCAAACTTGATCTTTGTTGTGGCTATTGGTAAATCCCCATTAATAGGAACGATGTGAAAAAAATAACCTTTTGCACAAGGTATGTGCATTTTGAGTGGAGAGTTCTACCTTTTGGGCTCACTAATACTCCAATGGTCTTCATGGATCAAATGCATTTGATGTTGGATGGATTATTGGATTGGTACATGGTGACGTTCTTGGATGATATCTTAATCTATAACAAAATAGAGATATAACAAGTGAATCACATGCAAGAAGTCCTAAGATGACTATGATTATGGAAATTTTACTATAAGAAGTTGAAGTGTGATTTTTGGCAAAAGAAAATTACCTTCTTGGGTCACAAGATCTCATCAGAGGGGATAAAGATGGAAGAGGGGAAAATCAAGGACGTTATTGATTGGCCTACTCCAAAGGATACTATAGAAGCATGGGCATTTATCGATGGATTGATTCATTATCATGCTCATGTGACTGCACCATTGATTGACCTCTTGGGGAAGAACTTGAGCTTCCAATGGACCACCAAGCACAAAAAAGCATTCCATAAGTTGAAACATATGATATCTTCAAGACCCATCCTTCAACTATATGATCTCAACTACCTTGTGTGATTGATTTTGATGCTTCTAACTTTGCAATTTGAGCCATATTGCAATAAGAATTCTTGGATGGACTACCTCCCATTGCCTTTATGTCTTGTTGACTAAATACAGCTGAAAGAAATTACTCTATTTAAGACCAAGAACAACTTACAATGGTATATGCCACCAAAGTATGGAAATATTATCTATTGGAGAAACAAGTGATCATGCAAATTGATCACAAACTATTGTTACAAACCATAAACTTAGAACATATGAAGAGTCAACATCATCGATGGGAGGACCAACTCCAATTGTTTGACATCAAACTTGAGTACAAACCAGGTTGGTTCCATGTCATCCTTGATGCTCTACCATGGCAACTTGATTTGAAATCTCTTCCTCTCATCACAAAAACAATTAAAATAGTGTCAATTGACTCCAAGATCCAAAATGAGTTTCAATCAGCTCTACAAAAATATCCCTCCTTCCAAATGGTATATGGTCATCTGACAACATGCGACAAGGAGTTCAACACCTTTTCATTCAAGGAAGGCCTTCTATTCCACAAGGACCAGATCTATATTCTAGCCAAAGGTGATCTCCAACTTGTAGGCCTTCAAGAAGCCCATGATTTACCAATAGCTAGGCACATGGGTAGGGACAAGACCTTGGGTACCCTCCAACTCCAATGGTGGTGGCCAAACACGATACAAGATGTTTGAGAGTCTGTCTGATTGTGTGAGAGTTGCCAATGTAACAAGGCCAATAGACAAAAGCCAAATGGACTCCTTCAACCACTCCCTATCCTATCCACTTAATGGGAACTCCTTAGCTTGGATCTCATCACATCCTTGCCTCAAACAAAGCAAGGACACATAGCAATTGTGGTGTTTGTGGATAAGCTCAATAAGTAAATCCAGTAGGCACCAACTGTTGATATCATGGATGCACCAACCTTAGCGTAAATCTAATTCAACAATGACTTTAGGCATCATGAGATGCCATGTGTACTCATCTCTGACCATGATCCTCAATTCGTAAGGAAGTTTTAGCAAGCACTCTTCCAAATACTCAGCACCAAGCTTACTTTGTCCACAATCTATCATCATCAAATTGATAGACAAACCAAACATGCAAATTGTACCTTAGAAGATATGTTGCATGCCAACATCAATGTCCACCATATCAATTGGGATGAATGTCTTGCAGTTGCAGAATTTGCCTATGATAATTCCAAACATGCAAGCACCAGATTTTCTTCTTTCTTTCTCAATTTTGGCCAAGATCCGCTTGTTCCAAATTCTCTTCTTACTCCTCTTCCATCTCAGATCCCTCGTACTTCAACCTCCTTGACCACCATATCTTAATCTCTCCAAGAAGCCAAATCTCACCTACTTGTTGCTCAAAATTGTCAAAAACAATATACAAACCACCATCATCATGATCTGACCTTTGAAGTCAATGATGAAGTCATGTTATCCTCTAGTAACTTACCCTTCCCACTTGATATCCAAGTTCATAAATTCACTCCTGATTAGATAGAACCCTTTGAGGTAGCCCAAATCATCTCTCATGTTGCTTATCGACTTGTCTTACCTTATCATATGCGTATCCACCCTATCTTTCACATTTCCAAGTTGAAACCCTTTGTTCCTATCCCATCTTCTTTTTCCTCTTGTGTCCAAAAACCTCCTCTTTCCATCCCTATCAATGGCCATGAGGAGTACAAAGTTGATCATATCCTTGCACGTTGGCACATTCAACAAGGACGTCAACAACATACAGAGTACAAGGTCCTTTGGAAAGGGTGTCCCCTTCATGATGCCACATGGGAATCTCTTTCTCACCTCCAGAATGCACATATGGCCATCTAGGATTTTGAAGCTTCAATGGTGATGAGGACTTCACCAACTAGTGGTGGGAGAATATGTAACAATATGGAGTTAAACGATGAAGTTAGTAAGGCTAACAAAGAAGAAAATAAAACAAATTAACCTAAAATATTCTAGAGTATCTAGGAAGCTTCTTGGGAAGCTTTCCAACTAGCTTAGCTTGCATCTCAAGTAAATTGCTTCTATATGGAAGTTTCTAGACTGTTCTAAATAGCTAAGTGAACTTGCATGCCAAGTGAGCGACTTCTAGAAAGAAGCTTCCCAATTAACTTGGCTTGCATTCCAAGAAAGTGTCTCAAGGAATCTTCTCGAGAAGCTTCTTAAGAACCTTGTATGATCCTTATAAATACAAGAGTCGGCACTCATGCTAGGCATTTGGATTTTATCCCTCATTCAAGTGTCCCAATGTGAGTTTTCATTCTTCTATTTCTTTTCTCAATCACATTCTTTTACAAGTGATGACCAGTTAAACTACTTATGTTTCTTTCTAGTGAGGCACAAAGTGATGACATGCAGACCGTGAGACTACATGTTGTGATGGTAGGTTAAAGGTTTCCATTTCCTCGAGTGAAGTTGTTATTGTTAGAACTATATTAGTCGGTGATGTTTAGTTGGTGGTGTTGGCACTTTGAGGTTTTGGGCACTTGGTGGTGTTTGGACTTGGTGGGGTACTTGCGGAGGTTACAATTGCAAGTTGCAATTTTTGGTTACTTTGTTACAACAGAATTCTTTGGGGATTCCAAAGGAGACAATGCTACAATATGTTATGGGTTTACTCAAGGTGGCACCAATATTAGCTTCTATCTAAGGTCCCAATGAAGAAGGAGATTGACTTTGAGTTGAAGATTGACACAAGAGCTAATTTAGTTGAGAATGCACTTGGTATGTTCACATCATCGTTGTGAGACATGGACAAGATTTAAAGAGCCTCCAAAGGTCCTAAGTGTTACTCTGGTATAGTGGGTATCATTGAGTAAGTTGACTTCATCAAGGAGTTTGATAGTTGGTGTGATTTGCAATAGATGCAGAATTTGACTTTGTGCACACCTGTATGGCATGGACTGGATTATTATTTGTCTATACCAAACTATATCTCCAAACTCTCTCTACACCAAACTATATCTCCAAACTATTATACCAAACTATATCTCCATCATTTCTAGCTCGGTGTCTAAGCAATGTTCACAAGTTTTAGCTCTAGTATCATTGGTGGATCTCTTGGAGATAGTGCAACTACGAGTGGAGGTATTACTACAGGAGGTGATGTAGTACCAAGGTTTAACTCCATGGCGGAGTTTTCTAATGTTTGAGGCAAAACTACCAGGAAGTGCAAACTAACAAGCAAAGGAGCTTTTAGGAGTTCCAACAAAAGGCTAGAGATAGCCTACACAAGGCATACACTCACATGATATGGCTTATAAGTTTTACTCAAGGAGGTATTGAGGCCAAGCAATCTAGTTTTGGTATGGGATAGTGGACAAGGAGTTGCAACTTAGAGTTTGTGATGCTACGTTGGTATAGGCTATTTTGCCTACTTTGGTAGTGATCTTTGGTTTGGCTGAGCATATTGAGCTCACATGGTGGAGGAGAGAATGGTGACATTTGGATTTGGTAGGGAGACCTTATCCACAATTTTTACTTCTTCTTGAGTGTAGTAAAGTGCACCATGCCATATCAATTTTTGAAGATAGGGTGGATAACCTAGATCCTATAGAGTGAGTGGAAGGCCTAGTGTGGCCAGCCCCTTACCTTCATTTTTGGTCAACAATAGTTAGTGAGTGGTGGTGTTGCTTGTTGGACTTGTGGTGAACCTCATCACAGAAGAGAGTGCACTTAAGACAATGGACCTGATACCTTTGGTGCATCACAACTAACACAAAGAAGGTGTGAGCATTGCCATAGATTTGGTCACACCAATGACCAATCTATGGATCCACACCCAGAGTTACGGAGTAGTAGAGTTGCTATGATAGGTGGTAAAAGAGCTCTAGGTCATGAAAGATGAGGTAGTAGAGGTGGCGGTAGAGGATCTTCATCTAATAGGGGTGCAATACTTACCCTTACTCATGATATAGCTATGGCGACTCGGATTGAGCCGTTGGAGCCAAGATTAGGTAGCATGGCCATAGCTCTAAGGAGATCAGATTTGGGTGTTGCGGCTTCCACCTCATATACTAGTGATAGAAACATCTTAGGCTTCATATGTAGAGCATCATAAATGGATGCATCTGCCCTAGTGACTAGGAGTGCAATATGTGCTCCAAAGCCTAAAGGAGCATTAGTGGAGTTGAGCCCATAGAGAAGAAAGGTTGGTAGACAAGTCAGACTTCCCTAGTCTTTTACACTCTCTAAGGCACAACAAACAACATTCATGGCTCCTAGACTTCCTAATGCAGGTGTTGTAGGTGGTGATGGGGTACATGATGTAGTCCTACTAGTCAACCACCTACTACTATACAAACTTAGTATAGCATGATGTTAGGGGCGGCTTAGCTGATTATGCATTTTCCATCATTCTCAACCAATGACATATGTACATTGGGAGTTGACCCAATCCTCGTGTTTTGGTTGGTTGCCATGCTTTGTGACAATAAGGATGATGTGGTTCCTACTACTACATCGAAGGTGGTTGATAGTGGAGTTGACTTGGTTGAGGAGCATGGGATCAACTCAACAACCAATGGTTTATGGCAAGCAACAACATCTAGATTGAAGGAGTTACCAACTAGACCGGCCTTTGAACGAGCGCGGGTTATACCTGGAGTTGTCCTATTTGACAACAAGAGGAGGAATGTTTATTTGGTGGGACCTTCAGGGAAGGTCTATACACCTCATAGGGTCTTTCTAGACTCTAGTGTGAAGCCTCTTATGTTGGGAAAGGTTGCAATTGTCAATATGGAGTTACAAAAGATTGATGTGAAGAGGCTTCCATTTTGGATCCAAACATCTCTAGGTTGTGGTTCTAAATAGTACATCATATGTGGACAGCTTGTTGTTTAGATTCAGCTCGGTCATCCGAATGATAGCTCTATGGTGAGAGCTAAGGCGATTATCACAATGGTTGACTCATATGATGTGTTAGTTGGGGGATAGTGTTATACCCCATGGGTTTCAATATTGACTTTGGGGAAGAGACAACCTCCTATAGACCAAGTTGGCATTTAGGTGAGGGATGGGTATATCACCTACCTATATGCTTTAGAAGTAGTAGTCTTGGTTCACTATAGTCCAAGACCATGGTAGTATCAATTTCAGTTTTCAGTGGTTCTATTACTTGGCTTGGTAATTTATTGGAGGAGAATGTCCATGGAGAGAACATTCTATTACCAGACAAGATCATTTGGATTTGGAATATGAGTGGGATTGTTCCATCCACCTTGGATGTTCCGTTGTGAAGTTAAGAGGAGGCATTAAAGTAGCATGTAGATCAGTTGGTGCTTAAGGCTTGGAGTGGAGCCTTTTGTACTACTAGGTAACCCGTGTGAGGATAAGCCTTAGGAGTTGATTACCTTGACATCTCTGGATACCACACTCATTGTTTGGTAGTATCCAATAAAGGGAGCATATCTATTGGAGTTATTTGGTGAGATTAGTACTGGACTAGTTACGGTATTACAGGCGGGTAAACAAGTACAAAGATACTTGTGTGCGGATACAGATGAGACTGCTAAGCGAGTCCTAAACTCCTCTCCTCACGGTGGTTCCTCGAGGACCATAACTATGTACTTGACCTATAGCCACTTCATTCTTTATATAGTATAGATTGCTAATAGGCGAATAACGGTGGGGTTTGATAGCACCTTGCCTCATGATCTTTTGATCACCATAAGGTAAACCATATCTTGAAGTACATTGTAGTTTGGAGTAAGAGGGACCTAACCGCCAACTAGGGGGGTGATTGTGGTACTTTAGAGTCCATTTATGACTTCTGTATGAGATGTATTTCTATAGTCTGTTATGTAGACAGCAATATATATATATATATATATATATATATATATATATATATATATATAATAGTTGTCATGCGATTTGTAGCATCACGTCTAGATTGCTTGGACTCTAGAGTAGTGTTGGTAATCAAAATTATAGTGGTATATATTCATAAGTTATTTGTTCAAAGGTCAGATTTCATATTCAGTGCACTGACTACTTGGTGAGGCCCATTGTCACTTGTACCGTTTGCATCGTTAGGTGTATGGTCAGTGGAGCCATTAGGGTCGTAGATCTTGCTCAAGTCCAAGGGATATGTGTTTGAAATGTAATTTTAGAGAGTTCATTTTACTAATGTTCAGTCTTTAAATTCTTTGCTATGGTGGATAAAGACCAGCAAGCATCACTTGAATTTTTGTAGGTAGAGTGGGTATAGCTTGATTATAATCAATATCTAATTTTTAATGAATTATTGAATGACATATTAATTATTAATCAGATTCAATGTGATTCAAATTATATAAAAAAGTATTCAAATTATATATTCAAATTATATTACAGGCGGGTATACAAGTACAAAGATACTTGTATGCGGATAGAGATGAGACCGCTAAGTGAGTCCTAAACTCCTCTCCTCACGGTGGTTCCTCAAGGACCATAACTATGTACTTGACCTATAGCCACTTCATCCTTTATATAGTATAGATTGCTAATAGGCGATTAACAATGGGGTTGGATAGCACCTTGCTTCATGATCTTTTGCTCACCATAAGATATACAATATCTTGAAGTAGATGGCTGTTTCGAGTAAAAGGGACCTAACCGCCAACTAGGGGGGTGATTGTGGTACTTTAGAGTCCATTTATGACTTCTATATAAGGTGTGTTTCTATAGTGTGTTATGTAGACAGCAATATATATATGCATTATAGTTGCCATATTATTTGTAGCGTCACATCTAGATTGCTTGGACTCTAGAGTAGTGTTGGTAATCAAAATTATATTGCTATATATTCATAAGTTATTTGTCAAAGGTCAGATTTCATGTTCAGTGCACTGACTACTTGGTAAGGCCCATTGTCACTTGCACCGTTTGCGTCGTTAGGTGTACGGTCAGTGGAGCCATTAGGGTTGGAGATCTTGCTCAAGTCCAAGGGATATGTGTTTGAAATGTAACTTTAGAGAGTTCATTTTATTGATGTTGAGTCTTTGAATTCTTTGCTTTGGTGGATAGAGATCAGCAAGCATCACTTGAATTTTCTTAGGTAGAGTGGGTATAACTTGATTATAATCAATATCTAATTTTTAATGAATTATTGAATAACATATTAATTATTAATCAGATTGAGTGTGATTCAAATTATATAAAGAAACCAATTATTATAGTACTTTAAAATCCATGTGTAATTTAAATTTATGATGTCTTTCTAGAACGTATGATAAATAAATAATGTAAATAATGATATTGTTATGTAATAATATATTTATTCATTTATTGTATGTCCCACAATAATTATGTCTACCAATAAAGAATGTAATGAAGTGGAAAAGAGGAATGTAAAGAGAGGAGAGGGTTATGTGAATAAGTAATTGCACAAGAGAAAGCACAATGGTATCCAAGCCAGATGACCAGTGTAAGAACAAATATCCTAGAGAACATGAGGTAGCAACAGGGTCTTGCGAGACGAGATATGTGAAGAGGGGGAAGGTTCTCTACGAATTAAGTAGTTGAAGAAGAGTGATTGTATCTAAACCAGATGAACCTTGCATTCAAGAACAAAACCAAAAACAAGAACAGACGGTTATGTATCATCCAAGTAGTAAGAGATTTGAAGCATTGATGCAACGTGGGAACAATTTATGCAACATGTAGTATTGATGCCCTTACCTGGCCTAATCCTCTGCTGTAGCATGGCTTTAGTGGTTTCGAAGGAAGTAGGATGTCCTGCCTCTTAAAAAATAAAAAAGACGGTTCGACAAAACCTGCGCGCCATTGTATTTTCAATGTGCCAACGGGTTAAATACATAGAAATGGGAGCAGAAGCCGTTTGGAGAACGAGGGATCCAAAACCGATGAAATGCAATGAAATACATGCGTGATATTGAGAAACGAGGACAGAAGCCGTTCAAGGAACGGGAGATCCAGAATTCATTGAATGCAAATGAGATGTATGATATATAATGTATACAAAATATGTGCAAGACGAAATTAGTATAATACCGGGAGAGGAGATGAAAATGGAAACAACTGATCAAATGTAAGCAAAAGTAAACGCCATCTAGAAACAATTAAAGAGCAACACTTGTATACCAATAGCAAGCATCGAATAAACGGTAACAAATAAACAGCGCATGTAGAGAAACTCAAGCTCAACGGGGAAACGACGACCTCACGGACTAGACGAGAAATCAAGTTAATCTGCAGTCGTGAATCGTGTAGAAGCTATGAAATCGACAGTCGAAGAAGACAGTCGAGTCAGGCAGACCGAGAGTATGAAATCGCTCAGGGAGCGGGGGGTACATGATATTGGATATATGAGGACAGAAGAAAAAAACATAATCGAAGCATCTCATGAGTAACACTTGCAAAGAACTAGTATACATCTTGTAACCACAAGCAATACGTGACTGATTAGGTATCTGAAATAGAAAGTCGGGTAGGAACCTTGTAACAGGCGACCATCGAACTAAGAGTAATATACAGGGCATTAGTTGACGATGGGTGGAGTGGAGCGAAGTGGGACAGGAGTGGATGGTGTCTTGTCTGAGTCGGAGCGAAGCTTGAGAAGAGTGGATGTGAGGAAATGAGAGCAGAAGCCGTTCGAGGAATGGGAGATCCGGAACTCATCAAGTGCATACGAAGTGGAGATGGAATGTAAACATGATATTGGATATATGAGGACTGAAGCCGTTCGAGGAACGGGAGATCCAGAACTCATTAAATGCATATGAAATGTAGAGGGAATGGCAATAAACCGAAAGCAAAACTGAATGCAAAATACTTGCGATTAGGAGATGAATCTAATGTAAACATGATATTGGATATATGAGGACAGAAACCGTTCCTCCAGCGGGAGATCCAGAACTCATAAAATGTAAACTGTAGATGAAACAGACTCCAAATCCTCACCCCGCTATCAAGTACACGAAATCAATTTTTTAAGTCCAGCGAACATCCTTGTTGTGCACAATTATCCTCTAAACTCGAAGTCATCATGGCAAATGGCATAATACGCTTTTGGAGACTTTAGCAACTTTCAACGAGCTAAATCGGAGATTCTTGACGCAGGAATTCCCGCCCAGTAGCTACATTCTCGACTGGGAACGCCTTTATTTTTTCACAGTCGAAAATTGACAAAATTTTTCTTTAATTAGTATGAAACCAACCAAAGTGGATTGCGATTATTTTGACAGGACGTAGTCGTCCTGTCAAAATAATCGCAATCCACTTTGGGAATGCAGAACGACTGCAAACGGTATTTGACCAGATTCCGTGTACTTTTGAGGAAGTAGAATTACTGTGTATAAATCCTGTGGCTACCTAAGACAAACTTCAAGATCCCTTCTTCGACTGAGAGAACAAATCCGAGGCACATGTCCATGATCTGACACAAGTATTACTTTCTTCAGTAGTCCCAGGGTACTGGATATATATATATATATAAAGAGAGAAGAAGCGTACTCATTTAGTTCCTAATATTTCTGCGGAGAAGGTCAGCGTTTACCACATACTACGTTTCGCCGTGAGTTGTAAATTAACCCACCACAGTGCGAGGATAAAAGCAGATGGGACAGTCATGAACCTTCGACAAAAACAAGTAAATCCATGGCATTGAACAAATATATTGACCAGAATAACAAATACCTTAAATAAGGAACTTCATGAAACTGGAACGTCAGATGTTACCTTCTTGTGGCCACGTGGAACAGGTCGATCTTGAGTGTAATCTTGGACGTAGCGGATCTTCTCATAGAGATTCACATTGTCTGCTTTACTCCTCTCTAGATCAGCCTCTAAACCTCGATTTCTCTCCTTGACCAACCTCAGCTCCTGCAGAAGCGAGAAAAGACAAGGGATTCAAGTCCTTGACCTTATGCAGATTTGGAGATGATGGATTACTCCGCATCTCCGGAGCCAAACCACAACTCGTCGGAGCTTGAAATTTTGATTCAAAGATGTTGGTCTTCTAGTTCTTGAAAGAAAGGACTTGCCTCGTAAAAGCTCGCTATGGGACAAATTCCTCTCTCGACTATGAGTGCTTACCTCTTCAGCCTCTCAAAGACACTGTCTGAATCTATCGCTTTGGCTGCAAATGACATCAAGCATGGTATTGCGCTCTTCGTCTGGCAAACTTTGCTTCCCTCCACTGCCGCCATGCTGCCAAACCATAACATTTTCTTAAATGCATAGGAGAACAGATCTGAAATAATAAGCAATACTAACCATATTACAAGACCAATATCATCTTGTATAAACTGCCACAAGAATTTGCGCACAGAGATTACCTCGAACAGGTCGTTTGGTATACCGGACTCTGTAGATTCCCAGTCATCAGGTTTAGCAGATCGTCTGTCCTTGAATGTAAGAGCTAGCAGTCTCATCCAATCGATTTAATGACCAAAATAACTCAAAACTTCATCATATATAAGAGTAATAGGAGCAGAGGCCGTTCACCAAACAGGGGATCCAGAACCCACTTAGGACCAAACTGACACGAACCGAAAACATGCATATTGAATCTTCACAATGTAGTAACATACTGGCTTCTTCAGCCGCTTTTAATCTTTCCAAGTTCAAGGTCTCTAAAATGAAAATGTCGAAACAGAAACTGAGCAATCCTGCAACTCAATCGCATACCTAATTATTGTAAATGGTTAGACCTTCTACCTTTCTTTCAGGACTTCCAAATTCTTCTGATTTTCCTCCACCAAGCTCCGCTTGTTCATTCCACTGTTTCTTTTACCTTCTCCTCCATCTGCTCAGCAACTAAGGACTTAGGCTTGTGGCTAATAAAGAGCTTACAAAACTTGCCTGCATTCTATATCGCTTGGCCTCCGCATCCCTTCTTGAAAGACGACCTATGAGGTTACACACTACAAGGAAGCAAAGCAAAGAGGCAAACGTTCTAACCTGTTGTTCCAGAAGTCGATTACGCTCTTCCATTCTACGAACAGTTGCCTGCTGGTTCTTGAGGTGAGCAGCTTCAGTCCTGAATTCCTCAAGGTCTTGCTTGATCTTTCGATTTTCTATCTCCAGTTCTGCAACTTTGGTAGCCAGCTCCTGAGATCGGCCGGGAAGTAGAAGATTCTGTTAGGAGTTTGCCTCGAGAGCACATTCATCAACCCAGCTAGGGAGAAAGAATGAATCATTGAACGATAATATCTCTACTGCCACGTAGAGAGACAAGATAACAAACTGTAACACAAAGGACTATGGACTTTTTAAACAAGGGAATCAGTCACCCTTAATAAAGTTTGATACCAAGTGGGAAGTAAAGAAGTCAAGCCTGGAGCTTTCTATGCTAGTTGTTCGTTCTGGTTAGAGAATGAACAAGGTGCACCAAAGACTCGGATCTTGATTATGCTTGAGCACGAACTAAGTAACTACGATCGAGCTCAATCATAGAGTCAAATTTCGAGATACGTATAGCATCTGGCATTTACTTATAGTGTGTCCTTGTTCGAGATTGAAGCTTCGCGATGTAAAGAACGAACGCAGCTGGCAAGCGGTAGTTCTTTTCTATACCAGCTTCTTGAAATCGAAGCACATCCCCATCCTAGACAAACTAGGACAGCAAAGGTGCAGGGGTCTGTATTTCAATCACCATTTGATCAATTGGTGTGGCTGGTCTTCAAGTCCCTAATGTTCGGACATGCACCCATGCGAAACTAAGGAGCCATACTTAAAGCTACAGTTGCAATAGACTGGTCACTATGGCAGATTCATGCTAGTCTGCAGCTTACATCTGCTGAAATAAGTCCTGGAAGCGGATCTCGAGCCTCGTAGAGTTTTTGATAGATATTGAGAAAAGCATTATCGCCGTACTTGGCAAGCTTGGTAAAATTGTCCACTTCTTCTTGGTAGCCCTTCAACAATGAGCAAACAACTTGATCTTCTCTTCCGGGGCAGCCTTTTTGAAATCTGCTACACACATTTATGCTGAAGTTTGGGCCAGTTTCTCTCACAAGACAGATGTTTTCACCCTCAAACATTTTTCTTCTTGACTTGAACTAAAATGATGACTTGATACAGCAAAAATATCAACAGATATCCTTGAACATCGCTATTAGTTAAGGAAAGGCCGGTCCCAATACGTCGAATATGTGAGTAGATCAATATATGCTTATCATTTGTGACCATGCACGCGGAGCTCCACCATATATACTATATATACTGGAGGTGTGGCCTGAGCAGTACAGACATATTCATAATCAACAAATGGAAACAATGCAATCATATGCAAATGCCTAGACAAAGACTTTAATTAGGCCCTAATATGTCTTACTACGGTTGGAATCACATGATGTATCATCAACATGACCAGATTTGAGCTTCAACGAATATATTGCGAGCTCGATTCAGGATTTAGAAGTTTTATTGGTAAAAGAATGATACGGGATGAATGACGCTTTCAATTACATTTAAATCTTCCTATAGCTAGGTGAAACTAATGACTATGGGAAATGAGTGAACCCAACTAGATCTGAACGGAGAGGACCATGATGAAGTCCATTTCTCCAGCACCATAGCCTCTTGCAAAATGCCTTCATCGTGTAACGGCATTGTTGGACCTTCCCATTTCAGGAGATCAACCACACTTTGCCATTGGAAGAAGGCGCCTCCAATTGCGCCGTTCAGAAAATTCTCTATATATATGGGCATGCTCTCCCTAGATCCGAAGTTCATCAATGTTCATTTGTGTCGGAAACCCCTAAATTATTGGTAATCTTGTTTGATGCTGGAGAAGGTGAACACTGTCGTCGGGCTGCTGCTTCGCGCACCCTTGGGCACAATCGTGACTGTCAAGTCTGTCGTATAGTCCGCAATACCCAACCTCTTGAGCGACGGCGTTATGCTGTACCGGATGTTCACGACTCGGAACTTGTTGTCGTTGTGTTCTTCACTTTCCGCCACTGTCTCGCTCATCTCGACCGTACCGCTTGGAATGTGGGTGAACGTGCGAACGTACTCGGACATGTACAAATGTGTTTCCCTGCTTGCTTCAGGATAGTTGATAAACACATCGAATCGGCAGTAAGATGAATGGGGAATCTTGACCTTCTCGATCAAGATGTTCTCTTGCAGCTGGTCCGCTCTCTTCACCTGTTTGCCTTTGAGGTCCCTCTTTGTGGGGGCATTACGCGCAAGTTTAAAGGTCACAGGGACTTTTTGGATCGTATTATTTCCTGACGGAGTTGCTTCAGGAAAATCGCTCGGTCTCGTTGGCTTGTCAGATTTCTTGGGAGGCAAGGGCTCATAATTGATCCACAAACTGTCGGATTCGCTCATGTCAGTGAACTTGTATCCCAATTTTGAGCTGTCCAGTGAATCTCTCACCTTAACAACTACCATATCCTGATTCTCATCAAAAAATGTGAACTCTGTGTCGAGGAAGTCCCTTGACATGTAATCGACTCTCTTTCTGCTTCCTGATCTGGTCACCTTGTCGGGAATGGTTTTCCAAACGTCCCACAGACGGTCCACATTGGCGTGATGGTTGAAGAAGACGGGGTCGCGACCCGCGTAGATGAAATTTCCCATGTCTTCGTTGTTGGGATGGGCAGGGTCGTTGATCAACCCGGTCCATTCGTGCGCAACATTGTGGACATTTTCGCATCCTCCAGACTCACCGGGAACCTCTCCAGCAGTGACGTTGACAGTCGTAGCAGAGTTATCGGTGCCTACGACGTATGGGCCACCGAGAAAATCCCTAGAACTGACTTTCGTGACCACCGAGTTATACATGACGCACAAGTTCTCGTACCTAATCTGTTGGTCGGTGAGGTTCTGCTTGCCTTCAGCCTCCAGCTTAGAATTGTATCCCAAATGGAGGATTTTAGGAGGAAAATGATTGACATTCCGGAACTCGTCTTGGAGGGCGGAGTTGTTGACGCTGAAATTGGGGAGGAACATTGCAGGAATCATAGCTGCCTCTGCGTCTAGCTGATTGTCCCAGTTCCAGAATGGAAGAGCAAAAGTGGGATCATCGATCAAATGCGCCAGAATTCTCTCGTGATAATAGAGGTACATCCTGTGCCACGGGAGGAAGGTCCAGCTGTAATGAACCTGAAGCAAGACTCCAGTTTCTGGGCCGAGAGGACCAGGAGTTCTTCGCTGCTTGAAAGCTTCATTGCAGAAAGAGCAGTGGACTCTCCACTGATTCAGGAAACTTCTGGGATCGCTGTCGGGAAGCGCTTTCATCCTCGCGTAGGCCAAGTTGTATTTTCGGACATACTCGGGGTCCTTTGACAGCACATAGGCAGGCTTTCTTTCCCGCATGGGAGGAGGTCCGCCATTACCAGACGCGCAGGTCGGGAACTTGAACTTGATTGGTAGTCTTGTGGGAGCAGGAAGACAGCAATGGAGGGGGGCTCCAGCCAAAATTGGAACTGTTTTACAGAACCCAAGACTTGAAGCGAGAACGGGTTCGGCGGTTGCGCTGTTTGCGAGAGAGCTTAGCACAACTGCACATATGTAGGTAGCGAACAGGAGATGTAGACCCATCTTCGACGCACTGCTTCTTCTCTGACTGTCTGCTCTCGGTACCAACCTATCTATATTCATGGGTGCAGCTCCGGATAAACACTTCAGTTGTGCACGAAATGCCACTTAAGATTTTGTACTTCGCAAGAGAGCGTCGTAGCAAAAATCTTAGTTGGACTGTAAGCATGAGCAATCAAAAGTTAGAACCATCCACAGACCAAAGACCTAAAGTTGTTACTGCAAAGTCACAAGTGTTTTAGAAGAGTTCGGAGACAGGGACCGAAGCGGACGCCGAACTCGTTTCTTGAAGAACGTAAAATTTTGGGACAGGAATAGAATAACCTTTGTGCAGATACGTACAATTCTCAAATTGCAAGTCCTGCAGTTGAATATCGGTTCCTTTTCTCGCTATCTTTTCTTCATCTCGTGCTTGCACCGAAGCATGTAGTGCTTAGAAGACAGCAGAAAACGTTCAAATGTATACATTGGGGTCAGATCCGTAGAAGAAGTATTGAGGAAGCAACAAATTCATTTAGTGTTTGACCCACCTATATACTATAGAATGGAGCTTAGTGCACTATGGTGGGGTTGTGGATTATCCTCCATGAGTAGATCAATAGGCTGTCTAGCAGAAACTGAGTGTTAACTAGCAAAGATGGGGGAAGTCTGTCCCTTGCGGGGCAGGTGATGACCCTTATGTGACAGCCCACAACCAAGATATGTAAAACCTCAATACCTTATCCCATTGCTTGTTCTCAGATACATGTATGGATGATTACTAGTCCCGGTTGATTGTACAATGTGAATGATGTGGTGCTAGTGCTAATTCTTGATACCCTTGGCCCCACTATGGGACTTTTAGTTCAAGAACAATTTGACAAGGAGTGACAACCAAGGAGATCAAAGGACTTACAAGGATGAGAGACCTGCGATCAATCTTCTGGTTAAGTGTCCAATGATAAACCCTATCTCACAGCATGGATACATGTGCTACAAGAATCCTGCCCAAGCCTGAAGAGGGCTTGCCGCATAAGGGCTATCCCACAATTCCCTTGCCTCATAGTGTCCCATAGCCAAACTACGGGTTAGGTTGAGCCCGCCAACACATATGCAAAGGCCACGTCTCCATTAAGAGTCCTCATAGTAAATCTCATCTTGGCTGATGTCCAAGTCATACCCCTTGTCGTGGCATTGTAAGTCAAGGAGAACTAAAGGTATTATTTCTAAATGACATAACTTGCTTTCCAACAGTGCCAATGACTTATACACAGAATGGTTGAAAAAGTCCATGTTCTTTCCCCCAAATGATCCAAAGCCACCGTAAGCTCTTGCATGACTTGGTTGATGTGCATCTTTTGTGCCTCCGGGTTAGTTCTGATGGTAGCGCTGCAAGCACCTTGTAGCCTTACATCCTCATAGATGTCTACCTCCTTGATGGCTATCCAAGGTACCTTGATGTATTTCCTTGTGGGACACAATTGGAGTTTAATTGTCAACCCCCAGTTGATCAACTGCAATCTTTCCACAAGGTACCTCAAGATGAAGTACTGGATGGAGTTAACTACATATGTCAACTTGTGTGGATGCTCCAATTGGATGTCTCCCTATCAAATGGCCTTTGCTAATATACACTTGGTCTTTCATAGGTCTTAAAATTCAATCCCATGTGACCAAAGCATGGAAATGGGAGCTTTCAACTTGGTAAATCTTGGTAAATTTCAAGCTTGGTTTGTAAGTTAACATGCAAATTGATCACCATCCCCCTAGTATGTAGGATGAGATCAAATTGGTAAATCTGCTCCACCAATGTGAACACCAATGCGAACACCAATGCTTCCCATTGTAATTTGGAGAAGTCCACAAACACTTTCTTTTACATATTTCTTTGGGGAAGGAATTTCAAAGATCAAGACTAAGGAGAGAAACATGAGAATCAAAGATCACATTGGGACACTCAAGTGTGAGAAACTTCAAATTCATAGCATGAGCTTAGCTTTGGTATTTATAGTGAATATACAAGGCTTTTGAGGAGCTTCCTTGAGCCGCTTTCTTGGAGTGCAAGCCAAGTTAATCCGGAAGCTTCTCAAGAAGTTTCTTTCTAGAAGGTGTCTACTTGGTGTGCAAGCTAAGCTAGTTGGAAGCTCCTAGAAGCTACATACAGGGAGTTCAAACTAAGCTAGTTGAGAAGCTTTCCAAGACGCTTCCTCTTAGAAGTTGCCACATGGCATGCATATTACTCAATACTTGGGAGAGTACCAAGTAGCTTCCTAGATACTTCTAGAATATTCTATGCTAATTTGACCCATTTGCTACTTTGTTAGCCCTGACTAACTTTGTCGCTAAACTCCATATTTTTACATATTCCCCCACCACTAGTTAGTGATGTCCTTGTCACCATTGAAGCTTCAAAATCTTGGATGGCCATTTGTGCATTCTATAGATGAGAAAGAGGCTCCCAAGTGGCATCATGAAAGAGATATCCTTTTGAGAGGACTTTTTACTTTATATGTTGTTGACGGCCTGGTTGAATGTGGAAACGTGCAAGGATCTTATCAACTTCATACTCTTCATGATCATTGATATGGATAGAAGGAGGAGGAGGTTGGACATGAGAGGAAAACGAAGATGGATTAAGAATAAAGGGTTTCAACTTGGAAATATGAAAGAGAGAGTGGATGTGCATATGACAAGGCAAGGCAAGTCAAGAAGTAACAAGAGAAATGATATGGGTAACATCAAAGAGTCATATCCAATTAGGAGTAAGTTTATGGACCTAAGTATCAAATGGGAGGGGTAGGTTACTGGATTAAAACATGACCTTATCACCAACTTGAAAGGTGAGATCACAACGATGGTGATCTGCATATTGTTTTTAACAATTTTGAGCAACAAGGAGATGAAATTTGGTTTGTTGGAGGGATTGGGATGTGGTGGTCAAGAATGTGGAATTATGAGGGATATGAGGTGGAGGAGGAGCAAGAAGAGATTTTGGAACAAGTGGATCTTGGCCAAAATTGAGGAGGAAAAGAGAATATATGGTGCTTGCATGTTTGGAATTATTGTATGCGAACTCCATAGTTGCAAAAAATTCATCCCAATTGAACTCCATGTTGCAAAACATTCATCCCAATTGGTATGGTAAAGATTGAAAAAGGCACAAAGCATATCCTCCAAGGTGCAATTGCACGTTCAATTTGAGGATGATAGGTCGTGGATAGAGAAAGCTTGGTGTCGAGTACCTAGAAGAGTGCTTGCCACAATTTTCCAATGAATCAAGGATTACAATCAAAGATGAGTACTCAAGGAATTCTATGATGCTTGAAGATGATATCAAAGTAAGTCTTTGCCAATGTTGGAGCATCCACGGTATCAAAGATTGGTGCCAAATGGATTTGCTTACTAAGCTTATTTGCAAACACCACTATAACTATATGACCATGCATTTTCTTGGGTGAGGATGTAATGAGATCCAATCTCATGTGTTCCTATCAAGCAGATGGAACGGGGAGTGATTGAAGGAATCCACTTGGTATATTGGCAACTCTCACATAATTGGAAAAACTCTTGAACATCTTGTGCCATGTTGGGACACCACCATTGCCATGGGATGGTTCCTCCCCAAGGTCTTGCCCATAACCATGTGACCAATAATTGGTAAGTCATGGGCTTCTTAGTGGCACACAAATCAGAGATCACCCTTAGATGGAACATATATTCTATTCTCGTGGAATAAAATACCTTCCTTGAAGGGAAGGTGTTGTACTCCTTATCACATGTTGCAAGATGACCCTCTTGTGACTTGTGCACCTCTAAGAAGCCCATGACTTACCAATTATTAGTCACATAGGTATGGACATGACCTTGGCATGTGATCAATAATAGGTAAATCATTAGCTTCTTAGAGGCGCACAAGTCACAGATCAACCTTGGATGGAACATATATCCTGTTCTCATGGAATAAAAGATCTTCCTTGAAGGGTTGTGTTGTACTCCTTGTCACATGTTACAAGATGACCTTGAACCATCTGGAGAACTGGATCTTGTTGTAGAGCTATGCTAAGCTCAATTTGGACCTTGGAGTCGACTATCGCCATTGTAATTGCCACTGTGACGAGAGGAAAAGACTTCAATCAAGGAGTCATGATAGGGCATTAAGGATGACATGGAACTAACCCAATTTTTTCTCAAGTTTGATGTCAAAAAATTAGAGTTGCTTCTCCCCTTGATGATGTTTACTCTTCATATGTTCCAAATATAAGGTCTGTAACAAGGTTTGTGATAGGGTTGCATGATCATCTATTTTTCCAAGAGATAATGCATCTATACTTTGGTCACTTATACCATTGCTAGTTCCTCCTGATCTTGTGTAGAGTAATTCCTTCTATAGTGTTTAATTGATGAGATACAAAAGCAATGGGATGTAACTCATCTCAGAATTCTTGTTGCAACACAACTCCAATAGCAAAGTTAGAAGCATTAAAGTAAACAACACAAGGCAATTGAGGATCATATGGTTGAAGAATGGGTCTTAAAGACATCATATGTTTCAACTTCAAGCTTACTTCTTCATGCTTAGTGGTCCATTGAAAACTTGAGGTTTTCCTCAGAAGGTCAATCAATGGTGATGCCACGTGCACATAATAGTGGATGAATTATCAATAACTACTTGCCAATCCATTAAACACTTGCACCTCTATGACATCCTTTGGAGTGGACCAATTAGTAATGGCCTTGATTTTCTACTCTTCCATCTTGATCTTTTGATCCAAGAAGATAACTTCTTTTTGCCAAAAGGCACACTTTGACTACTTGCATTAAAACTTCCATTGAAGTAGCCGCCTTAGGACTTCTTGCATATGATTTGCATATTCTACCTCCATCTTACTATAGATTAAAATTCATCCAAGAAAACCATCACATACCAATCCAATAGTCCATCCAACACCTGATGCATCTGATTTGTGAAGATTGTTAGAGCATTAGTTAGCCCAAAAGGTAGAACTCTCTATTCAAAATGCACATACCTTGTGCAAAAGGTAGTCTTTTGCACATCTTTTTTATTGATAGAGATTTTCCAATAGCCGTTGCAAAGATGCAACTTGGAAAAGTATCATGCTCCACTAAATTGATCAAGCAAGTCTTCAATTCAAGGCAAGAGATATATATTCTTCCTTGTTTTTTATTGAGCCCATGGTCATCAATATAGAAATGAAATCCTCCATCCTTCTTTGGAACAAATAGTATTAGTATTCCCCAAGGAGATGTACTATGTCATATTAATCCTTCTCCACTAATTGTATAAGTGTTGTTTTCAACTCCTCTAACTCCTTTGGTAAGAGCCAAAAGATTGGTCTACTTAGTGGAGTAATCCTTGACAATAACTCAATCTTGAAGGGCATACCAAAATTGAAGGGTAATCCCATAAGCAGATCATTTAGAAACACATTTGTAAACTCCTAACTATTTGAGACTATTAATGAAGCTCTTGACCCTCCTCAGATTTTCCTTATGCAATTGGTTTGATCCACATCACAAAAATAGATATAACTTCCTCCAAAGCTTGCTTTATAGCTACCTTGCTGACAAACTTCCCATCGAGGGACTTATCTTCTTTCAAAGCTTGCTCTACTGCTACTTTCTTGACAAACTTCTCATCTTGGGACTTATCTTCCTTCAAAGCTTGCTCTATGGTTGCTTTCTTGATAAACTTCACATCTTGAGACTTATCTCTCTTCAAAATTTACTCTATGGTTACTCTTTTAACAAACTTCCCATCTTGGGATTGACTATTCTTAGATTCTTACTCAAAGATGCCAAACAACCTAATTGGAAATGCCTACCTTGGTGTTGTATTTGAATTTATTGTTGTGCCCAATTACATTGAATCTTATGACATTCAAGTCAAGGCAAACCCAGAATGATATAATAGTGTAGATGTGCCACTACAAACCTCATATACTCCAAAATACTCCTTCCCAATCTTGAATGTAATCAAATGTGAGGTACGGAATAGAGAACACTTTTTATCAATTATCAATTTGCTTCCAATTATTGGCTTGATAGGAATATGTAATTCCTTTGCTAATTGCATGGACATGCAATTCTATGAACTTCTAAAATCAACCAAAATTCTATAACCATGATTAGATATCATATCTTGCAAGTGAAATAAACTTGCATATGTCAAGCCTTTGATCCCATTAGAACTACTCAATTTCTCAATAGGTAGCTCAAAATCTCCTATTGGGATTTCTGGTTTCCCTATTCATTTTGCACCACAAACCCCATTTAGGTGACTTGTCAAGATTGCTCATTCTTGAGTGGAAATTTATTGATAGGATGTACAATTTGGCAACAATACAAACAACCACCATTTTATCATAATTTCTCTATCCATGGTACCAAGTGTATCAATTGAATGACATCAATCTCCATTGGTGTTTGTAGGTTTTGTGGAGGTTGAGGTTGAGACCAACTTGTTGCAACCAAGAAATCAAAGCGTTCTGCCAACCCTATGGTGTCCTCCAAGTATTGTGGCTTTTGTATGGTTACTCTAATTTAGTTTGTGACTTCAAGTCCATCACAAATTGATCCAAAGCTTCACCTTCTAGTATATCTAGAATTTGCATGATAATATTCTAGAATTACATAATGTAACTTCTTATAGAGCCAATCTGCTTCAACTTTACCACCTATCACGTGTAGCTTGTGTGGCATTTATAACTTAGAATAGACCAAATATTGCACTCTTGAATTTTCCTCCAAGTCAAGATTGGTGCAACAATTTCTATTTAGCTTACTCCATTTGGAATTGCCACCATAGCTTTTCTATTCCATCCAATTGGTTGGAAGCCAAGAGAATTTCATTTTGTTCATCTTGAAGATATGTGACTCCAAAATAATATTCATAGTCAAACATAAAATCCTCCACTACACTTGGAAGATTCTTGCCTTCAAATACATTTGGTTTTGTAAATAGCGGTCTTCTCCTTCTCAAACTAGTGCTCTTTCTACATGCTCTTGTTGTGGATGATCTTGCTCATCCGACAATTTAGTAAGGTGTTCAATTTGTTATTTCATAGTAATGATAGCCTTAAGCATTACCGCATGGCTACTACTCTATCACATTCTTCTCAATTTATCTAAATTATTAACACATCTATACAACACGTCCACAATTCTCCATACGTTACAACCAAAACTATCAAAAGTTCCTCGGACAAGGTGATTGCATTCAAAAAATTCTACCCAAATCATGAGATAATGAATTGTGAGAAATGATACTTGGGTAATACTCAAACAAAAAAACCCCAATGGTTTGGCAAAAATTTATTTGGTGGTCCATGAATTCCATCTATTCCATTCTAGCTGTGATACCAATATAAAAGATGAAGACCAAGTAACTTCTTAGATATTCCTTATATATTCTAGGCTAATTTGGCCCATTTGTTACTTTGTTGGCATTGACTAACTTCATTGCTAAAATCTATATTGTTATATAGTTAATGCTAATAAAGTAGTGAATAGGACAAATTAGCCTAAAATATTCCATAAGTATCTAGGAAGCTTCTCGGAAAACTTCTCCACTAGTTTAGCTTGTACCCCAAGTAGGTAGTTTCTAGAATGAAGTTTCTAAAAGCTTCTAATTAGCTTAGATTGTATGCCAAGTAAACTACTTCTACAAGGAAACTTCTTGAGAAGCTTCTTGGTTAACTTGGCTTGCACTCCAACAAAGCGACTAAAAGAAACTTCTCAAGGTCTTGTATACTCCCTATAAATACCAAAGCTAAAGCTCATGTTAGGTATTTATAATTTTTCCACATTCAAGTGTCCCAATGTGATCTTTCATTCTTTTATTTTTCTCATTGATCTTAGTCTTTTACATTGGTATCAGGGCAGGAATGAGATTGATGGAATTTATGGACCACCATTTCCACCAAACCTTTGGGATTTTTATATCTAGGTACTATCCAAGCATTGTTTCACATAGTTCATCACCTCACACTTTGGGTAAAGTTTGTTGAATACAATCACCTTGTCCAAGGAACCTTTGGTGCTTCCAAGTGTAACATATGGAGAATGATGGACATATTATATCTATGTGTTATTAAATTAGGGGTGGTGTGCTAGAGTAGTAAGTATGGCGGCAATGCTCAAGGTTATCATTATCATGTAGCAAAAAATTGAGTACCTTACTCAATTGATGGATGAACAAGATCATCAATGACAAGAGCACATAGAGAGGGTACTAGTTCAAGGAAGAGAAGACCAAATCCAATTTCAAAAACCCAAAGATTTAAAGGCAAGAATTTCCCATGTGTAATGGAGAATTTTGTGTTTGATTACAAATGTTATTCAAAGCTACGAATCTTCAAGATGAACAAAAATAGATTCTCTTGGCTTCTAACCAATTAGATGGATTAGCAAAGCTATGATGGCAATTCCCAGTGGAAGGAGCTGAACAATAAACTGTTGCACAAATCTTAACATAGGCAAAATTCAAGAGTGCAATAGTTGGTCAATTTTAAGCTATAAATGTCACATGAGCTACACAATATAGGTTGGCAAAAGTGAAGCAGATTGGCTCTACAAGAAATTACATTTTGTAATTCTATAACACCATCATGCAAATCCTAGATATATTGGAAGGTGAAGCTCTAGATTCAATTTATGAGGGGCTTGAAGTCACAAACCAAATTAGAGGTAACTATGGAAGAGCCATAACACTTGGAGGAAGCCATGCGGTTGGCCAAATGCTTTGATTCCTTGGTTGCAACAACTTGGTCTTGACCTCAACTTCCACAGAACCTACCAATATAACACACATGGGTGGAAAGGCTGGCACCAATAGAGATTGATGTCATTCAACGGAGATCACTTGGCATCCTAAATAGAGAATTTTTTTGATAAAATGGTGGTTGTTTGTATTGTTGCCAAATTGGACATCAAGGAAACAAAGAATCCCAATAGGAGATTTTGAGCCACCTATTGGGAAGTTGATTAGTTCCAATGGGATCAAAGGCTCAACTTATGCAAGTTTGTTTCACTTGCAAGGTATGATATTTGATTTAGGTTGTAGGATTTTGGTTGATTCTAGAAGCTCAAAGAATTGCATGTCCATGCAATTAGTAAAAGAATAATATATTCCTATCAAGCCAATGATTGGAAAAAGATTGATGATGGAGGATGGTAGAAAAGGTTTTGCATTCTATACCTCACATCCTATTATATTCAAGATTGGGAAGGATTATTTAGAATGTATAGGTTTGTAGTGGCACCGTTACACTTTGATACCATTTTGGGTTTGCCTTGGCTTGAACATCATAATTGTAAAAGACTGAAACCAAAGAGAGAAATAGGAGAATGGAAGTTCATATTGGGACGCTTAAATGTGAGAAAACTCCAATTGCCTAGCATGAGCTTCGACTTTGGTATTTATAGGTAGCATGCAAGGCCCTTGAGAAGTTTCTCAAAATGTTTCCTTGAGCCGCTTTCTTAGAGTGCAAGCCAAGTTAACTAGGAAGCTTCTCAAGAAGCTTCCTTCTAGAAGTTGTCTACTTGGCATGCAAGCTAAGCTAGTAAAAAGCTTCTAAAAGCTTTCTTCTAGAAGCTACTTGCTTGGAACACAAGTAAACTAATTAGGAAGCTTCCCAAGAAGCTTCCTAGATGCTTCTAGAATATTCTATGCTAATTTGGCTTATTCTCTACTTTGTTAGCCTTACTAACTATGTTGTTAAATTCCATATTGTTACATATTCCCCCATCACTAGTTGGTGACGTCCTCATTGCCATTGAAGCTTCAAACTCCTGGAATGCCGTCTATGCATTCTAGAGGTGAGAAAAAGAATCCCTATGTGGCATCATGAAGTGGATACTCTTTCCAAAGGACCTTGTACTCTATATGTTGGTGGCATCTTTGTTGGATGTGGCAACGTGCAAGGATACAATCAACTTTGTACTCCTCATGATCATTGATAGCGATAGGGAGAGGAGGAGGTTGGACTCAAGAGGAAAAAAAAGAGGGGTAGGAACAAAGGGTTTCAACTTGGAAATATGAAAGACAGGATGGATACGCATATGACAAGGCAAGGCAAGATGTTAAGCAACAGGAGAGACAATTTGGGTGACATCAAAAGGTCCTATCCAATTAGGAGCAAGTTTACAAACTGGAGTTTCAATTGGGAGAGGAATATTACTAGAGGATAAAATAACTTTTTTGCCGACTTCAAAGGTGAGATCACAATAATGGTGGTCCGCATATTGTTTTTGACAATTTTGAGCAACAAGGAGGTGAGATTTGGCTTGTTGAAGAGATTTGGATATGGTGGTCAAGAAGGTTGAAGTATGAGTGACCTAAGATGGAGGAGGAGCAAGAATAGAATTTAGGACAAGTGGATCTTGGCCAAAATTGAAAAAGACAAGAGAGAATCTGGTGCTTGCTTATTTAGAATTGTTGTATGCAAATTTTGCAGTTGCAAGACATTCCTCCCAATTGTTATGGTGAATGTTGACAAAGGTACAAAGCATAACAAGGTGCAATTTGCATGTTTAGTTTTTCCATCAATTTGAGGATGATAGGTTGTGGACAAAGCAAGCTTTGTATCAAGTATCTGGAAGAGGGCTTGCCAAAACTTTCCGGTGAAGCAAGGATCACGGTCAAAGATGAGTACATGTGGCATCCCATGATGTTTGAATACATTATCAAAGTAGAGTTGCACTAAGGTTGGAGCATCCTCAATATCAACCATTGGTGCTAAATGGATTTGCTTACTAAGCTTACCCACAAACACCACAATGGCTATGTTACCTTGTTGTGTCTTGGTCAAGGAGGTGATGAGATCTAAGCTCACATGTTCCCAATGAGTTGGAATGGGAAGTGGTTGAAGGAGTCCACTTGACTTCTGGTTACTAGCCTTGTTGCGTTAACAACTCGCACATGATCAGACAAACTCCCAAACATCTTGTGTCATGTTGGGCCACCACCATTGGCGTTGGAAGGTACCCAAGGTCTTGTCCACCCCCATGTGACCAGCTATTGGTAAATCATGGGCTTCCTGAAGGCATACAAGTCGGAGATCACCTTTGGCTGGAACATAGATCCGGTCCGCATGGAATAGAAGGCCTTTCTTGAAGGAGAATGTGTTGTACTCCTTGTCACATGTTGTTAGACAACCATGTACCATCTAGAAGAAGGGATCTTGTTGTAGAGTTGACCAAAATTTGTTATGGACCTTGGGGTCAATTGACACCGTCGTAATTACCACCGTGATGAGAGAAAGAGACTTCAAATCAGGTCGTTGTGATAGAGCATCAGGGATGCCATTAAACCAACCTGTTTTCTACTCAAGTTTGATGTCAAACAATTGGAGTTGCTCTTCCCATTGATGATGTTGACTCTTCATGTGCTCCAAGTGTAAGGTTTGCAACAATGGCTTGTGATCAGTTTGCATGATTACTTGTTTCTCCAAGAGATAATGCCTCAGTACCTTGGTGGCATATACTATTGCAAGTTTTTCCCAATCTCAAGCAGAGTTATTTCTTTCAATTGTATTTAGTCGGCAAGACACAAAGGCAATGTGATGTAGTCCATATGGGACTTCCTATTGCAAAGTTAAAAGCATCAAAATCAACCACACAAGGTAGTTGAGGATCATATGGTTGAAGAATGGGTCTTGAAGACACCATTTGCTTTAACTTCTGGAATGCTTCTTCATGCTTGGTGGTCCATTGGAAACTTGAGTTCTTTTTCAAGAGGTCAGTCAATGGTGTAGCCACATGAGCATAATAATGGATGAACCGCTAGTGAAAATTGGCCAATCCATTGAATGCCCAAACTTCTGTAGCATCCTTTGGGGTAGGCCAAACAATTATGGCTTTGATCTTCTCTTCTTCCATCTTGATCCCCTTTGATGAGATCTTATGACCCAAGAAGGTAACCTCCTTTTGCCAAAAGGCACACTTTGACTTCTTGTAGTAAAATTTCCATGGTCGTAGTTATCTTAGGACTTCTCGCACATGATTCATGTGTTCTTCCTCTATCTTTCTATAGATTAAGATATCATCCAAGAACACCACCATGGACCTATCCAATAGTCCATCTAACACCCGATGCATATGATCCATGATGACTATTGGAGCATTAGTGAATTCAAAAGGTAGAACTTTCCTCTCAAAATGCCCATACCTTGTGCAAAAGGTAGTCTTTTGCACATCCTCTCTATCAATAGAAATTTGCCAATAGCCACTACAAAGATCCAACTTGGAAAAGCAACGTGCTCCACTTAGTTGATCAAGCAAGTCATTGATTTGGGGCAAGAGGTATGCATTCTTCACGGTTTGCTTATTGAGCCCATGTTAATCAATATAGAAATAAATTCATCCATCCTTCTTTGGAACAAATAGTATTGGTGTTCCCCAAGGAGAGGTACTTTGACGTATGAAGTCCTTCTCCAACAACTCTGTAAGTGTTATTTGCAACTCCTCCAACTCCTTTGGTGAGAGCCGATAGATCGGTCTACTCACTGGGGTACTCCTTGGCAATAACTTGATCTTGAAAGGTATACCTTGATTGGAGTGTAATCCCTTTGGCAGATCATCCGAAAACACATCCACAAACTCTTGAACTATCTGATCAACCATTGCTTGATGAGGCTCTTGGCCCTCCTCAAATTATTATTATTGTGCAATCGGCTTGATCCACACCACAAATAAAGACTTGTCTTCCTCCAAAGCTTGCTTTGTGGTTACTTTACTAACAAAATTCCCTTCTAGGGACTCATCTCTCTTCCAAGCTTGCTCCATAGTTGCCTTCTTGGCAAACTTCCCATCTTGGGACTCATCTCCCTTCAAGGTTTGCTCTATGGCTACCTTCTCAACAAAATTCCCATCTTGGGATTGACTATTCTTAGGTGTCTTACTCAGAGGTGCCAGACAACCTAATCGGAATTTCTTACCTTGGTGTTGTACTTGAATTTATCGTCGGGTCGAATAGAATTGAACCTTATGACGTTCAAGCCAAGGTAGACCCAAAATGATATCATAGTGTAGAGGTGCCACTACAAAACTCATATACTCCAAATACTCCTTCCCAATCTTGAAAGTAACAAGAAGCAAGATGCGGAATGCAAAACCCTTTTTACCATCTACTATCATCAAACTACTTCCCATCACTGGCTTGATAGGAATACCCAATTTCTTTGTTACTTGCATAGACATGCAATTCTTTGAACTTCCAAAATCAGCCAAAATCCTACAACCCCGATTAGATATCATACCTTGCAAGTGAAGCAAACTTGCATAGGTTGAGCCTTCAATCCCATTAGAACTAATCATGCTCCAAGTAGGCGGCTGGAAATCTCCTACTGGGATTCCTTGTCTCCTTGACCATTACACTCCACAACCTCCACTTGGGCAACTTGTTGATGTTGTCCATTCTTGAATGTACATTTAACAATGTGATGCTCTAATTGGTAACAATAAAAACAACCACCATTTTGTTGTAGTTTCTCTCCATCTGCCATGCCAAGTGGTCTTTGTTGAATGGCATCAATCTCGATTGGTGTTGGTTCTTCAACTTGTGTGTAGTGTATTGGTAGGCTCTATGGAGGTCAAGGTCAAGACCAAGTTGTTGCCACCAAGGAATCAAAACGTTTGGCCAACCACATGGCTTCCTCCAAGTGTTGTGGCTCTTGCATGGTTACCTCTAATTTGGTTCCTGCCTTCAAGCCCCTCACAAATTGATCCAGAGCTTCACCTTCCAATATATTTGGAATTTGCATGATGGTGTTTTGGAACTGCATCATGTAACTTCTTACAAAGTTTTCAACTTTTAGATCTAAGAAGTTATATCACATAGTTCCAAAATACCATCATGCAAATTCTAGATATATTGGAAGGTGAAGCTCTTAGTCCACCATTCTCCATAAGTTACAACCTGAAGTATCAAAGGTTCTTCATATATGGGGGTCATATGCATAAAATCTTATCTAACGTATGACATGATGAATTGCATAAAATGATGCTTAGGTAGCACTTGGATACGGAAATCCCAAGGGTTTGGTGGAAGTGGATTTGGTGGTCTATAAATTTGGACCATCCCATTTGTGCTCTCATACCAATGTAAAAGACTGAAACTGAGGAGAGAAATAGAAGAATGGAAGTTCACATTAGGATGCTTGAATGTGGGAAACTCCAAATGCCTAGCATGAGCTTTGGCTTTGGTATTTATATGTTACATACAAGGCCTTTGAAGAGCTTCTCAAGAAGCTTTCATGAGCCGCTTTCTTAGAGTGCAAGCCAAGTTAACTTGGAAGCTTCCTTCTATAAGCTACTTGCTTAGGATGCAAGTTAACTCGTTGGGAAGCTTTGCAAGAAGCTTCCTAGATGCTTCTGGAATATTCTAGGCTAATTTGGCTTATTCTTTACTTTGTAAGCCTTACTAACTACATCACTAAATTCCATATTGTTACAATAAGGTTCAATTAGATTAGACCCGATGACAAATTCAAGTCCAACACCAAGGTAGTAATTTTTGAGGTTGTTTGGCACCTTTGAGTAAGACACCTAAGAATAGTTGGTTCCAAGATGAGAAGTTTGTGAGAAAAGCAACTATAGAGCAAGCTTTGAAGGAAGCTAAGTCCCAAGATGATAAGTTTGTCACAAAAACAGCCATAGAGTAAGCTATGATGGAAGATAAGTCCCAAGATGGGAAGTTTGTTAAGAAAGTAGTCATAGAGCAAGCTTGGAAAGAAAAAAAGTCCCAAGATGAAAAGTTTACCAAGAAAACAACCATAGAGCAAGCTTTGAAGGAAGAAAAGTCCCAAGATAAGAAGGCTGTCAGGAGAGTAGCCATCAAGCAAGCTTTGAAGGAAGGTAAGTCACTAGATGAGAAGTTTGTTAGGAAAGCAACCATAGAGCAAACTTTGAAGAAAGGTTAGTTCCCAGATGTGAAGTTTGTCAGGAAAGCAGCCATAGAGCAAGCTTTCAAGAAAGATAAGTCCCTATATGGGAAGTTTGTCAATGAGCAGCTATACAACAAGCTTTGGAGGAAGATAAGTCTATGTTTTTTGTGTGGATCAAGCAGATTGCACGAGGAGAATCTGAGGACGGTCAAGATGTTCATGAAGCAATGATGGATCAAAAAGTTCAAGAGCTTGCATAGATGTTTTTGGATGATCTATCAAAGATGTTCCTGGATGATCTCAATCTTGAAGGGCATACCATCCAATGGTATACCCTTCAAGATTGAGTTGTTGCCAATGAGTACTCTAGTGAGTAGACCAGTCTATCTGTTCTCACCAAAGGAGTTGGAAGAGTTGCAAATAACATGTATGGAGTTGTTGGAGAAGGATTTCATACACATAGTACATCTCATTGGGGAGCATTGGTATTATTTGTTCCAAAGAAGGATGGTAGACTTTATTTCTATATGGATAATCATGGGCTCAATAAACAAACAGTAAAGAATGCATATCCCTTACTTTGAATTGATGACTTGCTTGATCAATTGAGTGAAGTATGATACTTCTCCAAATTGGATCTTCATAGTGGCTTTTGGCAAAATCCCCATTGATAGAGAGGATGTGCAAAAGATTACCTTTTGCACAAGGTATGAGTATTTTGAATGGAGAGTTCTACCTTTTGGGCTCACTAATGCTCCAACAGTCTTCATGGATCAAACACATTTGGTGTTAAATGGACTATTGGATTGGTGAGTGGTAGTGTTCTTAGATGAAATTTTAATATATAACAAGACAAAGGTAAAACACACAAATCTTGTGCAAGAAGTCCTAAGATAACTACAACAAAGGAAATTGTACAACAAGAAGTCCAAGTGTGCCTTCTGGCAAAAAGAAGTTACCTTCTTGGGTCACAAGATCTGATTGGAAGGAATCACAATGGAAGTAGAGAAAATCAAGGCCATCATTAATTGGCCTACTCCAAAAGCTACTATAGAATACGGGCATTTAATGGATTATCCAATACTTACCAATGGTTCATCAACTACTATGCACACGTGACCGCACCATTGATTGATCTCTTGGGAAGAACTCTTGAGATTTCAATGGACCGCCAAGTATGAAAAAAAATCCATAAGCTGAAACATATGATGTCTTCAAGACCTATTTTTCAACCATATGATACTCAACTAGCTTGTGTGGTTGATTTTGATTCTTCTAACTTTGCAATTAGAGCCATGTTGCAACAGGAATTCCCAAATGGGTTACATCTCATTGCCTTCATGTCTCACGGACTAAGTACACTAGAAAGGAGTTACTATACTCAACATTGAGAACAACTAGCAATGGTATATGTGACCAAGGTATGGAGGCATTATCGCTTAGGAAATAAGTGATCATGCAAATTGATTGTAAACTTTTGTTGCAGACATTTCACTTGGAACACATGAGGAGTCAACATTATTGACGAGATGAACAACTACAATTGTTTGACATCAAACTTGAGTACAAACTTGGTTAGTTATATGTCATCCTTGAAGCCCTATCATGATAAACTGATTTCAAATCTCTTCTTCTCATCATGATGGCAATTACAATAATATCAATTGACTCCAAAGTCCAAATTGAGTTTAAGATTACTTTACAAAAAGATCCTTCCTTTTAGAAGGTGCAAGGTTGTCTTACAGCATGCAACAAGGAGTAAAACACCTTCTCCTTCAAGGAAGGCCTTCTATTTTTTGAGAACCAAAGTTATGCTCTAGCCAAGGGTGGTCTTGAACTTGGCACCTCCAAGAAGCGCATGACTTACCAATCATTGGTCACATGGGTGTGGACAAGACCTTGGTAATCTCCAACACTAATGGTGATAGCCCAACACAACACAAGATGTTTGAGAGTTTGTTTGATCATGTGAGAGCTACCAATGCAACAAGGCCAACAACTAGAAATTGAATGGACTCCTTTGGACTCCTTCAACCACTCCTCATTCTATCTACTCAATGGGGACACATGGGTTTGGATCTCATCACATCCTTACCCAAGACATAGCAAGATCACACAACAATCATGGTATTTGTGGGTAATTCTAGTAAGAAAATCCATTTGGCACCAACCTTTGATACCATGCATGCTCCAACATTATTGCAAATCTACTTTGACACTATCTTTAAGCATCATGGAATGTCTTGTGTACTCATCACCAATTGTGATCCTTGATTCATTGGAAAATTTTGGGAATCACTCTTCCAAATACTCAACACCAAGCTTAGTTTGTGTATGGTCTATCATCCTCAAACTGATGGACAAATTGAATATTCAAATTGCACCTTGGATGATTTACTTCTTGCCTTTGTCACCATCCACCATACCAATTGAGATGAATCTCTTGCTACTATGGAGTTTGCATACAAAAATTCCAAATAAGCACGCACCAGATTCTCTCCTTTCTTCCTTAATTTTGGCCAAGATTTACTTGTTTCAGATTCCCTTCTTGGTCCTCTTCAATCTCATGTCCCTCATACTTCCACCTTCTTGACTACCATATCTTGATCCTTCCAACAAGCTAAATTTCATCTCCTTGTTGCTCAGAACTGTTAGAAACAATATACAAACCACTATTGTCATGATCTTATCTTTCAATTTGGTGATAAGCTCATGGTTTCCTCTAGTAACCTACTACTCCCATCTGATACCCAAGTTCATAAACTTGTCCCTAATTGGATAGGACCCTTTGATGTCACCCAAATCATCTCTCATGTTGTTTATTGATTTGCCTTGCCTTGTCATATGCACATCCATCCTATCTTTCACATTTCCAAGTTGAAACTCTGTATTCCTAACCCATCTTCTTTTTCCTCTCAAGTCCAACCTCCTCCTCCTCTTGTAAAAGACCGAATCTGAGGAGAGAAATAGGAGAATGAAAACTCACATTGGGACACTTGAATGAGTGAAAACTCCCAATGTCTAGCATGAGCTTTGGCTTTGGCTTTGGTATTTATAGGTAGCATACAAGGCCTTTGAGAAGCTTCTCAAGAAGCTTACTCAAGCCACTTTCTTAGAGCGCAAGCCAAGTTAACTAGGAAGCTTCTCAAGAAGCTTCCTTCTAGAAGTCGCTTACTTGGCGTGCAAGCTAAGTTAGTTGGAAGCTTCTAGAAGCTTCCTTTTAGAAAATATTTACTTGAGGTGCAAGCTAAGCTAGCCAGTAAGCTTCCCAAGAAGCTTCCTAGGTACTTTCAGAATATTCTAGGCTAATTTTCCTTATGTGCTACTTTGTAAGCCCGACTAACTTTGTCGCTAAACTTCATATTGTTACTTATTTCCCCGTCGCTAGTTGGTGACATCCTTGTTGCCAGTGAAGCTTTGAATTCTTGAATGGCCGTCGGTGCATTCTGGAGGTGAGAAAGAGGTTACCATGTGACATCATGAAGTGGATACCCTTTCCAAAGGACCTTGTACTCCGTATGTTGGTGACGACCTTGTTGAATATGGCAAAGCGTAAGGATACAATCAACTTTGGACTCCTCATGATCATTGATAGGGATAGGAAGAGGGGGAGATTGGAAGCGAGAGGAAAAGGAAGAGGAACTGGGAACAAAGGGTTTCAACTTGGAAACATGAAAGACAAGATGGATATATATGTGACAAGGCAAGGCAAGTCAATAAGCAACAGGAGAGACAATTTGGGTGATATCAAAGGGTCCTATCCAATTAGGGGCAAGTTTATGAACTTGGGTATCAAGTGGGAGAATGAGGTTACTAGAGGATAGCATGACTTTATCACCAAATTCAAAGGTCATATTACAACAATGGTGGTCCGTATATTGCTTTTGGCAATTCTGAGCAACAAGGAGGTGAGACTTGGCTTGTTGGAGAGATTGGGATATAGTGGTCAAGAATGTGGAAGTATGAGGAACCTGAAATGAAGGGAGAGCAAGAAGAGAATATGGAACAAGCGGATCTTGGCCAAAATTGAGAACAAAAGGAGAAAAGCCAATGCTTGCATATTTGGAATTATTGTAGGCAAATTCTACAGCTGCAAGACATTCATCCCAATTGGTATGGTAGACATTGACAAAGGCAAACAACATATCCTCGAATGTATGATTTGCATGTTCGGTTTGTCCATCAGTTTGAGGATGATAGGCCGTGGACAAAGCAAGTTTGGTGCCGAGTATCTGGAAGAGTGCTTGCCAAAACTTCTTGGTAAATTGAGGATCACGGTTAGAGATGAGTACACATGGCATCCCATGATGCTTGAAGACATTGTTGAAGTAGATTTATGCTAAGGTTGGAGCATCCACAATATCACAAGTTGGTGCCAAGTGGATTTGCTTACTAAGCTTATCCACAAACACCACAATTCTAGTGTGTCCTTGTTTTGTCTTTGGCAAGGATGTGATAAGATCCAATCTCACATGCTCCCAATGAGTGGATGGAATGGCAAATCGTTGAAGGAGTCCATTCGGCTTCTGCTGTTGGCCTTGTCACGTTGGCAACTCTCACACAATAAGACAAATTCTCAAACATCTTGTGTCATGTTGGCCACCACCATTGACATTGGAGGGTACCCAAGGTCTTGTCCACACCTATGTGACCAGCGATGGGTAAATCATGGGCTTCTTGAAGATGCACAAGTCGAAGATCATCTTTAGCTGGAACATACATCCGGTCCTCATGGAATAAAAGGCCCTCCTTGATGGAGAAGGTGTTATACTCCTTATCGCATGCCGTAAGGCGACCATGTACCATTAAGAAGAAGGGATCTTGGTGTAGAGCTGACTGAAACTCATTTTGGACCTTGGAGTCAACTGACACTGTTGAAATTGCCGTTGTGATGAGAGGAAGAGACTTCAAATCAGGTCGTTGTGATAAAGCATCAAGGATGATATGGAACCGACCTCGTTTGTACTCAAGTTTGATGTCATACAGTTGGAGTTGTTCCTCCCATTGATGATGTCTATTCTTCATGTGTTCCAAGTGTAAGGTCTACAACAATGGTTTGTGATCAGTTTGCATGATCACTTGTTTCCCCAAAAGGTAATGCCTCCATACCTTGGTGGCGTATACCATTGCAAGTTGTTCTTGATCTTGAGTAGAGTAGCTTCATTCAGCCATATTGAGTAGGCAAGACACAAAGGCAAGGGATGGAATCCATTTGGGAATTCTCGTTGCAGCACGGCTCCAATTGCAAAGTTAGAAGCATCAAAATCAACCACACAAGGTAGTTGAGGATCATATGGTTGAAGAATGGGTCTTGAAGACACCCTATGCTTTAACTTTTGGAATACTTCTTCATGCTTGGTGGTCCACTTGAAGCTCAAGTTCTTTCCCAAGAGGTCAGTCAATGGTGCATCCACATGCACATAATAATGGATGAACCGTTGGTAAAAACTGGCCAATCCATTGAATGCCCGTAGTTCTATAGCATCCTTTAGGGTAGGCCAATCAATAATGGCCTTGATTTTCTCTTCTTCCATCTTGATCCCCTCTGTTGAGATCTTATGACCCAAGAAGGTACCCTCTTTCTGCCAAAAGGCACAATTTGACTTCTTGCAGTAAAATTTCCATTACCGTAGTCATCTTAGGACTTCTTGCACATGATTCCCATGTTCCGCCTCTATCTTGCTAAAGATTGAGATATCATCCAAGAACACCACCATAGACCAATCCAATAGTCCATCCAACACCTGATGCATCTGATCCATGAAGACTACTGGAGCATTAGTGAGTCCGAAAGGTAGAACTCTCCACTCAAAATGCCCATACTTGCTGCAAAAGATAGTCTTTTGCACATCCTCTCTATCAATAGGAATTTGTCAATAGACACTTCAAAGATCTAGCTTGGAAAAGTAGCATCCTCCACTTAGTTGATCAAGCAAGTCATTGTTTCGAGGCAAGGGATATGCATTCTTCACAATTTGCTTATTCAGCTCACGATAATCAATACAAAAATGAAGTCCTCCATCCTTCTTTGGAACAAATAGTACCGGTGCTCCCCAAGGAGAGTTACTATGTTGTATTAAGTCCTTCTCTAACAACTCCATCAATGTTGTTTGCAACTCCTCCAACTCCTTTGGTGAGAGCCAATAGATTGGTCAACTCATTGGAGTACTCCCTGGCAATAACTCAATCTTGAAGGGCATACCTCGATCGGAGGGGAATCCCTTTGGCAGATCATCCAGAAACACATCCATAAACTCCTTAACTATCCAATCAACCACTACGTGATGAGGCTCTTGGTCCTCCACAGATTGTTCTTGTGAAATCGCCTTGATCTACACCGCAAATACAAACTTATCTTCTTCCAAAGCTTGCTCTATGGTTGCTTTACTAACAAAATTCCCTTCTAGGGACTCAGCTCTCTTCCAAGCTTGCTCCCTGGTTGCTTTCTTGGCAAACTTCCCATCTTGGGACTCATCTCCCTGCCAAGTTCGCTCTATGGCTACCTTCTCAACAAACTTCCTATCTTGGTACTAACGATTCTTAGGTATCTTACTCAGAGGTGCTAGACAACCTAATTGGAAATTCCTACCTTGGTGTTGTACTTTTAAATTTGGCATTGGATCCAACCAAATTGAACCTTATGATATTCAAGCCAAGGTAGACCTTGAATGATATCATAGTGTAGAGGTGCCACTACAAACCTCATACACTCCAAATACTCTTTCCCAATCTTGAAGGTAATAAGATGCGAGGTGCAGAATGCAGAACCCTTTCTACCATTTGCCATCATCAAACTACTTCCAATCACTGGCTTGATAGGAATACCCAATTCCTTTGCTACTTGCATAGATATGCAATTCTCAAAACTTCCAGAATCAACCAAAATCCTACAAGCCGAATTAGATATCATACCTTGCAAGTGAAGCGAACTTGCATAGGTCTAGCCTTCAATCCCATTGGAACTAATCAAGCTCCTAATAGGTGGCTCAAAATCTCCTACTAGGATTCTTTGTTTCCCTGATCATTCAGCTCCACAACCTCCACTTGGGCAACTTGTTGAGATAGTCCATTCTTGAGTGGACATTCAGCAATGCGATGCCCCAATTGGCGACAATAAAAATAACCACCATTTTGTTGCAGTTTCTCTCTATCTGCCGTGCCAAGTGGTCTTTGTTGAATGGTATCAATCTCCATTGGTGCTGGCTCCTCCACTTGTGTTTAGTGTATTAGTAGGCTTTGTCGAGGTCAAAGCCAAGTTGTTGCCACCAAGGAACCAAAACGTTTGGATATTGCATGGCTTCCTCCAAGTGTTATGGCTCTCGCATGACTACCTCTATTTGGTATTTGGTTCTCGCCTTCAAGCCCCTCAAAAATAGATCTTGAGCTTCACCTTCCAATATATCTTGAATTTACATGATGGTGTTTTGGAACTGCGTGATTTAACTTCTTACAGAGTCAATCTGTTTCTAAATTCTATCCATTCCATTCCCTCTCTGATACCAATATAAAAGACTAAATTTGAGGAGAGAAATAGGAGAATGGAAACTCACATTGAGACATTTGAATGAATAAAAACTCTCAATGCCTAGCATGAGCTTTGGCTTTGGTATTTATACGTAACATACAAGGCCTTTGAGAAGCTTCTCAAGAAGCTTCCTCAAGCCGTTTTCTTAGAAGTGCAAGCCAAGTTAACTAAGAAGCTTCTAATGAAGCTTCCTTCTCGAAGCTGCCTACTTGGCCTGCAAGCTAAGCTAGTTGGAAGCTTCCAGAAGCTTCCTTCTAGAAGCTACTTACTTGAGGTGCAAGCTAAGCTAGTTGGAAGCTTCTAGAAGCTATTTACTTGAGGTGCAAGCTAAGCTAGCCAGGAAGCTTCCCAAGAAACTTCCTAGGTACTTCCGGAATATTCTAGGCTAATTTTTCTTATGTGCTACTTCGTAAGCCCGACTAACTTCATCGTTAAACTCCATATTGTTACACCTCCCGTCCCTATCAATCATCATGAGGAGTATGAACTTGATCATATCATTGCACATCAGCATAATCAACAAGGCTGCCAACAACATACGGAGTACAAGGTCCTTTGGAAAGGGTATTCCCTTCATGATGCCACATTGGAACCTCTTTCTCATCTCCAAAATGCACAGATTGCTTTCCAAGAGTTTGAAGCTTCAATGGTGACAAGGATATCATCAACTAGTGGTGAGGGAATGTTTAACAATATGGAGTTTAGCAACTAAGTTAGTTAGTGCTAACAAAGTAGTGAATAGGACAAATTAGCCTAGAATATTTCATAAATATTTAGGAAACTTCTTCGGAAGCTTCTTGGTTAGCTTAGCTTGCACTCCAAATAGGTAGCTTTTAGAAGGAAGCTTATAGAAACTTCCAACTAGCTTACCTTGCATGCCAAGTAAACAACTTCTAGAAGGAAGCTTCTTGAGAAGCTTCCAAGTTAACTTTGCTTGCACTCTAAGAAAGTGGCTTCTTGCTCTGTCATCAAGCCAATTTCAATTTGTACTCCAAGTTTCCTCCAATATGTACTTCAACCTTCACCCAATTTGTACTCCAAGTGGAGTGATCCTATGTCATATTGATGAGGAAAATCCTATGTAATTAAGATGGACATAACTTTCTCTATATAAATTTTATTGTAATTTTCTAGGATTCAATAGAAATCCTATAGATAAGTTTTCCAATGGCACAAAATAAGTCACCATCTGATCACTAGAGTTCCCTTGACAAGCTCTCAAACTTAGCCAATTTTTTGTAATTTTTACCCTAATTTTGGTATCTCTACTTTAAGGTTTGCTCTTGGATTTGGGTAACTTCCCTTATATTTCTGGATTAGAGGTGCACCTAATCATCAAGAACACTCCATAAACCTAAAATCCTCAATCATAGATATACAAATACGAGAATAGACACTCAATCATGATAAAAGATAAAAATACTTTCCCAAGCTTATGATAATATTTAGTAGAGTTTGTTGCACCATCTCTCACTCTCCATGGACCCAAAGTCAACCAAATTTTTCATAGTAGCTTTTTGTATCCTTTTCTAAACTTTTGTAAATTTTAGTACCCTAATCCAACCCCAAACCCTAGATATGGATCAATTCCTGAGCCAAGCTAACTTGTGAGCTCTACAGACCCAAGTATGCTTGATCCAAGACCTGAATTGTCTATTTGAGGAATTCCCATGAAACATTTGCAAAGAAGTGTAAACCCTAGCCACCAACAATATTGAAAGTTTTCACAAGGTGATTTGGACCAAAACTTCAAGAGTGACCAAATCTTCAAACTTGATCAGAATGTGATCTCAAACTCCTCACTTTCCAAAGCTCCAACTTCAATTGGCCCAATCTGATTTGAGATTGATTGAAATATGAAATTTCTTGAGCTATTTGTTACAATCACTTTTTCATCTCATCAACCCAATTGACAAATCATGAAGATGTCTCATGAAGCTCTTTTAATGACCTATTTTGTGCTCTTGGGTATGAAATTTACCCCCTTGACTCAATTGATCATATCTCTAAGATGATTGAATCACTTAATTCTAGTCTCCAAATTATAGTTATCAACTCCTCTCTCTAACCATGGTCCTTTCTCTTGCAATGCCCTCCCCAAACTTCCCCAATTGTCAAAAAACTCTTGACTTTTTCTTGGAATCCAATCTCTTGTAATTTTGTCATTTAGCCTCTGCACTTGTTGACAAGTGGACCCCATAGCAACATCTTGAAGCTCATGAGCAAAATTGAGTCATTTTCCAACTACAAGAGCACATAGATTGTCAGGTCCCATACTTGCTTGTAAGTAAGCACCAAAAGGATAATAGGATTTGGGTTTTCTATCATTGACTCTATGAATACCGTCCATAAATGTGCCACCATCCAATCCCGTAAGCCATCCTGATGTAGAATCTGAAGCCTAATAAGAAAAGGATTTGGGATTTGCAGAATTGGAGCATGGCACATCTCCTAATCAATTGCTCTCTCTGATGCTTGGCCTCCACGCTCTGCTACAACTCTCACTCTCAACGTCTTCCTCCTACTCGAGACTCCTCCAACTAGAACACACCTTCCACTCAACTCTCCACCACTTATATACATAAGAACCCTCAAAGAAGATAAGACCATAATCCATATGGCCAATCATATACATGTAAATAGATTGCTCACATGAAAATAGCTCAACCGTGGGATCTTTCATACAACATACTCCATCTTTATGGAGATAAACCACATCTGTTTACTTTTTTAAGGGCTACACAAACCACAACATGAAAGCATCAAGTTGCACTTCATTGAATTCTACCTTCAACTTCTTGAACACTACCTTCTGATCTCTCAATTCTTCAGCTTGACATTCCATATCACTACCTTGCTTTGCAAAACTCTCTTGCAAGTTATCCAAGCTCTTCTTCCAAAGTATATCATCAACCCAAAGTACTTTGGCTTCCTCCTCTCCTTGGGTTAACTTCTCCTTCCACTCCAAGATTTCATCATTCACTACTTGCAACTCATCTTTCACCTTTGGATGCTCTTTCTTCAAATCCTGCTCCTTCTTCTTCAGCTGCAGTAACAAAGGACAGTGATCTAAGATAGATACTCTACTCCATTGAACTCTTCTTCTTTGCCTTCATCATCTTTTTCTTTGGCTTTGATAGGCAATTTTTCCATTGATGCCTTACCCCAAAATCATGATCTTCTCACCTTCAAATTGATCTTCTACAAGCTTTCTTTGTCTTCTTTGGCTCTGCTTTCCCTACAATTGCAAGCTCCAAATTTCTCTTGGATTGTGCTCCTCTTTGGAACACCATTATTGGCTACTCTTCCCTCTCTTCCAAGATATCCACTTCAAGCAGCTCAAAGAATTTGCTATCTCCTGGTTCTATGCATCTAATTTGTGCATGGAACTCCCGATCATCTTCCTCAAACCCTTCTTCCATCAATGGCTAGACTTTGTGTTCTCCATCAGTCCCACTACAAGACTCCTCACTCTATAGTGTGAGCTCCTCTTCTTCTTCTTCTTCTTCTTCCTTTGAATTTATGCCCTTAGACTCGGCTTCTCTTCCAGATTTCTAGCCTAGATGATAGGTCCACCACCGCCATCTCTTGCCTTGGATTTAGTCTCTTAGAATTTCTTGCTTGAATAGGTGTTTGTACCTCCTTAGGTCTACTTTGCTTTGTCAACCTTAGGATACTTACTACCACTATCTTTTGCTGCCCCATCTTGGAAAAGTGCTCATTGCCTCCTCAGATTTGTCTTATATAGTACTCATCTGTGTTTACATCTTGATACAAATCTAGGTGAAAGTGTGACAACATCTTCTCCTTCTCCTCTAAGCTAAATAGGTTCAACCCCAAATAGCAATGGTGTGCAAATGGCACAAAGTAATGGGGAAGCAGGTTCACACTCCAATTCCCAATCATCTGCTCCACTCTTTGGTGAAAGCACTTCATCTTTTCTCCTACAAACATCTGGTGGAAGAAGAACACCTACTACTTTTCAAGTAGGTGGTCTGCTCTACCTTAAAGATTGCCATTGGAGCCTCAACAATACCTCATCTTCTTGGATCTTCATAACTTTCTACTTTGTACTTGTTCTTAATGCGAGGAGCATTGAAGGAATTCTTCACCTCTTTGGTCTCTTCCAACAAATCTAACTTTTGATAGAAGGTGATTTGACTTGCATCCCCAACTTTTCTCCCCAAGACTAATCTCCAATCCAACTTAGTACATTGAGCCGGATTTCCTCTCTTCTCCTCTATCTTTGGACCATCTCACAATTACTAGCAATTATTTCTACAATGAAAATTGGAAAGCTCAAGTTTCAATTCTAGGCTAGAAAAGTGATCCAAAGTCTCCTCAAGAATTTGATCCTTGCCACTACATTTTGGACTCCAAATTGTAGGATTCCTCATAGCACTTGAAGGAATTTGCCTACTGCCTTCCCTAGCATCATGTATTTTCTAACCCTTGATCATTGAAAAATCAAACCCTCACCTAGGCCCAAGATTCTTACTACTTCAAGACAACTATTAAGAGGAATAAGATATCTTCTTAACATTCTAGAACTTCCTTGACAAAGTCTTAAACTTATAGCATTTTGTTACATGGTCATTCTTCAGTCTATTTTCAATTGATGCTCATAGATTCTATGTGTCTTGCTCTTATCACTCTCAATTTTATCTTCCTCCCAAAGTAGCCATTTCCTTTGAGCATACCTTCTTGATTTGTTTGGCCTGAAAGAAAGTAGTTATAATTTCTTTGGATTGGATCAATCCCTCGAATGCAAAATATCTTTACTTTGGGTCTCTAACACCCATTTGTGCATATATGTAATATTGTGATATTTAGTTTGGTATTACTAGTACTTGAGAGATATTATTTATATATAGATAAAGGATGGTTCTACATTATTCATGACAAGCTAAAGTTAGTCATATCTAAGATAGAGGGAACCTTACTTTAGAGGAAATGGAAAAGATGAGCACCACTATTTTGGATTCTAATGTGTTGACTTGATACTATTCTTAGGTGTTTGGCTTTGAGGAAAAAGTTAAGAACTCTTGGGCCCACAAGCCTTTTTGTTTTGGATTTTTCTATAGTCCAAGGATAGTCCATGTGAAGGAATCCTTGACTTAGTGGTTGGGTCAAGATAAGATCACATGCTTAGTGGAAGATGCCCATGTAGATGGATATTCTTTTATACTTTTATACTTTACTTGACTTTTAGCCTAGTAACTTGAGTTACTCCAATAATTAGTAACTTTGGTGCATAACTATTTCATAAGTATATAAATTAGGGGTGAAGAGGTACTCATCATCCTTTCATTTGCAACTATCTCTCTCATTGAGTTCTCTAGTGAGCAATGTCTTGAGTGGTAGCCTTGGAGGAGTATGATGGAGTTGGTGTTCTCTACCTTCTAAGTCCATGATGCGCTACCATAATAGCCATCAGATGTTTATCTTAAGTGAGAGACAGGCCAACTCATAGGTCTACCACTCTATAAGTCAGATCCGTGTCCTTCTCTTTTTGATCCAGAGCTAACTTCCTTGGGTAAGAACCAAACATACAATTATTCTCTTTTCTTCTCCATTTGGCTTCAATTCAACTTCAACAATATACTTCTTCTTTAAAACCCATAAAAAAATGTGGATACCATATGGCTTGTCCCTCAAATGTGAGCATCTTCATGAACATCAGCTTCTTCTCTTTTGTATATGACCATGGTCCAATTTCTTTTAACTCTCTTCCAATTTACTCAAAGGGCAAAAAGATTTCCCTCCAATTTTGCTAGGTGAATAGAGCTACTATCATAAATGTGCAGTACACAGTAAGGCCTCATCCACCTCAAGTGTAGCTTGCCTAAAAAAAATATTCAGTAGTTGTCATATGACAACACCAAGTCTCCCTCTCAAATGACAATAGGCCATAATTGCTTATCATGCCTGACTTTTCCACTGATCTTGTATCTCCTTCATGGTTTTCATTGCATCATCTCTTTTCTCTTCTAACCACATTAGTTGATGAATTTGAAGATCTTGACTTTCCTCCTTCAACAGTCATTCCTCACATAGGATACTATATGATGGTACTTCAAATTCAACTAGGAGTATAGGATGTAATCCATATGTTAAGAAATATGGAGTTTGCTTGGTTGTAATATTTTTAGTGGCTCTGTATGCCCACAAAGCTAAAGGTAGCTTTGTGTCCTAATCATATGCATAGTTGACAGTCACTTTATTCAAAATTTTACACAACAATCCATTTGCCTTCTTTGTCAGTCCAATAGCTTTTGGGTTGTAAGGAGTCATCTTTTGATATTTGATTTGGAAGTACTTGGTTAACACCTCTACAAGTGAGTTCAAAAATGATTCCCTTGGTTATTGACCAATTCTAGAGGACATTTGTAACAAGAAATGATGTTGTGGAAGAAAATTTTGGCTATAGTCTTTGCATTATCTTTACAAGTTGCTTGGGCTTCAACCATTTTAGTAGCATAGTTAGTGCATACTAAAATGCACCTCTTGCTTATGAATTGGGCATTAGTTGAATTGGACCCACTAAATCAATTCCCCGGTTCTCAAATGGAGAAAATAGCAAAATTGGTCTCAAATCCCATTGGGAAGTAGCCGTTGGCTTCCCATTCTTTGGCAAGGATTACAACTTTGAATATAAGCTTGAGTATCCTTATGCATTGTAGGCCACCAATACCCTACCTCAAGGATTTCTACATTGTGTTCTTCATTGCATAATATCCTCTTGATGCTTTTGAGTGTAAAGACTCTATTATTACTCCTAATTTGTATGCTTCCAAGCACCTATGAAGTACTCTATCTTCACCCATCTTAAACAAATGTTGTGCTTCAGCTGATACATTCCCATTTTTTTAGAAAGACTTCCCTCTGCTCTAGGTCCAGCCCCTTAGAACACAAATACTGATATTTTGTAACATACCTTGTACTTTGCATTGCCATCAAATGATCAATTTCTTCATCAGGAAATTGGTCATCTACTTCCAGATCTTGGTCTTGAGTCTCCAAGCTGGATAAGAAGTTTGAATTTGAATGCAAAGCCACCTTCCCTACTCATATAATGTATGTGAATTCTTGTAGTAACAAGATCCATCTTGCAATTCTCCCGAAAAAATCTACCTTCTTCACCAAACATTGCAGTGCATAATGGTTGACATGGAATACAAACTTGTATCCCAACAAGTGGTGGCAAAAATTCTTGCAAGCAAATGCCATTTTGAGTGCTTCTCTTTCAATAGTAGTGTAATTCTAGTCTGCAATTGAAATTTGCTAGTTGGCTGAATAAATTGGATAGTCCTTCTTCTTCTCATCCTTCTAACTCAAGACTACTCTACTTGCCATGGGAAAAATATCAACATACACATGAAAAGTGACATTCCTAATCTGGAACCCTCTTCATTGGTGCTTCCACCAGTTTCTTTTTCAACACCTAGAAAGCTTCTTCTTTTTTTGCTTCCCACAAATAATCTATGGACTTCTTTAGAAGTTTTTTTATAGGTGCAGCTGGCACCAAAAAGTTAGACAAAAAATCTCTGTAGTATCAAACATGTCTTGATAAGGCTCTCAACTCTCTAATGTTTTTAAGAGGTTCCAAAGCTGATATAACTTTCACCTTCTCAACATCAACTTCAATACCTTGGCTTGATACCCAATGCCCCAAAAGAATTTCTTCCTTCATGGCAAAGAAGCATTTATTGTGGTGCAATGACAAGCCCGCAAAATGATACCTTTCAAATGTTTGCCAGAGGTTATCCAAATATACCTCACTCAGACAAAACATGCAAAAATTATCAATGAAAACTTCCACAAACTTCCACGGAAAGTTTGTACAAATCACTTTCATCATCTATTGGAAAGTAGTGGGAGAATTACAAAACCTAAACGGCATTTAATTGTATGCAAATGTACCCCAATTGGTAGTCAATGTGGTCTTGTGTTTGTCTTCTTCTTGAATGGACACTTGATTGTAGCTTGAAAATCCATTAAGAAAACTATAACAAGGATGACCTGCTACTTGTTCCAAAATAGTGTCCATAAAGGAAAGGGATGATGATCCTTCCTCATAACTACATTAAGCCTTTAAAAGTCTTGTCACACCCAAATCTTCCCTATCTTTATCTTTGGAAGAATGACAATGTGAGAAACCCATTCATTGCTCAAGACTGGAAAATTCATTTTGGCACCCAAGTACTTATTGATTGCATCTTTCACCAACAGTGAGTACTTGAAGTTCAAGCAATATTATCATTGTCAAATCGGAACTGCACCTTCAATCAAGTCAATCTGATGTTCCCCACATTTTTTGGGGATTCTTGGTATTTGATCAACAGACCAGGTGAATATGTCCTAGTGCTCAATAACCAAAGCAATGTATCTTGCCAACTCGTCTACAGTGCTTATCTTAGATATTTTCAAAATTGTGCCTTCTTCCAAGACTACATCTTGATAGTCAATGGGATTCACGACTCCTTCTGCATGGCTGACTTGGCTCAACCCAAGTCAGATGGAGTTTAATATCTTTTCCCCTAAATCACTATTACTTGAGGCAACATTGTATGGATCTTCTTTGTTGACCTCTACCTCGTAACATCCCAAATAATTCACTTCGACTTATTCATCCAAGTCTTGTGAAGTTGACAACAACAAATATTTGGATTTTTCTTTGTCTTCTGATGAAGTAGTTTCCCCAAGGTGTGGAACCTTTGTCCAACTCACCGTCACTAACTTTTGGTCTTTGGACACGATGTCCTTGAACCTCAACTTCTACAAGTGCCAATCCATAACCACTTGGCCATTATACAACCAAGGTCTTCTGATCAACAATGGGCAACCATTCTTGGTCACTAGTTCTAGTAAAATAAAGTTCAATTTTAGAGAAAAGAGAAAATATAGTGAGTCTCTTTTCTTTCAATTCAAGAGATCTCTCTTGAATTGAAAGAAAAGAGAAAGATAATGAGGGGCTAAGATGGAGAAACTCCCGGTTTTCTTTGGCAATGATGGAGAAGAGGTGGAAGCCTTTGTGAGAGATTTCAAGAGAGCTTGCATAGAAAACAATGAGAGGAAGAAGAATGAGTGGGCCTCATTATTACAAAATTTCTTTGAGGATGTAGCACTTACATGGTATGAGTTAGAATACCAAAAGAGAGAGAAGAGAGATGGGCAAGAAGAGTCTTGGGAAAGTTTGACTTGAGCACTCATTGAGAACTTTTTTCCAACTGAGAATTATGAGAGGTTGATGAGTGAGGTAATCTTCTTCAAGCAAGGAAATGGAGAGAAAGTGAAAGACTATGTGGAAAGAATGGACAAGTTAGAGCCCAAATTTTGCATAGTGTTGAGGAAGGGTGGAGATGATGTGGAGATGACTATAATTGGTATAGGAGCTATGCTCATAAAGAATTTTGGGGGGGGGGGGCTGAGACCACAAATTAGAAGCAAGGTGAGATATGAGAAACCTTTTTCCAAGGTTGAAGTTATCAAGATCACAATTCATATGGAGGAGAGTTTGGAAGGAGATGAGAGTGATTTGGTGGTGAAGGACGTTATGCATGCTCCTCAAGGTTATAAGTATGATGGAACTTCTGATACTTTTGTGGTAAGGGTTGCACCACAAGTAGTAGTTGCTCCAATTCTTGCACCTCTACCAAAAGATCCATTTCAAACCATACTTGCAGATCTTAAGATCAATGTAGTGCAACTATGGGAGAAGAGATAGGTGGATCAAAATGCGGGGAGAGAGCCTAGGAGTTATAGAAATTATCCATATATAGTAGGTCAACCAACCAAAAATTTCAATAAGAGAAATTTTTTTGGTTGTGGAGGAAGAGGTCACATCCAAAGGAATTGCCCAAATTCTACTTACCATGGAAGAAGGGGTTATGAAGGAGCCAATAAAGAGAAAGAGAGAGGGAGTGAAACCCAAGTGGCTTCTAAACAAATAAAGAGAAGGAGATAGCATCCATAGATGTGGTTGAGAGCAAGTATGAGGAAGGAGAGTGCTCAAACTTCAAAGGTCTTCATTTGGATCTTTTGGCACAAGAAAAGAAGAGAGCTTGTTTTGTAGAGGATGTGCACTCTTCTCAAGGATTTACTCCTAGCCAAGATACTCCTACTAGGAGCACTTGCACAAGCACTTTAACACCATCAACAATAAAGACTCCAAAGAAGAATTTGGGGATGGAGGATTTCTTGATATCAAAGCAACAATGAAACTACAATGCCTTGGAGGATGTTGGTAGTCACAAGGCTAACATCATAGTGAGCCAACTAATCGCTTTAAATTCTAATTTGAGAAAGGAACTTAGAGGTGGTTTGAGTTCTACAAGGAGCAAGAGGAAGAAAAAAGCAAAAACTCCAATATCAAGAGGGGTGGTGGGTGCTAAGCCAACACCATAAGAGGCTTGTGAATATGTCTCCAAAATTGATGTGAGAATGAATGGTCACATCAAGGATGCACTTGTTGATGGAGGATCTGGAGTGAATGCCATGTTAGAAAGATTGACGAAGAAGATAGGTATGATACCCTCTAGACCTTCAACATTTGCAGTGAGCATGGCAAACAAGCAACAAATTTGACCAATAGGGGTGATGGATAAGGTGGTAGTTTCAATTATGGGAGTTCAAAATCTCATGACTTTCTAAGTCTTGAAGGATTCAAGCTATGAGTTACTTCTTGGAGGCCTATGGTTGAGAGTAGCATGCACAATTGATTGATGACACAAAGATTACTTGAGGATTGGGTCATCAAACCATAGAGTCATAGCTCTTATGACTAACACCACCAACACTTCACATTCAGATACACCATCTTCTGATTATTGGGAATCAGATTCTGTAAGAGCTTTGGGTGTGGACACAAGCATGGAGGAGGAGACTTCCATGGAGGAGGGTGAATCTGAATCTGATTCAAATATTTATTCCTTGTGTGCTATGGATTTTGTATTTAAGTCAGAGGTTTTGAAGGACCCAGATAAATTACCATTGACACTTGAGGAGATAGGAGGAGGTTATCTACCCTCAAGTATAGCCCAAATGTTACCAAGGAGGAGGTGAGATTTGAGGAGATTTTTTGCAAGTTCATCCATGTATTTGCTTTCAACTTCAAGGATTTGAAGGAAGTCACCTTGAAGGAGCACAAGATAGAGGTGTAGTCACATGCAAGACCAGTCTACCAAAAGCAACATTGCATTAGCTCCCAATAGCTTTGGTTATGAAGGAGGAGATCAATAAGCTCAAGGAGGCTGAATTTATCTTTGAGATGGAAAATTCAAATTGGGTATCTCCAATTATCATTGTGAAGAAAAAATGATAAGCTTTGGGTATGTGTGGATTACAATAAGCTAAATGTTGCTACCAAGAAGGACTCCTATCCATTACTATTCACTGATTATCTTGGAGGAGGTTGCACTTATGAGAAGTACAGTTTTGGAGATGGTTATAGTGGATATAATCAAATCAAGATTGCACCAGAGCATCAAAAACTCACAACATTTACCACACCTTGTAGAGCTAACACTTTCAAAGGCATGCCTTTTGGGCTTTGCAATGCTCCAGCCATATTGTAACGGTTCATGAATAAGGTATTTGAACTTTTCATTGTGAAATTTGTGAGAGGCTTCATTGATAACTTTTGTGTCTATGGGAACAAGAAGGAGTACTTTGAGCACCTGATCAAGGTCTTGCAATAGTTGGATGAAACAAATACATCACCAACCCAAAGAAGTGCATTCTTGGATGTGAAGAAGGTATAATTTTGAGGCACATCATCTCCAAGGATGGAATAACAATTGATTGTGAGAAGGTGAAGAGAATCTTAAACCTTCCATTCCCTTCAAGCTTGAGAAAGTTAAACCAATTCTTGGGGATGGTTGGGTACTATAGGAGGTTCATCTTCTCATTTTCCAACAAGGCTTATGCATTAACCATATACACAAAGAAGGGTGTAGATTACATGGTGATTTTGGAAGAGAAGGAGGCTCTCAAAGCTTTTGAAGAGCTCAAGTAATCCCTTGTTGTAACTCCAACTCTTGCTAAGCTTGATTGGAATAAGCCTTTCATCCTTTTCATTGATACTTCTAATATAGCTATAGGGTGCACTCTTAGTCAATTAGACCAAGATGGGCATGATCATCCAATAGCTTATGCTAGTTGGCAGATGGTTTTAGCAAAGAAGAATTACTTTGTTACATAGAGAGACAGGTTGGCAATGATCTTTGGCCTTGAGAAGTTTAGACATTACTTGATTGGAGAGAAAGCCACCATTATCATGGATCACAAGGCTTTGAATTACATTTTCAACAAGCCTAATGTGGAAGGGAGACTAGTAAGATGGATGATACTCTTGTCTAAAAATGACAACACCATTGAGGATAGGCTAGAGAAGAGACATGCAAATGTAGATTTGTTATGTAGGGCCTATGATCATGATGGAGATGAGCCAATGGATAATTCCTTCTGAGATGAGGAACTTGTGACAATCTTGATCACTCAAGCAGTTCCAATGGAGAACAAGGAGATTGTGGATTTTGTTACAAGAGGTAACTATCCAAAAGGGATGCATGCTAGGGAGAGGAAGGCCCTTGCAGTAAGATCTTACACAATGGGGAGGATATTCTTTTTACCAAGGAGCATATAGTCTACTTTGATGAGCAGGGGGTAAGGAAGAGTCTATCTTACTCATAAAAGATTTTCATGAAGGTTTAGTGTGTAGAGGATACTTTGCAAGAAAGGTAACTATTTTCAAGATTCTAGATAAGGTTACCATTGGAGAGGGATTTTCAAGGATTTTCTTGATTATAGTAAAACTTATCATGTTTGTTAAGCTTTTGCTAGAAAGTCTACTTCCACTCCACCACTTAGATCAATTCCATTGCTAAGACCTTTTGAGAAGTGGAGAATTGACTTTGTAGGTCCTCTCAATAGAACCCCAAGGGACAATCAATACATTGTGGTAGTTATTAATTACCTTACCAAGTGAGTTGAGGCTAGACTATTGACAGTAAGAATAAAAATGAAGTTCGTATATTCTTTATGAACACATCATCATTAGGTTTGGATGCCCTTCGGAGTTGGTTTCTGATAGAGGAGAGTTTACAAGAAGCATCATCATAGCCATGCTACAACACATAGAGTAACTACATCCTATAAGTCAAATTCCAATGGCTTGGCAAAGAGAAACAATCAAACCTTGTGCATGATATTTGCCAAAGATGCAAAAATAGAGGGAGCTAAACATCATTGAGACAAGAAGATTCATGCAGTTTTATGGGAGTATAGGACAACCATGAAGACTTCCACCAGATATTCTCCATTTCAATTGGTATATGGTATAGAGTCTACCTTACCTATTCACTTTGATCTTCCTATCTTCCAAAGCATTCATAGGAGATTGAAGAAAGCACAAGGAGGTGATGCAGAGAAGTCAAGGAAGGATCAACTTATGGAATTGGAAGAGGCAACACCAATTGCTATGGTTTGAGTAAAGCAAGTCTAAAGGAAAAAAAAGGAGAACTATGATAAGAGGTAAGGCAAAAAAAAAGGTGGTGCCTTTCAAAGAAGGTGATTGGGTAATGTTATTTGATTCCATTCAATTCAAGAGAGTGCAAAATAAACTTTTGCCTAGTTCTTTGGACCTTTCATAGTGGAGAAGGTGTGGGGCAATTACACTTATGATCTCAAGGAGTTGTGAAGAAGACACTTTGATAGGATTAACCATGATAAGTTGAAGATGTATCATAGAAGGGAGAGAGATCTTCACTTTGAGGACAAAGTGAAAATTAGTCCGAGGGTAAATGTAACATCCATTTTTGTATGTATGTGCTATTTAGTTTGGTATTATAAGTACTTTAAAGATATTAATTATATAGAGATAATTATGGTTCTACATTTATCATGATTACCTTAATTTAGCCATAGCTAAAATACAGATAACCTTACTTTAGAGGAAGTGAAAATGATGAGCACCACTATTTAGATTTCTAATGTATTAACCCGGTATTATTCCTAGGTGTTTGGCTTTGAGGAAACAATTAAGAACTCTTGGACCCACAAGCCTTTTTGTTTTGGATTGTTTTATAGTCCAAGCATAACTTATGTGGAGGAATCTTTCACTTAGTAGTTGTGCTAAGATAAGATCACATGCTTAGCAGAATACGCCCATGTAGATGGATATTCCTCTATACTATTTGACTTTACTTGACTTTTAGCCTAGTAATTTGAGTTACTATAGGAATTAATAACTGGTGGTGTGGAACTATTTCATAAGTATATAAACAAAGAGTGAGAAGGTACTTATCATCCTTTTATTTGTAATTGTCTTTCTCTCACTGAGTTCTCTAGTGAGTAATGTCTTGATTCTTGGAGTGTTAACCTTGGAGGAGTATGATGGAGTTGGGGTTCTTTGTCTTCTTAGTCTATGGTGTGCTACCATAATAACCATCAAAGGTTCATCTTGAGTGAGAGACAGGCTGGCTCATAAGACAATGAAGAGTTACAGGTGGAGCAAGTTCAAGATTATACATCAAAGCAAGTAAGAGAAGTAGTAAAAAAGCTAAGAGTGATGTTGAAAATAGAAGCCAAAGTGAAAGTAGAAGAAGTACAATTGCACAAACTAAAGTTGATAGTGTAGGAGACAAGAAAGAGAAAGGTGAAAGATATGGATATGAAAAAATTTCTGATTTGCATAAGAGATCAAGTAGATAGGAAGATGATAGAAGTAGGAGATAATGTTTGTCTCAGACTAAATTTGGTTAGATCTAAGTAAGAGCAAATTTGGAGCAGAATGAAAGTAGGAACCCAATGCAAAGTAAGAGAAGTATGAGTGCAACCGTCTTTGGGAGAGTTACCTTAGCAATTAGGACTAAGTGGGCTGGATGATAAGAAGGCAGATAGGATGCCCATGACTCTGATTGTAAAAAAATTGTGAGAGAAATAGAAGATAAAGAAGTTGATAGAGCCCAAGTACAAGGTACAAAGGAAGTTACATTAAGGGTAGAAAAAGAAGAGGTAGACATTGGATTGAATTCATAACTGATTCATAATCGATTTAGGATTTGAATCCACAAATATGAAGAGCGTGTTGCCATTTTGGATCTTGAGATTGTTAGGAAACGGTATATTTGTTAGTAATTTTCAAAGTGCTTTGCCTATTTAAAGGAGGAATTTGCAATATTGTGTTGTTCAATATTTACATTTTTAAAGTTGAGTAAAGCAAAGTGATGTAGCTCAGTGCTTGTCATTTCAACTTAATTTTCAGTTTCAATCCTATGTGTGTGTTTATGAATGTATGGAGAATTTTGAAGTGCAAATCTGGGTGTTGGATGCTAGATTCCACATTTTTTATTTCATTTTTTGTGTTTGATCTTGAGTGAATAGCAATCAAAGCAATGCCTTGATAGATCTGAGAGGAATTATAGTGTTGGTAGTATTTTACATTGGCAAGTGCAATATGGAGTTGATGTGGAGCAACTTTTAATCAAGGAAGTTGTGCCTTCAATGGAAGTGTGGAACACAATTTTGAGGCAAAGTAGTTTTGTAGTGAATTAGTCTTCTTTGTGAAAACTAAATCATCACAATCAAAGTTTGTTTGGATAGAATTTAAAGTATTGTGATTATGAATGTTGTTGGGTTTTGATGAGACCATGAATCAATGCTTTGTTACTCTCTTTTGGGTGTGGTTTCTACCTAATAAATTAAAGAAACAACCAAGAAGAGCTATTTTGTTACTATTTACTTCATATTTGACCATTTTTTATTCTTATCTCTATAGGTATGAACTTTACTTACTGATTACGCAAAAGTGATATTTGTTGGGTTGTCATAGTAGCTCAAGTACACCATGCTCACCTGAATGGACCCCAAGTAGACCACTCTCACTAGTAGCCACAAGCTATGTCGTAAGTATACCCTACCTACTTGGTCCATATGGACCATATGTACATGTATACGATTGGCCACATGGATTATAGTCTGGTATGGTATGGACCATCACTACATGTATACAATTGGCCACATGTATATGATTGGCTACATCTTGCCCACTTGATCCATATGAACCATCACTTGGACACTTGTGAGCTCCATGCCTGAATCATGTTGATAAGCACAGAGTTCACAAGTGTCCAAGTGATGATACTTATCAAGCACATCTTATGTTGCTCTACCAAGCCAAGGTTCACAATCCATGTCAAACAATTCAAGTCCATAGCCTGAACTAACACTTTATGCCTAGATGCCTTGGATACTCTTGTAAATAATACCAATACAAAAATCCATCACCCGCTCCTTCTCATCAGCATTGGGCTCCACTAGCTACTATAACTATGAGTCCCAAACAAGTTCAACATGGGAGCTTGGGAAACTAATAAGTATGGGTAAAGTTGCTTTGGGCTATCCAAAAAGGTTCACCACTACCATAGGTAACCTATCAGCCACTACCACCATCTGAGATTGGCACCCAACATCCAAAATGTCATTATTAGTGAAATGATCTTGTTGTTGAATCCCATCATAAGCACACTATATAACCTCTCTAGGTAAGAAGTTAGTCCACCAAAGACAAAGACAATAAGCAATGATCCCACTCTGGCTGCATCCAACAACATGGCAAGTCCTATCCAAGAATGGACCCTTGCCACCACTTGAGTACAAGAATCATCTATCAAAGGGATGTTCTCCAAAATCTAGGCTAGAGAAATGTACTTATGAACTTGAAGATGCTATAGTATACATAACATCTCCCAAAACACACAAAAATAAGATCTTGGAGACCTTGGACCTTGATATAGATGGAGAATGGCTCAATTTTTCCATGAGCTTCAAGGTGGAGTTGTGGGGTCCACTTGTCAAAAAGTGAAGAATCTAAATGACAAAATTGCAAGAGATCGGGTTCTAAGAGGGCAAGTCAGGAGTTTTTGACCATCAAAGGAGTTTTTGGAGGTCATTGAAGGAAAAAATACCACTATGGGAGAGAGGACCTGACAAGCTATCATGTAGAGACTTAAATCAAGTGATTTGAGTCTATTTTGTGGGAGATATTATCAACTGAAGCAAGATAGAATTCATACCCAAGAGCACAAGATAGATAATTTGGAGAGCTTGGTAAGACATTTTCATGTTGTATTAAAAGTTTTGGATAGTACACAATAGGAATTTCATTGCTAAGCTCAAGAAATATTAGGGTTTGAATAATCTCAAATCAGACCTGGTCAATTGAAGTTGTAACTTTGGAATGTGAGGTGTTGGAGATGCTGATCAGGTTTGAAATGTTGGCCACTCTTGAAATTGTGGCTAGAATCACCTTATGAAATTTCCAGTATTGTTGATGGTGAGGTTTTGTATTTCTTCAAAAAACTTTCATGTGAGTTTTCCAAGTAGACAACTTAGGGTCTTGGATCAAGCATATTTGGGTCTGTAAAGCTCACAAGTTAGCCCAACTTAGGAATTGATTCATATCTAGGGTTTAGGTTGGCTAAGAGTCCTTTAATTCACAAATATTTAGATAAAGGCACAATAAGCTATTGTGAAAAGTTTGGTCAACTTCAGGTCCATGGAGAGTGAGATTTGATGCAACAAACTCTACTAAAAATATTATTGTAACCTCAGTAGAGTATTTCTATCTTCTATCATTATTGAGTGTCAATTCTCCTATTTGTGTATCTATGATTTTAGGTTATAGGAGTGTTTTTGACTATTAAATGCACCTCTAATCTGGAAAATTGGGGAAAGTTACCCAAAACTAGGAGCAAAATTTAAAGTAGGAATTTTGAAATTAGGGTGAAATAACATAAAGGAGCCAAGTTTGAGAGGTTATCAAGGGAGCTATAGTAATCAAATTATGGTTTATTTCATACCATTAGAAAGCTTATTTTACAGGCTTTCCATTTAAATTCTAAAACATTAGAATCCTAATTAAAAATAAAAAATTATTCCCATCAACAAGACATAAGATTACTCCACTTGGAGTACAAATTGGTTGAAGGTTGAAGTAAATATTGGAGGAAGCTTGGATTACATATTGAAATTGGCTTGATTACAGAGCAAGAGGGCATTGAAACTCAATTCTAAGAAGAAAAGCTTAGAGAGTTGTTGTTGGATTATTGTGATTGGATCCTCTCTAGGCTTGCATGCTTGTTTGTATGGCCAATTGGTTTAGATTGGTATGCAAGCATTACACTTAGGTGCTTTTCTTTTAGGAGTGTTATGCATTTCTCCTTGATATAATGTTTGAAGTGATGACCAATAGACCAGGAGTTCATGTCATGATGATAGGTTAAGTTGTCCATTACTACCCTATCCAATAGCAAGAATAACAAAAAATAGAAAGAAGGAATCTCATGTTAGGGTTCTATATGCACTCAAACTAGTAAGGATAAGTTCATCTCCAACCTCTGATCTATAGGCTCTTAAGCTAGGCACTTTGTGTGTGCCCAAAGAGAGAAAAGAAAAGTACAATGATGGGTATATCCTTGATATGACCATCCAAAAATCACCAAATACATGGAACCATGTCTCTCCAAATCATGTGCTCCTAGCAAGGAAATGTCTACATGTAGGTTGGGTTCTTTGTGCGCTCAAACTAGTAGGGATGGATTTATCTCCAACCTTTGATCTATAGGCTCCAAAGTGAGGTACCTTGTGTATGCTCAAAGAGAGAAAAGCAAAGTTCAACAATTGGTATATCCTTGACATGACCATCCAAAAATCACCAAATGAATGGGACCATGTCTCTCCAAATCATGTGCTCCTAGTAAGGAAATGTCTACAGTAGGGTCTTCTAGTAACCCCTTACATTTGACATTAGTAATAACTGAAGATAACAATAGGCCAAGTGTGTTGCATGATGTAGAGAGACTTGCCTAACAATCTCATCTCTCTCCATATACAACCTATACTTGTATACATGCCTATAATACCGCATCTAGTCCAACGCTAACAACCCACCAAAAAACTCCATTAGACACACTCCCTCTATGGGATAATGCCAAGCAATGAGTATGGTATCCAAATTCACAAGGTAATAGATTTTTGGGGATCATCATCACACTAGTCTACTAGTGGTACAAAGGCTCCACTCTAAGCCAATAGCACTAACTAATCCACATGGTGTTCCAATGCCTCCTCATAACTCCATAATGGAATATCCAAGATGGATGGAATGATCCCACTTGTACTTCAAATCTGAGTGAGCTCTTCTAGTATTGGAGTATCCTTTACATTGGCGTTCACTTCCAGTAAGTCACCAAGCCCAGTAAAAGAGCCATTGAAAGCTAAAACTAATGTAATGGTCCTTGACTATAGTGGGTCAAGATTACCACTACTAAAATGTATTAGTACACAATATACCCATCCCTCACTTGACTGCAACTTGGTCTATAGGAGGTTGTCCCCTCCTAATGTCAATATTGAAAAACCCATGGGGTATGATATTGCTCCACCAACTAGCACATCATATGACTACGACTGTCACAATGGCTTGAACTCCCACCATAGAGCTATCAGTCAAATGATTGAGCTAAATTTGGACAATGAGCTCTCCACATGTGATATATTGTGTTAAACCACCCCTAGAAATATCTAGATTTGAAATGGACACCTCTCCACATAAGTCTTCTATAGCTCCAAAAAGACAATTTCAACCTTCCCCAACATAAGGGGCTATGCACTGGAATCTAATAAGACCCTACATGGTATATAAACCTTCCTTGAAAGTCACACCAAATGGAAAATCCTCTTTTGGTTATCCAATAGGACAACTCCAAGTGTGAACCAAGCTCACTCAAAGGCAAGTCTAGTTGGAAACTCCTTCAACCAAGTTGCCATAAATCACTAGTCATTGAGCATATCCCATGCCAAGTTAGCTCCACTATTAATCACATTTTCTCTAATAGCATGAACCACATCATCCTCATTCTCAAAAAGTGTAGCAGTCAATTAGAACATTGGAGTTGGGTCAACTTCCAATGTAAACATGTTATTGGTTGAGGATGAAAGGAAGCTTATAATCAACTAAGCCACCTCCAACATTGTGCTAGAGTCAATCTGTGTAGTAGCATTGACTAACATCTAGCCTATCATGCACTCCATCACCATCTACCACACTTGCACTATGAGCCATGGATGTTGTCTAAGAGCTATGGATGCCATCTAGGAGTTATGGATGTTGTCTAAGAATTATGAATATTGTTTAGGAGCTATGGATATCATCTATTGTGCCACAAAGAGTGTGAAAAACTAGGGAAGTCTAACATATCTACCAACTTCACCTCTTTGTGGGTCCAACTCCGTTGATGTTCCTCTAGGCTCTAGAGTACATATTGTACTCCTAGTTAGTGCGGTAGATCATCTACTTGTTTTGCTCTGCAAATAAAGTCTAAGATGTCTTTATCACCAGCATAAGAGGTAGAAGCCTTAACACATAAATTTGATCTCCTCTAAGCAATGGTCATGCTAGCTAAATTTAAGCAATCATAGTTGTATCAAAAGCAAAGTCAAGTATTGCACCTCTAACAAGTGTGGATCCTTGACCACCACCTCTACCACCTCTTCCATAACCAAGAGCTCCTCTACCACCTGCCATAATAGCCTTACCACTCAATTACTCCAAGTGAAGGTGAACACATTGGTCACTAGTGTGACCGAATTTGTGTCAATGGTCACATTGTCTCTATCTCCAATACCTTGATCTCCTCCAAGTGAGCTCTCCTAAACTCATGATAGTCATCCATTAGCAGACCCTCCCAAGTGTTGAAACAACCCTTCCATGCCATGAGGAGTGTGAACAAAGTCAAGTTCCGCATTTGCTACACATCACACCAACTATTGAACTCTTGGATGAAGTCATCTAACTTAATGGCTTCCACTATACTAGAGTAGCACTTGAGCCTTTGGAGACCCCATAAATCTTGTCCATGTCCCACAACAATGATATGGAGATATCAAGTGCACTCTCAATTGAATTAACTCTTATATCAAACTCCAAATTAGAGTCAATCTACTCTTTCATTGGGACTTGAGATGTAGGTTGATACTGAGTGCCACTTTGTGTAAACCCACTTTGTACTCTAGTGATATGTCTTCTAAAATTCCTAAAGAACTCCATTGTGAAAATGTAATTCAAATTGCAACCATAACCATCACAAGTACCCCACCAAGGATCACAACCAATACTAAGACCAAGTTCCACTACCAACTGAGCACCACTCACTAATGTAACTCTACTTGCAATAACTACACTAAAGGAAATGGTGATTTGTAACCTTCTATCACAACACACACTCTCATAGTCTACAATCCATCACTTTCTACCTCATCAAAGAGAAATATAGGTAGTTTGATTGGTCATCACTCTAGACTCACTACCAAAAGCACATTAGAGCACCAAAATTGTAAAGTCAAGGCACTTCACACAAATGTGGTGCACAAATAAGAAGCAAAGAATGGAGAGGATCTAATAACAAGAAGTATAAACAAAACGCTCTATCTCATAATCAACACAGATTTACTCTACCATCATTTGGCAATTTCATATAATAGAAATGTCTACCTACTCCTAAGCTACGAGGATCCTTTCCTAGGAAAAATTATATGTGTATAGGTATCAGTCAGCCAATCACTAGGACAACAAGTGAAGGTGGACCAGCTAGAAGTGCACTAATGTAGGAACCAGAGATCTAGGGTTTAAACCCTACATGTACAATCTAGTAGGGTGGGCAAATTTTGCCAAATGGTGACCAAAAACTCATCTAAATTTGTTGCGTACAATCTAGAAGGGTGGGTAGATTTTGCCAAACTGTGACCAAAAACTCATCTAAATTAGTTGGCTTGCTGACCCATTGAAGCCTCTAAATGCCAAAATTTAGCTAAATGAGGCCTTTCTTCTTGCAAATTCAAACCCTCTCCAAATCTAGCCAAGCTCCAAATTTGGCAACACTCTCCAAATCTGGTCAAACTTCACCAAATTGAGCACTAGATAGGGCAATTTGGAGCAAATCTTACAACTTTGGGCAACCTCCACCAATTTGATGCACCTTCTCTACAATTGGCTGACCACCAAATCCCTTACTAACTCTCAACTTGATCCAAATTGAGAGGATGGGGATTTCTAATTTGAGGGGATAGGTTCCCACTTGATCAGCATGTTGGATTCTTGAGGGCCCTTGAATAAGTAAAGTAGTGCAGAGAGGAGCCTATTTAGAGCACTACTAGTACCATGGAATTGAAAAGCAAGAGCATTTGTTTGATGATAAGACTCCTGCAAAGTCATGCCTTCTTGGAAGGGTAGTACATGACTTAATGGTTATGGTATTTGGGGCAAAGTGGTCTTGGGGCCAAAGTAGACCATCACCTTCAAGAATCTCATTGGATACATTAATTGTGAGTGTTATTTTAATTATCTTTTTTTGTAGTGTGTGACTGTGGGTGATGCTACCCTCTTCTAGGAGTGGTTTTTGGCCAAGAGGTTCAGTAGGAAAAAGGAAATAGTAAATGAACTATAGTTAGTTACACCTTTCCTTCACTTTTAGTAATTTCTGACCTGTATCCTCATGGCAATAACCTATTCTTACCTCTTATACTGTTTGTATGTCAACATTGGGTTGTTACATGCTTTTCGGTGCCATTGCTGGGGATACACTCCTTGGAGTCGCTAGAAGTAAAGATAGGCAAGGCAATTCATGTCCTCTAGGGATTGAGTACAAAGGAAGTCCCAATGCCCTATGACATGAGAACCTACAAAATAAATCAGAAGTGTAAAATAGAGAAACATGAGAGCCTACAAAAGAAACCAAAAGTGTAAAACAAAGAAACGTACCACTAATGAGAGAAAACCTCAAGAAACATCCTGAGGTCTTAAGAGAAAATCAGTACTAGACCCAGAATTGACTCTTTGGCATAGATCCATCTTTGCAAGAGGAAGACATTGCAGTTGAGGACCATTTGTGAAAGTGGTCTCAACCTTCTGTCCCACTAATTGCTACCTCATGGATTTGGAGACTGAGGAGGACCACAGTCTAAATGGAGAAGAAGAGTTTTGTTGGGGAAATGTTGGAGAAGAGTCCTCTAAGTACCTTTATCATGCATACCAATTGTCTGCAGATACTGGGAAAGAATATTCATTGTTTATGCCCCAGGAACTTCCCACCAAAGATGTGGAGCACAAATTTCATTGGAATTTTGGCTTACAATTTGTGGCTAGGATGACTCCAAAGGATCCCACCCAAGTGCACACCCATCTTCATCCAACTACCAAGAAGAGTTCCATGGCCTATCCACAGATTGGGATCTATTTTGGTACCCACCTGCAAGGCAAGTGCCAATCCTAGTTTGGCCTCCATCCCTAATGGAATGACAAATCACACCCCCTTCATGCACCAAAGTTATCAACAATTCAAGAGAAGGGATGACAAAGAGGACCAAGATACATTCACAAAGGAGTTCAGAAAATAAATATCACCAACAGAGACAAATCGGAAGTAGATAGACTCCAAATTTTCTTAAGACCACTTCCAAAGAAAGTGAGGCCCAGTGTACACCCATGTGAGTTAGGATTCTGCAAATGTGGTAGACTTGCCATCAATTAAGAGTCAATTTCTTGAGTGCTTCTGAGTTCAGCTAATGAGCCAAAGGTCTTTGTCACACTCAACAATCTAGAACTAAAATGGAATGAGAAGATGAGGGACTACACCAAAAGGTTTCAAAGCCCCTTGAGCCAAATACCTAATCAGAGAACTGCATTGGGGTACTCTGATGCTCAAGCCATGGATTGGTTCATGGGAGGACCTCCAATTAAACATTGTGTGTTTATCAAGGAGCAAAACCAAGACACATTGGGCCAGGGCACCAAGTCAGCAGAACTGTACAAGTTAGCAAGAATAAATCCTTCAGCTAAATCATACCAGATTGGGATGAAGCAAAAGAATAGATCAGTCCAAAAGGCCCGCCTTAATTGGTGGAGTCATCAAGGAGGACTTTGTTCTCCAAAATGTTGTTTTTAGAAGGAGAGAGAGAGAGAACAAGAGAAAGGTGATAAACTTGAAGGCAAAAAGAAAATGCCATTCAAAAGACCTATGTAGATGGGAACAAAGCTAGAAGACCTCATCACGGAGTTCATAAAATTATAGTATAGATGGTGTGAGCAAGGGAGAGACGTAAGACCTCCTCATATATTTACCCAAATATTTGCTGCACCATTTGTGGAAGGCCAAGACATGTTAACACCAAATGCATGACTACTCATCCTTCTTCTTCTTCAGTGCACCAAGTGGATTGGGTACCTACATGGGAAGAACGGAAGACTACATAGAGAAGGTTCTGCGATTCAAGAAATACCCTTTGCACCCAACACCAAACCCCCTGTCCACCATTCCCAAATATGTACTTCGGGAATATGCTACCGGCTAACCCCAACAAAGAATTCTACCCTAGAAGCAAAACACTAGCCCGGGTATGTGCTACAACTGTGGAGTTCCCAAACATTGGTAGCAAAATTGCGCAAAGCCCAGAAGGCCAATCTGATCCGCTCTGTTGTGTGGCAATTGCAAAAGCCCGGTCATATTCTGGTAGAATGTCCTCAGCCCCTTGTCCCAAAGCCACGAATGCGGTTTGTTCCAAACTCCATTCTACCAAAATAGATATAGATGTACACTATGACACTTACGATGAACTGGAGGAAGGAGAAGCACTTCTCTCTGAAGACAATGGCTGGCCAGATCTGGAATTGAATTGGGTAGATACCTGTTCTAGTAAGAAGGCTGCAAGTAGCATCTCGTCTTAGGAGTCCTCCTCCCCAAAATCAAATTGAAAGAAGAAAAGAGTTTTCCCAAGGTATAGGCATGAGTACAGGTTAGAATTTTGCAATAGGATTGCAAGTGTTTCATCACCAAGTGTGTGCATTCGCACTTAATCAGGATGTTGGATTGCTGAGGGTTTTGAATAAGCACATTAGTGCAGAGAGGAGCATATTTGGTTAAAAGCGGTACTAGTACCACGGATTTCAAAGTTGTGCTTTCTCGGAAGGGTAGTACATGACTTAGCTCTCTTTGGTACAAGGTGAACCAATCACCTTATGAATATGATTTTAATTCTGTTTTTAGTGCAACATAGTGGGTGAAGCTATAGTCTTGGTAGTAGTTTTTGCTCGTAGTTTTTGCTTGGGGTTAAATAAGAAATAAAAATAAACTAATGATAAAAACAAAAAAAAACAAAAAAAACAAAAAAAATTAAAAATTAAAATATATAAATAAATTAATGATATTCGCATTCGCATTCGACATTCGCATCCTCTTGGGAGGGATCTGTTCTTAACATTTATACACACATTTCTTACATATTCATGGGTTATCATACATAGTTGAGTTATTCATACCAATACCATGACAAGTTATTCCCACCAAGACAATTCCAACACCCGTTGAAAACTTAAAAACTAACTGTAGGTATGTGACCGCAAGTACGGCCAGTCTCCTTATTTATCTGTCTTGAATACTTGGTGAATAGATTTCGATTCTCTATTGGAAGATTACATAATGTTGAAGTTGGGACGGGGAGGTCTTCTATCTATCTTCCCATGCTCTATGCTACCATACGGATTGCCTTCTCATGTTCGAAGCTATCATTTAAATTGCATGGAGATCTCCTACTCACCCTAAGCTTAGTCTACTGGCGTTCTCTTCTAAGGGCTGAAAAGCAGTTAGGAATAATCTTTATAGCAATTTGTCTCAACGCGGTTCTAGAAGCGGTGCAAGCTTTTAAACCCGAAATAACTGGTCTCTTCAATGCGTGGGAGGAACTTTCTAATAAACATAAGGAGTTAGAGCTGAATTATGGAGCCCTTGAAGCAAGGTAGAGTCATCTGCGCGGAGAAGTGTGCATTCAGATGGATATATTGTGTGAGAAACATCAGAAACGACAACCGGAGAATGGATCCTTGCGTAATGAAGGTAGAGAACTCCAGTCATTACATGTTCAGCGGGAATATGAGGGACGCTTCAGGACTATCATCAATGGCATGAGAAGCACTCCAAGACTGTCACTGTCACTGTCACTGACCAAGACTCCAAGACTGTCACTGTCGCTGTCCAACGTGAGAGACAGCCCGGACCGTCCTCGATCGGGGGAGTTGCAATCCAATTTTCTTACATTAACCGATTGTGAGAGGAATTCTGACAATCTAATTGCCATTCGTAACACAATTGATCCAGGAACTCCTGAGATTTGGGATCAGCTCGATTTCGATTTCCGGAACACACCTTTCAAACAGAAGCGCATTGATGAAAAGAATCTTGTGCATTTGAGTTGGCAATTTGAAGAAGCTGTTGAAATCATGAAAATTTCTGTAATTCGTTTGTCTAAGATTTTTACGAGTGTTTGGACAAGTCCGGATTAAAAACTGAACATCTGCTGAGCCGAATGCGTATGGGAAACACCTTCTTATCCAGGAAGAGACATTCAAGTACTTGCGCTATTAGATCGCATGTTCAGGCTCTTGTTTAAGGATTTGAAAGTTAGAGGTTCCAGACCCTGCTGAGTGACACAGATAAAGGGAGCTACCTCAATCACCTAAGAAAGAACAGGTACACCGGATCCAGAGTGCGCAGTATTCTGTAAGGAAAGGGTTTGAAGCTTTTCCCTCCGACATTCAAGACCTGATTGCTGCTGGAAGTCCTACAGGCTGGATTGAATACGTAGGAGGTCCACGTCTGACCTGTCTTCTTGAATGTTCGCAACGCTGTGTGGGTCCGGCATAAGATGGCCTTCGATTTCAATCTGCATGCCTCTGTCATCAGATAATAGAAGAACATGGATATCCATGTCAACCAGATGGACTTGGTGGTCAATTCGAAGATGACGGTAATCTGGTCGGGAAGGTGGGCTTCATGGTTCGCCCTGGATTTCAGCTGCGGGGGCCAATCACCTATGTTGAGGTGTATCCAGCAGGTAGGACTAAAAACTGACAATTCCTCAGTTTGATTAAAAGAGACCGATTGTGGCGCAAGCACACCACGAACAATTATCTTCTACAAGCGAGGATCAGCTTGTATAGTGTTCTCAGTTTCAAGGCGCTCAAGTTTCTGACTGGAAGCTCAAAACATGATCGTCATCAATACATGAAAATATGAAACGACGCAAGCTTTATAAGCGGATTCACCACGGTGTTTCACTGCTGGGCGCTGGGTAACTATTGGACTTAATGGAAGTACATTTGTTGTATAGTCTAATTTGTCGCATCACACAGGTGATTATTCTGTATGTTGAGCTACGGAAGTGAAAACTGCATGTATAGGAGAACACTAGAACTTCTAGATGTGCACACTTGCACGTTTATTGCTAGTGAAACTAATCTGCAAGGAACAAAGATTTATTTACTGGAAATCTTGTTTTAGATCGAAGAAGGAAAGAGCAGAAAATGGACTTGTTTCCCTTATGCCCTTTACCACGATAGTGAACAGGATGTCGCTGTTGTTCTCGGTTATGCCTAGTCTTCTCAAGGCAGCACCGCAACTGAATCGAATGTTGAGGGTCTGATACATTTCTGCATCCGTAGGGTTGGGAGTTGTTGACATATTCGCCACGGTGCTGGGAAGATGGGAGAAGGTACCCACATACTGCGCCATGGTCAATTTCGTCATTCTTGTGGCGCCAGGAAAATTGATGAACGCATCAAAGCGAACGTACATACTATGCGGTATTTTCACTCCCTCCAACACAATATCCTCCTGTAGCTGGTTGATATTTGGAACATCTTTTCCCACTAGATCATGCTTTGTAGGTGGCCTGCGATCAACCTTAAAGGTTGATGAGCCTCTTCCCAAAGTGTTGTTCACTCCGGGAATCACAACGCTGTAATTAGCCGGAATCAAGGGTATTGGATCAGGCTTTGGCTTGTAGTTGATCCACAAGTCATCAGCCGCCTTCACTTTAGTGTACTTGTATCCAAGCCGAGAGCTATCTAAAGAATCTCGAAGCGTAACAATCACGAGATTTTTGTTCTCATCGTAGAATGTGAACTCCGTGTTGAGAAAGTCCGGGTCTCTGTAATCGACTCTCTTCCTGTTTCCTGACTGCGTGATTGTATCTGGAAGAGTTTTCCAGACGTTCCACAGGCGGTCGACATTGGAGTGATGACTGAAGAAAATCGGATCCCTCGCAGCAAAGATGAAATTTCCCATGTCTTCATTGTCGGGATGTTCTGGGTCGTTTATCAATCCCGTCCACTCGTGTGCTGTGTTATGGAGGTTTTCTGATCCACCAGACTCGCCTGGAGTAACCCCTGCTGGAACAGTTGCCACTGAGTTGTCGGTGCCTGCTCTGTATGGTCCACCAAGGAAGTCTCTGCTGCTAACCTTCGTTACCACCTGGTTGTATATAATGTTCAGATTTTCTTCCTTGATCTCCTCGTCCGTCTTGTTCTGCAATCCTTGAGCTTCTAAAACACCGTTGTATCCCAAGGGCAAAATTTTTGGGGGCATGTGGTTAGGATTCCTGAACTCGTCTTGAAGGGCAGAATTGACAATGCGGACATTGTTGACGATGAAATTCGGAAGAAACATGGCTGGCATCTTGGCCGCTTCGGCATCGAGCTGATTATCCCAGTTCCAGAAAGGAAGGGCAAAGGATGGATCGTCGATCAAGTCTGCTAGAATTCTTTCGTGGAAGTAAAGGTACATCCTATGCCAAGGCAGAAACGTCCAACTGTAATGTAGTTGGAGAAGAACACCGGTTTCAGTACCTTGGGGACCAGGTACTCTTTGCTGTCTGAAGGCCTCATTGCAGAAAGAACAGTGAACTCTCCACTGGTTCAGGTAACTTCTGGGATCAGAGTCTGGCAGGGCTTTCATCCTTGTATAGGCTAAATTATACTTTCGCACATATGCGGGGTCTTTGGCTAGCACATGGGCAGGCTTTCTTTCTCTCGGGAAAAGAGTTGATAAAGGACTTGGCAATCTCCACCTGATAGGAGGTCTCGTGGGAGCTGGAAGACAACAATGTAAGGGAGCTCCTTTAAGGACGGGAACAGGCTTACAGAAACCAAGGCTGGAAGCCAATACTGGATCTGCTCTCGCATCCTCCACACAGAGGAGGAAAGCGAGTACAAATGCGCATTGAGAGGCCACTCTCACAACCTGTTGAACAGTCTGAGTGGCACTACCACGTCTCTGGCGTTCTCCCATAAGTAGAGTTTTGGAATTGCCTTTCCTTGGAGAAAGTCTGGTCGTCCGAGTTGTGAGTAGTTGCAAGGTGTGGTATCCTGATCCTCCCTCCATGTTCTCCTCGTAGGAAGAAATCTCTCACAATTCTGTTAGCATGACAATGCCCACTCTTAGTCAAGAGGTCTATCTTTCGAACAAAGATATGTTTTCTTTGGGGGCATATATTCTGTAGAAGAAACCCCCTCCCTAGTTGAAGTTTCAAAACTGGAGTACTTGCCTCCGTTAGTAACATAAATTTAAGAAGTTTCTATACTTAAGTGAAATTTCACGTCATTAGACAGAGCCTGAAGGAAAGTAGGACACTGCATTAAACCAGAACTTGAATAAGCGCAGAAAGGAAAATACATCCTTTGTCACGACTCGATTGGACATGAACATCACACCTGGCACAGGGATTTGTAAGAAGCTGCAGAGGATTTATCTGCACGGGAGGCCTAGGTTAGATCAATTAGGCCATCACGGTTCCAATCTTTTCTTCTGGATCTTAAAGTTGACGAGTCCGTAAGCGTGAAGTACCTTCTCACTGTTTGGAAACAGCAGTCGTTGGCGCCCGTATCACTAGCAGAACTGCTCACAAACAAGGTGGCTCTACAGAGCCAGTCGCTTGTTTGGATTCAAGTCCAAGATCCAGATGCGAATTGGATTAGGATGTCGCCTATTTATAAGGTACCCTGGCCTCCTCAAGCCTTTCGGTAATTTTACTACAGAGCAGTTGAACCAATCGGAATGAAACATTACTGGAACTTCTGAATCAGTGAAGACAGAGCAACAAAGCAATTCCGTTAGTTCCGCGTTGTCACTGTGCTAGTTCGTGCACTTTAGAAAACCTGGTCAACAATCTTCAGGACTATCAGCCTCTAGTATTGCAGGTTGATCTTCAGATGAACATCCAGATACCGGGGAGGAGGATCGTGTGGACGATACGTAGTTATCCTCCTGGAGAGGATAACTAGATGAAGAAACGTGAATCGTGAGGACATAGTTATTCTCTCCAGGAGGATAACTACGCCCTCACGATTCACGTTTCTTCATCCAATTTGATCAGCTGACAATATATATTTCAGTTCACAGTTTGCTGCTTTTCTTGTGTCAGCGTTCCTGTATCACCTGGATTGAGAAGCTGAATTCGAAGTAGCATAGTTTTTTAGTGTTGATGTGGTCAATCTGTAGGCTGATACTGCAAAGCCAGTTTTGAAAAAACTGAAGTCTAGTAGCGGCCGAGAAAGTGAATATAGGCATGTTTGATGCTTAGAGGTTTGTGATAACAAATGCAGCTCTACCCGTTGAAATTTTGGAGGAAATTTGGATCAGGGCCGAACCATCAAGTTCAAAATTAATAATTCAACGAGACCGACGTTCATGCATAGAGTTTTTATCCTGAATCTTGAAGAAGTGTGAGACATCAAAGGAAACTTTACACCTTGCTGATTCCACTAGCCTTACTCTCAGGAGCAAAGTATTCCAAGACTTCTGTTTGCTGCTGCTTTTGGTCGGGACATTTTAAACCTCCCTGCTGATTTGGGCTGGAAATATAAGTCATATACACTCGCCTGATCCTCTTAGTTTCGATTTTATCGTTAACGTCACATCTTTTTGTCTTTTCCTTTCCACGGCACATCTCAGTGAACGACAGGGATGATTTACCTCTACTACTGTTAAATTGTTTCAGCACCGGACTTTGGTCCTGAGTTGTTAAAAAAACGGGGAGTAATTAGTGTGGAGGCTCGTTGAAATAATCAATGATGCACGTCCTCTGAAGGAACCAAGTCGGAATGCACGAACGAAGCAACGTACGTACATTAGCAGATAAGGCTGTAAGCTAGTTGTTGACCTTCAATAATGCTGCTATGGTCAATACCTTCAATAATGCTGCTATGGTCAATGCGAGCGCATTCTCTCTTAAATGTGGATGTTGCCTTCAAACACTAAGTTCTATCTAAACAGTACATGAAAATACGCTCAATTGGATCAAGCTCATGAAGATGTTTCCCACAACACTAACTTGCTTGTCACTTTAATCACGTAGAGATCCTTGTCTTGAAAAATACAAAGTACTATCGTTAGCAAATCACGTCATGTTGGAACAAATTAAACACATTTTGGAATATGCTTTCCTTCAAATACTGATAAAGCAGAATGGACACGCGAACAGAGTACTCTCTAGAGTAGTAGTCACACTGTAGATGTCCAGCAATAGCACCCGGCCCTAACTTATTTCGTCTCGGAGTGTCACCAAATTACATCGACGGGTAAAACTAGATATATCTGGACACGCCCATATTGCAGCGGGGACTTGCGTGTTTTAAGCTCAGTCTTAACTCTCGTGTTTTTCCATTATCAGTTCCTGCAGTTAAGCACTCCTTTTCCTCGCCATCTTTCCTTATCTCCTGCTTGCGCCGAAGCCTTTACTGCTTAGAAGACTGCAGAAACGTTCAAATGTATACATTGAGGTGAGATCCACCTTATTCATCCACCTTATTCAGTTTCACTACAAGTTATTCATCCATCCGTGGCTACTGAGATCGGTATATGAACTTGCTGCTCGTCATGAGCTCTGAGGATTACAATTTTGCATACATCCTAATCCTAGGCAGTTTGATGCAGGTGGCAAGCTGCTTGCTTTCGCAGTTTAGATTTAATCTATTTATTTGTTCTTCGAGATGTGTACGCAGAAGTTGTCTTCAAAGAACTTGCAAAAGCTTATCGTCATATGGTTGAAACAGCGCATAGCCACCAGTGAGGAGATGGGAGATGTATAACTAGTACACATATATAAACAACGTGGGTATAGAGCCCCTGGAGCCAGAACTGACGGCATCAAGCCCAAAGAGGTTATAATTTTGTAAAAGAGATCATTGCATGTGTGCCGATTCAATCTTTTCTCTCCGAATATAAAGTGAACACCCATGACGGCTTCTGGCTTCCTCAATTAACCGATAATGAATTTGTCCACCCTCATGAGAGGCTCGAGAAAGAAGAGTTATATCAAAGAATCTCAATATCTGGATCACGTCTCCTGTAATTCTTTGTTATGCACATCAACACTACGGGTAGAATAGATTGTGGCACTCAATTATAACAACCAGATTAAAAATTCCAATCATCCTGTCGACCAAAACAGTTCAGTTTCGCGGCTGGAGCTATATAGTGCCCCGGATTCCAGTAATCATTTCTCAACTTCCAGCCAAGAACGGTAAAGCCACTTGAGGATGTTGCAAGTAAACTGCACGGCAAGCACCGCTAGGAAATGTACTTTCTAATCAACATGAGCATCTGTAGGTAAAGCAAGCAACATTCACCATCAACAGATAATTGAACCTACAATACCTTCAAAGTCCAGACTCATGTTGAAAAACTTGAAGTTATGTGCTGACAACTTGGAAGATACATGACATGACGTATACAGGACCCACAATGATGGTCAAACTGAACCTTCTTGAGAACAGTTATGGCGGTCGAGACATCCACAGACACTAGTACTGTACTAGTAGAGTGAAAAGTGTACCAGACGGACAAGAAACTGTACCTCTGATACCTCGAGATCCAAACCCTCTCCGAGAAAGCTCGTCAGACGATTAACGCTCACTGTATTGGTATGAATACAGCTGTACTGGCGGGCATAAAAGACTACTGGAAGTCTTGCTTGATATTCTGCCTCTCACTCTCTTGAGGACAATCGGCAAGTTCGTGGCGTAGTCGAAGATGACCAGTCTTTTCAACGAAGCGTTTATGGAATAACCAAATGCTAACGATTCGGAACTTCTTGTCGTCGTATTCTTCACTTTCAGCAACTATAACGCTCAATTTCTCCGGGAAGATAGGTGAACGTGCCTACGTACTCGGACATGTGCAAATATGTCTTCCTGTTAGCTTTCGGATATTTGACGAAGAGATCGAACCGGATGTACAATGACTGGAGAATCTTGACTTTCTCGAGTAGGATGTACTCTTGTAGCTAATCCACATGTTGGACCTCCTTTCGTTTGAGATCCTTCTTCGTAGCACTACAAACAACCTTGTGGGTGGTAGGACCTTTCCCAATGGAATTGTTGCCAGAAGGACTTAGTTCATGAACTGGGCTCGAAGGCTTTGGTTAATCCTTTGAAGGCAAGGGCTCGTAATTGATCCACAAATTGTCGAACTCCAACATGTCGGTGTATTCGTATCCTAGTTTTGAACTGTCGAGTAAATCCCCAAGCTTAACAATTACCATGTCCCCGTTCTCGTCAAAAGTTGTGGACTCGGTTTCAAGGAAATCCCTTGCAGTATGATCAGTTTTCTTCCTCCTTCCGGATTCGGTGATCTATTACCATGTCCCCGTTCTCGTCAAATATTGTGGACTCGGTTTAAAGGGAATCCCTTGCAGTATAGTCAGTTTTCTTCCTCCTTCCTGATTCGGTGATCTTGTCCGGGATTGTTGTCCACACGTCCAACAGATGGTGGACACTCGAGTGATGGTTGAAGAAGATGGGGTCACGAGCTGCGTAGATGAAATTTCCCTTGTCTTCGTCGAAGGATAGGCATGGTCGTTGATCAATCCCATCCAGCCGTGCGCAACATTGTGCATATTTTCGGGTCCACCAGACTCTCCGGGAACTTCACCATGTGTTGTCCAGCTGCAATGGACCTGATGCAAAACTCTAGCTTCTGGGCCGAAAGGAGTAGGGGTCCTTCGCAATCTTCGTTGCAAAAAGAGCAGTGAACCCTCCGTTAGTTGAGCAAGATCTGGGTTCACTGTCCGGAAGAGCTTTTATCCTTGCGTAAGCCAAGTTGTATTGCCGGACGTACACGGGGTCCTTTGCTGTTACATGTGCGGGCAGAGGAGCACCGCTACCAGACTTGCAGGAAGGAAACTTAATGAAGACAGCACTGGAGTGGCTCTCTTTCTAACACTAAACTGGTGTACAGGGACCAAGATTAGAAGTGAGAACTGGCTCTGCGCTCCGGTGTGATACTCGAAACCGAACTCAAGTGCACACACGTAAGAGACATAAGAATCCGCAAAGCATCTTAGTTGCATTGTCCCTTCCCGGGCATTTGTAGTGGAGAGTGATGGGCCGGGAATCTTTTCCATGTGTGAAGGTGACATCCATCCGAGGACTGACATGCTGGCAATTCACATGCGTAGAGGACGAGGAATCACCTGCTCCCTAACCACTAACTGCCACCAGGGATCTCGACTATAAATTGGGCAGACGGGCCCCACTTTCCAGCGAGCGTTGTGCACTTGTAGTAAAGAGGCGACCGCGTAGAAAAAACGAAGGATGGGAAGACCCCATCAAGCCGCACAAGGGAGTGAAAAAAAAGGTAAAATGGGGCAATAATTTGTGCACTTGTAGTTGATAGCTTATAAACCTTTTGTCATCTTATAGATGAGCAAGAACCTTCAGCATTCCCCCTTGGTACTTCAGAGTGATACTTGGCATTTGAAGTAATTCAGCCTTAGCATTTGCCTTTCTCCCATCCAGATAGGAAATATAGTGTTTTCACACAGAACCTACAAGCAGGTCCTGGAGGCAAATCTTAGGACCCGTTTTGTGAACAGAAGTGCCATATATTATAGGACTGAATTAATCTAGAACAAACATATGGGAAACTGCTCTGGAATTGGGAGTTGAGAAACTTCACAATCATCCAAGAAATGAAGGGAAGAGAGGGAGAACTATAGAGGGACTGACAATTGGACACAGGAGCAATGATGCTTGATACTACATTCTCTGATAAGAAACTGACTGAGGAGATAAAGGCCACATTCAATGACAAGAGGTTAAAGAGCAAAGGGTAGAGTGTATCTAGCTACAAAGGCATTGCAAGAAAAGCCATTGTAGAGGCACTTAGGAAATTATTCAAGCCCAAGCAAAAGACCTATTTAACCAACAGTCAGATAATTTTCTTTGAATACATGTACTCAAGCAAGCCAATTGATTTGGCCAACATGTTCTATCGATAGCACATAACCTTGCACTAAGACTTTGAGGAGGATGGATGTGCTACATATCTTGCTCTATTTGCCATTTACTTTTACATGGGAACTAACATATTGACAAGGCAGGAAAGGAAGAGATTCTCGACTCACTTGCATTCTACAGGTTATTTTGAAGACCAAATTGAAGGAAGTACACTAATCTAGAATTATCAAGATGTTGATGCCAAATTTGCAAAAACTGGACATTTTGTGCCAGTGAACAAGGAGCTCTCTGCCAAAAGGGATCACCAAAAGAAAGGATAGTACTTTGAAGAAGTAGCACAAGTAAGCAAAGAAGCTGAGGTCCAACACCCAAGTGGTAGATTTATCCTCATAGGAGGGAGAAGCAAAAGATACAAAGGAGTACAATGAAGACAAAGACAAAGAAGAACAAAGGTCTTTCACCCTGCAAGCATCAGTATCCACATCAAAAGACATAGGATATGAGTGGCAATGGGAAGATGCACTGTCTTCTCCAAATCTGGAGGATCAAGAATTGGAGGAGTGCCATGTAGGACCAAAGGAAGATATCCAAGAGATGATTGTACCAAGAAATCAAGCATCCCTCAGCCCCATTCAAGAAGAAGGAGAATGAGAAGAAGAACAACATTAGAAGTGCTTGCTTGACAGACAAGGAACTTTGGCCCAAAGAGCAATATGATGCCAAAGTACTGCGTCCAGAGGATGATCAAATTACTGACCATGTGGAAGAAGAAGAAATAGATGTAGAGGCCAATGTCACAATTTGTACACCAGTTGTGTAGACTAACCTTGAGGAAGGATAGGTGCATTCAGCGCCAGTACCTATAAAGGAAAGCACTAACTTTGTCATTCACTCAATATGAGCAATAATGCAATTGATGGAGATCCTATTGCCCAAGTACCAAGCCAAATATCTTGACATTGTGGATTACACCACACTGGTCCAAAATATACACAAGCAGATCTATGCTAGGAAGGCCAAGGAGGATTGTGTCAAATAAGAGGTGACCAAGGTAAGAGACCTGTACAAAGAAGAGGCCAAGAAGGTTAATTCCTTGGTGCAGGAGAATCATGACATCAAGAAATGGAGTGCCACCATAGAGGCGGATTGTTATCATAAGGCCAAAGAGAATCAAAAATTGCAAGGAGAGCTGAGTGCACTCCAACTTGAGTACAAACAGAGGTAAGTAAACTATGAATGCCAATTTCATAATAAAGATAGAGATTTGGATAGAGATAAAGAATGCACAAGATAGAGATAAAGATAGCACAAGACAAGATCAAGAATGAAAAAAAGAATAAACAAAACAACTATATAGATACCTTAGAGGCAAATTTAGTCCATCACCATCAACAATTCAGGCCAAAGGCTTGTCACCAAAAGGAAGTCCTTCAAAGATGTAAGTACTCCAAGTAGGACATTAGAATCTGCACTTGATATTGTATATTTCACACAAAATTCACTTGGAATTGTATAGGCCTTTGGAGTTGTATATACCAAGGGGTGTAGATAATGAGAAGACGTGACACTTTCTCTGACATGTTTAAGGCGCCTTATCACCTTTTAGGTGATTAGTAAGGTCTTCCAAAGTGTGGAAGATAACATTCATAAAAAGTGGAAATTTTGCAAATTTGAAATGACTGAAAAGAAAAATTCAAAAGCAGACCACCTTTTACATTTAGATTAGAGAAAAATCAGTACTAAGCTGAATGATCAATGATCATTTGGTGCATAAGTTACCATGTGGTATGAACTCTTCAAAATGGATGGCCTTATTGGTAGCACTCTTGCTTCTCAAGAAAACTGCTTCATCGGATGCTAAGGCAAACCTTTTGCATCTAATGTTAGACATAGTTTGCAAGTCTCTGCTCGCCATGTCTATAGCTCAAACCATGTTTTGGAGAAAGGCATATGGTTCTCATGATGATATGAAGTTGTACTTATGCCATATGAAAGAAAAAAAGTGAACAAGGATCACTAAATCTGTAATTTTTGCTTGAAAGAACAAAGAGTATAATATGAAATTGTACTTAGACATATAAAGGAAAAAAAGTGAGTAACAATCAATGATTCTACAGTTCTTGCTTGAAAATTGGAATGATAACAATTAGGATGAATGAGTAAGGATCATTGAGTGATATCTTATAAAGGTACAAGAACTTTAGCCTTTCTAAGGTAATAAAACAAATATACCCCAAACATGGAAGATAAGAGGGGATTACTATCACTTCATGTGGAAAATTCAAAAAGCTTAAAAAGTGGAAATCCAATGCAAAAAGCAGAATCCCACTCTTTGGAAGACCTCAATGATTAGGATAAGATAGGATTAGGATCCTAACTATGTGATGTACATTAAAGTTCAAGATTCTCAAGAGGTCCACTTAAGCTATTGTTCCCTTTGGCTCAAAACCAAAAAGGTACTTAAGGCTTAGGCCCAAAGGCTCTCATGTTTTTTTTTCCATACTTTGATTATAATAAAGAAGACTTTCAGTTATTCACAAGCTGAGTCTTTCACTTTTATGTATTATTGAATGTCCATGTAGAGTAGAGGTGAAAAGTTTCACAATAAGGTCAGAAGTGTTAAGTATGGAGTCTGACTATTACAAGAATGCTCTAGGGATAATTATCACAAGAATTCTAAAGAGTAAGTACAAGACAGATCTTTAATAGGAGTGTAGAAGTGTAAGTACATGATAGATCTTCACATTACATGTTTCCATTTATGAGAGTAAACAGAAAGACGGTTTGTATTAGGACCCATATCTTTGTGAATACAAATGAAAATGACGTATATCTTATTTCATTAGGAGTTTCTTCTCAAGTGCTTTCCATAGACACCAAGATCATGGAAAAAAAATTATGCTCTCTTGAAGTTCAAAATAAATGTGTCTCATGAGAGCTATGGGATTCCATTGCAAGAGTTGTGAGCATCGTGACTACAGGCATGCTCTTGCATGAGTGACCATGGGACCCATGAGAAGGCTACTTGCAACTATTAGAACTAAGTGACATGACATGTATCAATTGGTACCAAACTATTTAGGGTTTAGATATGGGATCAATCTGCACCACACATTCCAAAACTAGATAAGGGTCTCTAAGTGCAAGAGTATAAATAGTGTAAGTGTTGGTAATTAGTTGTGATTTCAAAAGTTCTTGATCTACAATTCAAGAGTAAAATAAAAATCTTATCCATTTGTGGGTGTAGGCAAATGTTGGCCAAACCACATGAAATTTGGCTAAATTTCTATGCATTTTTTCCCTTGACCACATTGATGATTGAATTTTGCTCCATTGCATAGCCAATTTGGATTTTAGTTGCGCTCTCAAATTCCTAATTGCAAGTTTTCTCCCAAAAGATGGTATTAGAGCATTGTTTCTTTGGAGAGAGAACTAAAAAATGACAATAGATGGGAAAGTCAAAATTGACAAGTTCACTAGCAACCAATTTGGATTTTGGAAGATGTAGATTGAAGACTATCTGTATCAAAAGAAATTACACCTACTTCTTGAGGCAGAAAAGCTATAAGAGATCAAAGAAGTTGAGTGGGAGCTTTAGATCAACAAGCCTTGGGTGTGGTCCGATTGACACTAGCAAGACATGTATGGTACCCACATGTTTTTCTGGCAGTTTTTAGAGTATGGAGTGATATTTGGAGCGGAAGGTTAGATGTAGGAAATTGGTGGATTTGGATCCAAAGAAGGAAATCTGATCTGACTTAACGAAGTAGACTTCATATTAGAGTGAAACATGACTTACATTGGATTTGGAAGGATGGAAGATCCAAAGTGAGTATACTTTGCATTGGGTTGAAGACACCCAATCTTCTACTACAAACTTGACTTATGCTATACTAACTAGGAATGGATGCCCATCACAAATGGCTACCTTGTGCAAGGCTATATTCAAAAGTGATAGGAGTAAACATGCATTAGGTGTGAATTTTGACTAAATTTTGACTGAAGATTGACTGCAACTGAGAGAAGTATAACATTGAGACTTGGCAGATGGAATTTTGCAATGCTAAATCAAGTTTGCTCTATTAATTCATCTAGTCTACTGAATTTGGATAGAGTTGCAGGTCAAGTCGTTGGGTTGTTGTATGGAAAACTAAGTGAGGAAGAGCGAGTCAAGATGCCTTGGCAGGTTTTTGCCATCTTGGTCAGAAATCCCATCATTTGAAGAGTAGATATGATAGAAAGATTCAAAGTACTAAGCCTACTCCAAACTATTTTCCTTGCATGGAATTGGAATCTAAGTTTTCTAAGGTTCATGACTAAGAGAGTTGTAAGTAGTTGTGAGGTTGGTCTGAGTGCAGAGGAGAAGAGAGGAAACCTTATGCATTGGACTAAAGTTAATTGGAGGTTGTGTTGGGGAACAATGCAGGAGAGCCCACGAGGGTTACCATTGATCAAAAGTGTGATGCCTAAGAGGAAATGGAGGAGTTGAAGGCCTTGTTCAATGAGCCCAAGAAGAAGAACAGGTACAAGGTGGATACTTATGTAGACCCCATGAGGTGAATTATCATTGGAGCAATGATGGTGATGATGAAGCTAGAGTGCACCACATACGTGACAAAGCAGCAAGTTGTGTTCTTCCACATGTTGTTCGCAAGAGCGAGTGTGAATTGGGCAGGTTGTTTCTACCAATGAATGAAGTAAATGGTGGGGCAGTGGAGGAGGGATCTACTAGCACATTACCTTGTGCCATTGTGGCTCTTTTTATTTGGGTTTGAACCTACTCACACCCAAAGAATGGTAGAGTATGGTGGCTTACTTTCATTTGGACTTACAATGAGGCATGGATCTAGAAGAAACACATTACATGGCAGATGTGAGGGAGAATGACCACTACCTTTTCAGAATGGGATGAGAGAAGGTAATGTCAGCACCAGTCCCAAAGCCAAAGAAGCAAACTCAACCCAAGGATACCATGTCCCCGGCAAAGACAAGGACAGTTAGAAGATTGAACCCGAGCTGAGCCGAAGCAATGGTGAACTTGTCTTTGGGGGCAGAAGGTGAAGAAGCCAACTAAAATTTGGAACTGGAAGAGGAGGAGCTTACCTTCAAGAGTTGGGAGTCGGGTAGTGGAAGTGAAGGTGAGCTTGAAGGATAACAAGATGTTGGGAGTGCTAACAATGACGGATTGGATTAGGAGCTCCTAAAAAAAATTAAGCAGATGGAGGTTGTGATGTTTTTTGCATGGATCTGCCAAAGGACAATATTCCAGAAGAGTTGGAAGAGGAACTGAGAATGGTGTTCCAACATAGAACTTGATCACATCAAACCAAGAATACAGGTCACGTCAGGCTGAGCATAACCAAGGAGGAGAGCTCTAAAGGAATTTGATTGGCTATAAGGAGATTGCAACTTTGGACTAAAGTACAGATGGTTGTGTCCAAAGAAGAAGGAGGAAAAGAGGTTTTGTAAGTAGAGTCACTTTGTATCTGCAACATAGTAGAAAGCAGTTGTAATAGGTAAGTAGTTTTTAGGTAGTTTTTGTAACTTCCAAGTGATCTGACTATTTAGAGTAGTCATTTGGAATGTCTCGTTTTCAATAATGAGCAAAAGATGCTTAAAGCAAAGTGTTGATGAAGTGCTTGTTATTTTGCTTAATTCAGAGTATCAGCTGAATGCCTTTGTCTATGAGTGTGTGAAGAAATTTGGATTGCAATTGACAGGTTATTAGATATTGGATTCTATAATTCTGCATTCCATTCTATGTATTTGATCTTGAGTGGAGTGCATCCAAAGCAATACCTTGACAGATCTATGAGAATTTTAGTATTGTCAATATTTATCATTTGTAGTTGCAGAGGAGAAGTTGATGCAAAGGGATTTTGAACTGGGAAGTTTTACCTTCAATAGAGGGGTGGAATACAATTCCCAAGTGGAGTCACTTCATGGCAAATTAGTCATCTTTGTATCACATGAATCATCATAATTGATGTCAATTTGGATTATAACTGAAGAATTATGATTTTAAGTGATAGTTATTTGTGGCAACACCTCTCATTAGAGTTTGCTACTCTCTTCTAGGTGTTGTTTCTGCCCCAAGAGTTTAAAGATGTAATCAACAAAACTACCAAGTTAATTTCATTTTGTATTTGAACATTCTTCACCTGTATCTCAATGGGAACAAACAATTATTCACACATTACTACAAAAGTGATATATGTTGGATTTTCATAACATGTTTCATATAACATTGTACACAAGAAGGCCACTCATAGGTTGATTAAGGCATTGCCAAATGTGTCTGAGAAACCTTCAGCCTCAAATAAGGTATTGTTGATTTGCCCATTGATGAACACAAGGATGAAAGAAGGATCATCAGTTCAAGACCACATGAATGATTTTAACTCAATCATTTCAAGATTGGAATTTGTGAGAATCAACTTGATAATGAAGTTTAAGCACTATAGCTACTAACATCATAACTTGAAAATTGGGGAGCAATAGTGACAATAGTGAGTAGTTCCTCAAGATCAAGTGCTCTTAAGTTTGAGATTATACAAGACTTGATTCTCAATGAAGACATTTGCCAACAATCATATCAAAATTGTTGACTGCGGTGCTATTTGCTGAGAGCAAAGGCAAAAGACCACAACAAGGTCAAAGTTAGAGAAGGTAAATCAAAGTCAAGAAAGAGAAGTGAGTCAATAAGCCATGTGGAAATACACAAATAAATTGTGTGCTTGTTCGTCGGGTGGAAGTAACTCCGAGCTGATGATGAGTGTTGCGGGAACCTTATGCAGTGTAGCCATACATGAAGATGGGCGGAGGAGAATTGGAGAAATACCGGGGTCCATCTCAAAACTCCTTAAGTTCTTCTTGGAACAAGATGGGAGTGTGGAGTTTCAATGCCAAGTGGTCCAAACTCTGCGGAATTTGGCTACTTATGAGGCCAATGCCACGCAGATTCTAGGATGCCCCGGTTCTCTAGAGGCACTATTGGATGGTTTGTCGGGCGGAAGTAACTCTGAGCTGATGACAAATGTGGCAGGGACCCTAGGCAGTGTAGCCATACATGAAGATGAATTGCAATAGTTTGGTTAGTTTGGGAATTAGTGTAAAAGACAAAAGGAGGAGAACTTTGTGAACATAGTAATGGAACAAGAGCATGCACTTGTTTAAATGTGCAGTGTCCCTTAGAATCTTGGGTGATATTCTGGTGCATCATTTCACTCTACCCTATATAAAGAGTTGATGCACAACTTTGTTGTAGGAAACCTTGGAAGATTCACCTTGTTTACAATAAACCCTTGTTTATCATGTGAAAATTTAATGTGAACTCGAAAAACTCTTCAAGGTCAGTATGGATATTGATAAATTTTAGATATGCTCCTAGACTAAAGAGGAATTTGATTTCCATAGTTAGTTACATGAGGAAGGATATCAAACATCCTTTGAAAGTGGTTAGTGGAAGGTTACTCAAGGAGAACTAATTTTGGCACAAGGACAAAAGGTTGGAACCATGTATGTTATAGAAAACTCATACCATCTGATGATAGTTGTAGATATAATCAATCCTTTGAGCTTATGGCACCAAAGATTTGGTCACATGAGTGAGAATAGTACGAAGGAGTTAGTTGCCAATCATAGGATCCCAGAGTTGAAGAATGTTCAACTTGGCTTTTGTGAACCATGTACTTTAGGAAAGCAAAAGTGGGTTACTTTCACAAAGGCCACAAGAGTACCAATACCAAGAAAGCTAGAGTTAATACATTTGGATGTGTATGGCCCAATTTCAGTTGAGTCACTTGGAAGATCTCACTACTATTGTAAAAGACCAAGATTGAGGAGAGAAATAGGAGAATGGAAGCTCACATTGGGATGTTAGAATGAGGGAAAACTTCAAATGCCTAGCATGAGCCTTGGCTTTGGTATTTATAGGTAGCATACAAGGCCCTTGAGAAGCTTCAAGAAGCTTCCTTGAGCCGCTTTCTTAGAGTGCAAACCAAGTCAACTAGGAAGCTCCTCAAGGAGCTTCCTTCTAGAAGCTACCTACTTGGCATGCAAGCTAAGCTAGTTGGAAGCTTCTAGAAGCTACTTACTTGAGGTGCAAGCTAAGCTAGCCGGGAAGCTTCCCAAGAAGCTTCCTAGATACTTCCAGAATATTCTAGGCTAATTTTTCTTATTTGCTATTTTGTTAGCCCTACTAACTTTGTCGCTAAACTTCATATTGTTACATATTCCCCCACCGCTAGTTGGTAACGTCCTTGTTGCTAGTGAAGCTTCAAAGTCCTAGATGGCAGTTTGTGCATTTTAGAGGTGAAAGAGAGGTTCCAATGTGGCATCATGAAGGGGATACCCTTTCCAAAGGACCTTGTACTCTGTATATTGTCAATGGCCTTGTTGAATATGGTGAAATGCGAGGAGACGATCAACTTTGTACTCCTCATGATCATTGATAGAGACAAGAGGAGGGGGAAGTTAGATTCAAGAGGAAAAGGAAGAGGGGTTAGAAACAAAGGGTTTCAACTTGGAAACATGAAAGATAGGATAGATACGCATGTGACAAGGCAAGGTAAGTTGATAAGCAATAGGAGAGACAATTTAGATGACATCAAAAGGTCCTATCTAATTAGGGGCAAGTTTACAAACTTAGGTATCAAGTGGGAGAGGGAGGTTACTAGAAGATAACATGACTTTATCACCAACTTCAAAGGTGAGATCACGACAATGGTGGTCCGCATATTCTTTTTGACGATTTTGAGCAACAAGGAGGTGAGATTTGGGTTGTTGGAGAGATTGGGATATAGTGATCAAGAATGTTGAAGTATGAGGAACTTGAGATGGAGGGGGAGCAAAAAGAGAATCTGGAACAAGTGGATCTTGGCCAAAATTGAGAAAGAAGGGAGAAAATCTGGTGCTTGCGTGTTTGGAATTGTTGTAGGCAAATTCTACAACTGCAAGATATTCATCCCAATTGGTATGGTGGATATTGATGAAGACACGCAACATATCTTCCAATGTACAATTTGCATGTTTGGTTTGCCCAACAGTTTGAGGGTGATAGGCCATGGACAAAGCAAGCTTGGTGCCGAGTATCTAGAAGAGAGCTTGCCAAAACTTCCTAGTAAATCAAAGATCACGGTCGGAGATGAGTACACATGGCATCCTATGATGCTTAAAGACATTGTCAAAGTAGATTTGCACTAAGGTTGGAGCATCCACGGTATCTTAGGTTGATGCAAAGTGGATTTGCTTACTAAGCTTATCCACAAACACCATGATTGTTGTGTGTCCTTGCTTTGTCTTGGGCAAGGATGTGATGAGATCCAAGCTCACATGCTCCCATTGAGTGGATGGAATGGCAAGTGGTTGAGGGAGTCCACTCGGCTTCTACTTGTTGCCCTTGTTGCATTAGCAGTTCTCACATGATCGGACAAATTCTTGAACATCTCATGTCATGTTGGGCCACCACCATTAGCATTGGGGGATACCCAAGGTCTTTTCTACACCCATGTGACCAGCTATGGGTAAATCATGGGCTTCTTGAAGACGCACAAGTCAAAGATCACCTTTGGCTAGAACATAGATACGGTCCTCATGGAATAGAAGGCTCTCCTTGATGGAGAAGGTGTTGTACTCCTTGTCACATGCCGTAAAGTGACCATGTATCATTTGAAACAAAGGATCTTGTTGTAGAGCTAATTGAAACTTGTTTTGGACCTTGGAGTCAATTGACACCATCTTAATTGCCGTTGTGATGAGAAGAAGAGATTTCAAATTAGGTCATTGTGATAAAGCATCAAGGATGATGTGGAACTGACCTAGTTTTTACCCAAGTTTGATGTCAAACAATTGGAGTTGTTCCTCCCATCGATGGTGTTGACTCTTCATGTGTTCCAAGTGTAAGGTCTACAACAATAGTTTGTGATCAGTTTGCATGATCACTTCTTTCCCCAAGAGATAATGCCTCAATACCTTGGTGGCATATACCATTGCAAGTTGTTCTTGAGTTCTTGAGCAGAGTAGTTTCTTTCAGCTGTATTGAGTCGGCAAGACACAAAGGCAATGGGATGTAGTCCATCTGGGAATTCTTGTTGCAACATGGCTCCAATTGCAAAGTTAGAAGCATCAAAATCAACCACATAGGGTAGCTGAGGATCATATGGTTGAAGACACCATATGTTTCAACTTCTGGAATGCTTCTTTGTGCTTGGTGGCCCACTAGAAGCTTGAGTCCTTCTCCAAGAGGTCAGTCAATGGTGCAGTCACATGAGCATAATAATGGATGAACTATCGGTAAAAACTGGCTAGTCCATTAAATGCCCTTACTTATGTAGCATCCTTTGGAGTAGGCCAATCAGTAATGGCCTTGGTTTTCTACTCTTTCATCTTGATCCCCTCTAATGGGATCTTGTGCCCCAAGAAGGTAGCTTCCTTTTGCCAAAAGGCACACTTTGACTTCTTATAGTAAAATTTCCATTGTTGTAGTCATCTTAGGACTTCTCGCACATGATTCACGTGTTCTGCCTCTATCTTGCTATAGATTAAGATATCATCCAAGAACACCACTACGTACCAATCCAATAGTCCAACCAATACCCGATGTATCTGATTCATGAAGACTATTGGAGCATTAGTGAGCCCGAAAGATAGAACTCTCCACTCAAAATGCCCATACCTTGTGCAAAAGGCCATCTTTTGCACATCCTCCCTATCAATGGAGATTTGCCAATAGTTGCTAAAAAGATCCAACTTGGAAAAGTATTGTGATCCGCTCAATTGATCAAGCAAGTGATCAATCCAAGGCAAGGGATATGCATTCTTCATTGTTTGCTTATTGAGCCCACAATAATCAATACAAAAACAAAGTCCTCCATCCTTCTTTAGAACAAATAGTACTAGTACTCCCCAAGGAGAGGTATTATGTCATATGAAGTCCTTCTCCAACAATTATGTAAGTGTTGTTGGCAACTCCTCCAACTTCTTTGGTGAGAGCCGATAGATTGGTCTACTCACTGGAGTACTCCTTGGCAATAACTCAATCTTGAAGTGCATACCATGATCAGAGGGTAATCCCTTTGGCAGATCATTCAGAAACACATCCGCAAACTCTTAAACTATCTGATCAACCATTGCTTGATGAGGCCCTCGACTCTCCTCATATTGTCCTTGTGCTATCGACTTGATCCACATCACAAAAATAGACTTATCTCCCTCTAAAGCTTGATATATGGCTGCTTCACTAACAAACTTCCCATCTAGGGACTCATTTCTCTTCAACATTTGCTCCATGGTTGCCTTCTTGGCAAACTTCCCATCTTGTGGCTTGTCTCTTTTCAAGGCATGCTCTATGGCTACCTTCTCAACAAACTTCCTATCTTGGGACTGACTATTCTTAGGTGTCTTACTCAGAGGTGCCACACAACCTAATCAAAAATTCCTATCTTGGTAATGTACTTGAATTTCTTGTCATGTCCAATCAAATTGAACCTTATGACGTTCAAGCCAAGGTAGTCCTAGAATGACATCATAGTGTAGAGGTGCCACTACAAACTGCATACACTCCAAACACTCCTTCCCAATCTTAAAAGTAATAAGATGTGAGGTACGGAATGCAAAACCCTTTCTACCATCCGCCATCATCAATCAACTTCCAATCATTGGCTTGATAGGAATGCCCAATTCCTTTGCTACTTGCATAGATATACTATTCTCTAAACTTCTGGAATCAACCAAAATCCTATAACCTCAATTAGATATTGTACCTTGCAAGTGAAGCAAACTTGCATAGGTCAAGCCTTCAATCATATTGGAACTAATCAAGCTCCCAGTAGGCAGCTCAAAATCCCCTACTAGGATTCCTTGTTTCCCTGATCATTTTGTTCCACAAACTCTATCTGGGCAACTTGTGGAGGTTGCACATTCCTAAGTGGACATTTAGCAATAAGATGTCCAACTTGGTGACATTAAAAACAACCTCCATTTTTTCACAATCTTTCTCTATCCGCTATACCAAGTGTTCTTTGTTAGATAGCATCAATCTCCATTGGTGTTGGTTCTTCCACCCAAGCGTAGTATACTGGTAAACTTTGTGTAGGTCAAGGTCAAGACCAAGTTGTTGCAACCAAAGAATCAAAGTGCACACAAATTGCATGTCTTCTTCTATGTTTTGTGGTTCTTGCATGGTCACCTCCAATTTGGTTTGTAATTTCAATCCCCGCACAAATTGATCCAGAACTTCACCTTCTTGTATATTTGGAATTTGCATGATAATATTTTGAAATTATGTGATGTAGCTCATTATTGAGCCAATCTGCTTCAACTCCGCCAATTTATCTCGTGTGACTTGGGTGGCATTTATAGTTTGAAATCAACCAAGTATTACATCCTTGAATTCTACCCATGTCAAAATAAGTGTAACAATCATTCGTTCAACTCACTCCACTTGGAATCGCCACCAAAGTTTTGCCACACCATCCAATTGGCTAGAAGCCAAGAGAATCTATTTATGTTCATATTGAAGATTGGTGGCTTCAAAGTAATGGTCGCAGTCAAACACAAAATTTTACACTATGCCCAAAAGATTCTTGCCTTCAAACACCTTGGGTTTTGGAAATCAAATGTGATCTTCTCCATCTTGAACTAGCGCTCTCTCTCTATATGTTCTTGTGGTTGTTGGTCTTGTTCATCCAACAATCAAGTAAGGTGCTCAATTTGGTGCTGCATAGCAAGGATAATGTCCAGTATTGCCGCCATAGCTCCTACTCTACCCCACTACTCCCAATTTATCTAATTGATTAACACATAGATGTAACATGTCCACCGTTCTCTATAAGTTACAATTGGAAGTATCAAGGGTTCCTCAGACAAGGTGATCATATGCAAAAAATCCTACCCAAAGCATGAGATGATGAATTGTGTGAAACAATGCTTGGGTAATATCTGGACATGAAAATCCCAATGGTTTGGCAGAAATGTACTTGGTGGTCCATAAATTATATCTATCCCATTCTTGCTCTAATAACAATGTAAAAGACCAAGACCAAGGAGAGAAATAGGAGAATGGAAGCTCACATTGGGATGTTAGAATGAGTGAAAACTCCAAATGCCTAGCATGAGCCTTGGCTTTGGTATTTATAGGTAGCATACAAGGCCCTTGAGAAGCTTCTCAAGAAGCTTCCTTGAGCTACTTTCTAAGAGTGCAAGTCAAGTTAACTAGGAAGCTTCTCAAGGAGCTTCCTTTTAGAAGCTGCCTACTTGGCGTGTAAACTAAGCTAGTTAGAAGCTTCCTTCTAGAAGCTACTTACTTGAGGTGCAAGCTAAGCTAGCCGGGAAGCCTCCCAAGAAGCTTCTTAGATACTTTTGGAATAATCTAGGCTAATTTGTCTTTTTTGCTACTTCATTAGCCCTACTAACTTTGTCACTAAACTTCATATTGTTACAACTATGTCACCTTCACAAATGATGCTACTAAGAAGGTATGGGTTTATTTTCTGAAAAATAGGATGTGTTCAACAATTTCAAGTGATGGAAATCTGAGGTTGAAAACCAGTCAGGTTTGAAGATCAAGTGCTTCTTATCAAATAATGGTGGAGAGTATAGTAGCAATGAATTCAAAGAGTATTAGAGAATGGGATCAGAATGGTGAAAACTGTTCTTGAGATACCACAACAAAATGATGTGACCAAATGTGTGAATAACACTCTCAATGAGAGAGCCAGATGCATGAGACTACAAGTAGGGTTGCCAAAGATCTTCAAGGTAGATGTAGTCAATATAAGGGTATACCTCATAAATTGAGGACCCTCAGTTCCCTTGGGATTAAGATCCTTGAGGAGAAATGGTCAGGGAAGAAGGTGAATCTATGCACTCAAGAACCTTTGGTTGTGTTTCATATGAAAAGATTCAAGATAGTGATAGGGACAAGCTTGATTCCAAATCAAGAAAGCGTTTCTTCATTGGATATGGAGTAGATGATATGGGTTATAGTGAGTGGGATGAAGGTAATAGGGAAGTGCTAAGAAGTAGAGATGTCATTTTCCATGAGAATACTATGTACACAGATAAGCTTGGATCAAGTTTTGAGGTTATAGCAAAACAAGAAAAATATTGAGAAGTAGTGTTGGAAAATATTTCAAAGAATGATGTTGTAGGAAAAAGGAGTTTGGTAGAAACCAAAGAGGTCATACTAGATTTAGTCACCCCTAAATTGATTTGACGAGATCTATTAGATTGCAAGAACCAATAGAGAGGTATTCCACATCCATGTATTACTTACTCCTTATAGAAAATGGTGAACCTAAGTGCTACTCAAAGGCAATGCAACATGAGAACTCATTGTAGTGGGACCTTGCAATGAAGGAAGAGATGTAATCTGCAAAAAGAAATGAGACTTTGTCATTGACCAAGTTGCCAGAGGGAATGAAGGCATTGTAGAACAAATGGGTCTATAGAATCAAAGAAGAACATGATGGAAGCAAGCAGTATAAGGCAAAAATTGTGGCAACGTGTTTCAATAGGCCAAAGGTATAGACTACAATGAGATTTTCTCTCTTGTAGTTAGGATGACTACCATCAGATTGGTCTTGTGAGTACAAAGGATTTGCATCTAAAGTAACTACATGTAAAAAAATGTTTCTACATGGAGACCTTGAGGAAGATGTCTATATTGTACAACCTGAGGGCTTTCAAACCACAAAAGAAGAGGATTTTGGTTTGCAAGTTAAAAAGAGTCTCTATGGTTTGAAGCAAGCTCCTTGATGGTGGTACTTGAAGTTTAATAGCTTTATGGTCAACAATGGTTACACCAGATGGAAAAATGGGCCACTACTACATTATATCATTTGTTGATTCATACATCATCTTGTAACTTTACATTGATGATATGTTGGTTGTTGGATCCAACATGAGTGAAATCAGCAAGCTAAATCGCCAATCATCTGATGTATTTGAAATGAAAGATCTAGGTCTTATCACAACATATACAGATATGTAGGTACTTTGAAGGTGTCTCAACAGAAGTTCATCAAGAAGTTGATGGACAATTTTGGTTTTTAGAATACTACAATTCAAACCACCCCTTTGGGAAGTCACTTTGAACTCTCCAAAGAGCAACTACCAAAATTGATGCAGATAGAGAGTACATGAGTAGAGTAACCTATGCATTAGTAGTTGGTTGTTTGATGTATGCTATAGTATGCACTAGGCCAAACATTGCTTGAGTAATGGGAGTTGTATGAAAATTCATGTCAAACCTAGGAAGAGAACATTAGGAAGTAGTGAAATGGTTGTTATGCTACTTGAAAGGTTTGATACTTTGATAAGACACATTGTTTCAAGCAAATAGAGGCTACTTAAGAGGGCTCCACTCATGCAAATTTGGGAGGAGACTTGGATAATCAAAGAGCACTATAGGGTATGTTTCTACCTTGGGTGGTATTGCAATTAGTTGGATGTCTTTTTGCAAAAGAGTGTTGCTCTTTTTACCATGAAAGTTAAGTACATGGCCATCTCAAAGGCTAGCAAGGAGATGATCTGGTTCAAAATTTTATGGTAGAGCAAGGCAAGAAATAAGATAAAAATATACTCCATAGTGATAGACAAAGTGTTATCAATCTTGTAAAGAATCATGTGTTTCATGCCAAGACAAAGCATATTCAATTGAGATATCATTTCATTCATGAAATGATAGATGGTGGAGTATTGACTTTGGTAAATATTACTAGAGTAAGCAATCCTGCCGATATGTTTACCAATGTAATCACAATTGAGAAGCTGAATCAATCTATAGTTACAATTGGACTTCAAAATTAAATTGTTTGCAGAGAGTAATGTCAAACTCCAAGTAGGAGATTGTTGAGTGTGGAGTTTTATTATTACTTGAATGCTCTATGGGATAATTATCATAAGAATGTTGGAGAGTCAATATAAGATAGAAGTGTAAGTACAAATATCTTCACATTATGAGTTTCCATTTATGGGAGTGAATAGAAAGATAGTTCATGTTAGGACTCATATCTGTGTGAATACAAATGAAAATGAGTCTTGACTTCTTTTGTTAGAAGTGTTATCTCAAGCACTTTCCATAGAGATCAAGATCATGGAAAATGGAACTCTAGCAAAAAAATAACACTCACTTGAAGTTCAACATAAATGTGTCTTGCAAGAGCGACAGGCAGTGGGACTATGTGCATGGCTCCAAGACCAATGGGCACGGAATCTGTAACAAGGCTCTAGGACCATGAGACCTGTGGGAAGGCTACATGTATGGCCCTCACTTCTGGAACTAAGTGAGGTGATGTGTATCAATTGGTATCAAGCAATCTAAGGTTTAGATATGGGATCAATCTGCACCATATATTGCAAAACTATATAAGGATCTTTTAGTGCAAGTTTATAAATAGTGTAAGTGTTGGTAGTCAATTGTGATTTTGATAGTTTTGCTTTACAATTCCTGATTGACAGTTCAAGAGTAAAATAAAAGTCTTGTGTAGTTGTGTATGTAGGAAAGCATTGGCCAAACCACATGATATTTGGCATAATCTCCATGGATGTTTTTCTTGGCCTGATTGATGAATGATTTTTCCTCCATTGCATAGCTAGATTTGGATTCCCATTTCTCTATCAAATTCCTAGTTGAAAATTTTCTCCCAACAATAAGTGATGAGTACATAGCTTGTATTTTCCCTTGATCAATATGATCCTCAAAGGACCAAAAGGAGTGAGCATGTAGTTGAGTTGATTGGGATACTTAGAGCCTTATAAGTATGATGGAATCAAAAAGTCAAGGCATTTGACCAACATGAAGCATTCTTTGTAGTTGTGCCTTCTATGGCAGGTAGTATGCATTTGCTAAGATAAAGTCTTTAGGATGGAGTGGCACTCAGAATGAAACAAGCCATCACCTTCAAGAGTAAAATGGATTACATTTGTAGTGAAAGTGATATTGATTTTTTTTCCTTGTAGTGCACCACAAGGGGTGACATTGCACTCTTTTGGGAGTGGTTCCAACCTAAGAGGTCAAATAGGAAATAATAAACAAATGGTGGCATTGTGACACTTTCTTTCATTCTAGTCATTTCCAACTAGTATCCTTTGACAACCTAATGTCAACATACTTACAGTCAAATGATAGGAACTATTTGTTCCCATGAGGATTTGGCTTGGAAATGACTAGATTTGAAGGAGAAGTGTCACAATATTACAATTAGTTTATTGTCATATATTTAACCTCTTAGGCAAGAACCATTCCTATAGGAGGGTAGAGTCACCCATAGTAGCACTTTATGGAAAGAGAAATTAAAATCATTCTCATAAAAGATCCAATCCACATTTTCTCCTTAAGATGATGAAAATGAGTGTGGAACCTCTTCCTTTCTTCTCTGATTAGGAGATTGGTTCCCATGTAGAAGTGTATGGACAATGGAGAAAGGTATGTAGCACATCTATCCTCCTCCAACTCTTTGTGCAAGGTCTTGGCCTATTGATTGAACATGTATGCCCAATCAATTGGCTTGCTTGCATACATATAATGATGAAGTAGGTAGTTTGTTTGGGTTTGAAGATTTTCATAAGTGCCTCTACTATGGCTCTTCTCATTGGGTCTTTATAATTGCCTACCTTCCACCCATTGATCCTCAATCCCTTATCATTGAAAGCGGCTTTGATCTTGGCCAACAAGGATCTCAGCTCCTTATCTACAAACTTTGAGTAAAGAGTCATCACTCTTGCAATCTTGACATCCAGACCAAACACCATGCATCAATGGCCCTTTGTCCGATTGTTGGGGTTTGCTTTCATTCTCCCTACCATCTTCTCTCTTTCATCTCATTTCATGTACCATGGCAAAGTTAGTCAATTCCTAGTTTTAAAGCAAGAACCTCAAGTGTTTACTCTAGATTATTGCAATTTTATACAAAGTGCCCATATTTTTAAGGGGACCCAAGGATGTCCTTTGGGATCTTTTTATATGTTTTAGGTGCATATACCATGATTCTTGACAATAGGAAGAAGGTGAAAGTTGTGTCTGGCCTCAAAGCAAAGTACGATAGCAAAAAAGACAAAGAAGTACAAGGAGGCACTAATTAAGTATCACCAAATGGAGAAATGGATCAAGCTTGCCAAGACAACTAGGGCAAGCACTAGCAAAAGGAAATAGGTCATAAGACCTATGCAAACTAGGAAAAGAGACAAGCCTAACTCCAAGTGATGGAGTCTCTAGAAGATAGTGATTCTCCTTCAAAGTCAAAATTGGGATCATGAAGTGAGTGGGAGATGATTGCAATATGGGAGGCACTTCTAGTACGGCTCCCATAGCCAAGAACTGAGAAACGTAAGAATCTCCCATTATGGTGCAATCATCCTTGAGGTAGGCAACTTCCTTTTCTAAAATTAAATTTTCTTATGATAGTGAGGGACGTGATGCAAAGCCAAGCATGGAAGTGCATTCAGCTCCCGCCATGGTAGTGGAGCCAAACATACCAAGTGAATGCACTCATGAGATATCCAAGGATGCAAGTGGATGAAGAGGAGGATATCCCAATATTGCAATTGAGAAAGTCTACTCCAATGCAAGAATTGTAGGTAGAGATAGTGCAAGTTCTAACTATTGTGCCACAAAGGGAGACCACTCCATTGTAGGAACCAATAACCAAGGATGCCCAAACCACCTCAGCTCAATCAAGTGAAGGAAAGTCAAGTAATCAAGGATGTTTCTCAAGTGTAGGAAAAGGTAAACAACTAAGAAGGAGAGGGTCCCTAGATTTGGATAGCTTGTTTGTGATTCCAAATGCTATTACCAAGATAGTGGTAGCATCTAAAGTAACAACAGTCAAAAAATGAGTAAAGAGAAGAGTGGAGCATCAAGCTCCCACGTGGTGCTAATAGTGGAAAGCACCTTGATGATCTTAGCAACAATTTTGGATCACTTCCTTGAGAAGAAGAGGCATGAGTCCCACATGGAAAGGCAACTCAATCAGAGCCTAGTGAGGATGAAAGTGCAAAGCCCACACTAAACTATCCACCATTGTCTTTCAAGTGTTGGAGTAGGTGTTGAATGCACTAAAAGAGCTTCTTCCCACTTACTAAGAGATAAATCTCACAATAATAAACTTTAGATTATTGATAGAGTATTAACACTATCATATAGAAACCCCTATCTTGGAGAAGTTGGGAGTGGAGGAAAAATTCATCAAAGCTAAAGGTAGTATTTTGTAGTTGGAGGCTCAACTCACTATTACTCAAAAGCAATGCAAGTACCAAGAATAATGTTTGAGCAAGAGAGATAATCATGAGCTCACACAAATCCGAGAGCAGCTTGATATAGCTGAAGAGAAGTGTTGTTCATACTACCAAGGCCATAAGAATCATGATGATGGCATGGCAAAAGATGGAGAATGGTCCAAGGTACATGAACTTAAATAGTGCTTGCAGGTAAGGAGAATGAGTTTTGTTGTAAGAAGGTGGAGTATGATGCTTTCTCAAAGAGTTACAAGGTATGGAAGCAAGTGACAAATTATGACAAGCAAGCAAGTGACAAACTATTAGGGAAATACATGGAAGAATTGTAAATTAAAAATGCCAAGATCATGGTGCTCAAGCTTGGTACATCCTAGCCAAGACAAGGGTGACTAGATCTCAACTACAAATCAACAAGCTAGACTTAAATTTGTTAACAGGGAATGGGAAATTTGAGCGTTGTGTTGAGGAAGTAAAGAAGAAGCACAAGGAGCAATTGAGTGCTTGAGACAAAGGAAGTCTTATCTCGTAAGCAATAATTAGAGGCTCTTTGTGTCCATGATACTAAGGACCAATGGGCCCATATGGAAGATTTAGAGAAGGCCCAAATGCACATTGAAGAATTGACCACAATAGTAAATGATGACAAAGAGAAGGAGCAAGTTCTTTGTGTGTAGATCAGGCAGGAAGAAAGAGATGGAGCTATAATCCATTTGGGACACTTAGGATGCAAAACAAACAAGGGTAATTACTATGGTGGAGGATGATGCAACCTTCCTCAAAGCAAAAGTGGAAATATTGGTCATGACCCAGGCTCACTACACAAGATTGCAAGAGCTTAAGTCCCAAAGTTTTGCTTTGGAAGCTAAACCATACTTGAGCAAGCAATTAGCCAAGCTGGTTGAACAATTGTAGAAGCATGCCAATGCTTAATTCAAGGAGGTTTTGACAACTATCCACAAGGAGGGTAAGGAGTATAACAAGCACACCAAGGAGTTAATTTGAAGATGTAAAGTAGAGGGAGGATTTACATAAAAGTAATTGTGGTGTTGTTATATCCCATGTACAAAGGTATAGTAAAACAAAATCATTGGAGTTCAGAATCATTATGATGAGAAAACATCATGATGATCAATCATTAAAGGCAAGCATCATTAGGGTGGGAGACCATCAGAGTCAAACATCATTGGGATCAGATTATTGGAGTGGTATTACTCCCAAATACAACAATTGTAACTACTTCATAGGATAATATGGATTTATAGTAGACAATCTTGTAGTGTCATGTCATTAGGACCATTTTCCTCATGCTTAGGTGGAACCTTGTAACTAGCAAAGTGTACAATAAGTTGTTGTTGTGGGTTGCACCATCATGGCTATTAATCAGTCTGACAAGTACACACATTCAGGCTAATATTAATCAGTCTATAGTTACTTGTGAGATCATGGTATCGCATAGCTGCAAATATCTCCCATCTTGTTGTATATTAGGTATAAGAGGAATCACCTTGACATAGTATAGGTTCAGTTCCAGAATTCTAAGTTACATGACATTTTTATCTAACTTGTGTATCCATAGTCTTTTTGATGTTGTGTGTACAAGTTGGGTTCTATCTTGAGGATGATGCATATGGATCTCCAAGATCCTAATTGCATCAATGCCAATGTTATGTATGTTTTGTGATAGTTGGTTTGAGTAGTAATGAGGAACTTGAAGTACAAAAGCAAGTGCTGGAGTGCGGGTGTGCATTCAAGCTTGACTAGGGTAATGGATCCTTGGTGGTTTTGAAAAATTTGAGTGATGCATTGAACAACCATGATGGCTGTGAGTATCATGAAGTACCACCTAGATTGAAAAACCAATGTGTCTTGGACCTATGCTATGGTGATGGAAATGCCCTTTGGGAAGGATAAAATAGTTCTAATTAGCTTTGTGGGATGCATAACATAGGTAACTGCAAAGGAGAGACATTTGGGGCTGTTGGCCATCAAAAAAAATTGAAACATCACCTTCAAGAGCTCTTTGTAGTAAATCTTTTGTGGAATTAATTTGATTGTTTTACCTTTCTGTAATGAGTTGTTGTGGGTTCCATTACCCTCTTTTGGGAATAGTTCTTGCCCAAGAGGATAAAGACATAATAATAGCCAAACTGTGACCAAATATTTGAGCCGTATCCTTGTGGGAACAACTTGTTCTTACCAATCATACTATTAGCATGTCAACACTAGGTTGTTTACACATACTTGGCACTCCAACATGTAAGCACTCCAAGTGCTTTTCATCCTACAAGCACTCAGGATTATCTTGCATCCCTCCAAGTGCTGCAAGCACTTGGGTTTATCCTGATCCTTTTGAGTGTTGCTCATCTTGACTTTTGTGACACCATTGAGAATGCCACCTATTTTTGGGAAAATTCCCCTAGTAACTACTAATCTCCATGGCTTTTCTCTAGCAATTAAGCATGATTTGATCAACTAAAGCAAATTTTGCAAAAATTGAAGCATGTGACAACCTAGCAAATATCACTTTTGCGGTAATCAGGTAAGTAAAGTTTGTTCTCATAAAGATACTAGTCAAAATTGGTCAAATACAAAGTAAAGTAACAATCTTAGTTCTTCTTGGTTGTGTCTTTAATCTCTCACGTAGAAACCACACCCAGAAGAGAGTAACAAGCACTGACTTGCTGGCTCATCACAACAATATGTCACACTTAATCACAACTCCATCAAATCTTTCCAAACAATCTTGGCTGTGATGATTCAGTCTCTCCCAAAAATGGCACTTCATTGCAAAACAACTTTGCCTTAGAATTGCATTCCACCTTTCCATTGAAGGCACAACTTCCTCAATCAAAATTTCTTCACATAACACTGCTTTGCACTTGCAACTATAGAATACTGCCAACACTACAATTCCTCTCAGATCTATCAAGGCATTGCTCTGATTGCACTTCACTTAAGATCCAACACACAAAATGAAGATCAAGGCTGCAGAATCCAACATCCAACATCCAACAAACACACTAACTTGCACTGCAAAATTCTCCACACACTCATAAACACACACACAGCGTTGATACTCAGAATTAAGCTCAAGTGATGAGCACTGAAATCAGCACTTCGCTTTATCTATTCTCAAAAATTATGACCATTGAACAACATATGATTGCAAATGATCCCTTTAAATAGTGAAGCTCTTCAGCAATTATCTAACAACTATACCATTCTACAACAACTTTTCCTACCTTTAGATCCGAACTAACAATGCACCTCTTAATATCTATCTCTTCAAATCTCAAAACTGTTACTACTCCAATTCAATGTCTACTTCTTCCTCGGCTTCCAAACCCGATCCTAGATTAACCTCAAATACTACTCTATCCTCGAGTTTCACAACTTCCAATTCTTCTTCTAATTCTAACACTTCTTCTTCCTGATCTGCAATTCCCATCATGGGTAACCTTTCTAACTCTTTATCTTCCGACCCACTCTTCTCTAATATCTCCAATTGTAACTCTAAAGATATTTGTACTCCTATCTTATCTACTTCGGGCTTTGCTCTTACATCCTTCCAAAGTTTATCTGTCTCTAACTTAACTAAATCTAATCTAATTGTGATATTGTCTCCCGCTTCCAATATTTTCCTATCTACACAAGTTTTGAGACTAATCAGCAAAGCATTAAAATCCTTATCCTTTGCATTTCTTCTCCTTGTCTCCTACACCAACAACCTTAACTTGTGCAATCTCATTTCTTCAATCCTCACATTGGCTTTTGTACTTAGCATTCCGTTCATCTTTACTACAATCTCCTTCAATGGCTCAAACCTCGTCCTTCTCACCCATTCTTGATCCGCTTGTGAATCTTCCCTACACATTGCTAGTTCTACCTCAAATTTGGCTTTCATAGTCTCCTTCTCCTTCTCCTTCTAAACCATGTTCTCTTCTAGATTACAAAGTAACTCCCTTAATCTTTCTTCCTCTCTATATCTCGTTGTCAACTCTCTTTCTAGAGCTGCTTCTTCTCTTCTACACTCTCCATCACTCTATCAAGCTCTTGCTCCTTCTCTGCTACTCTTGCCATAGCATGAATGATTTCTAATCAAGTATCAGCAAATTGTTGTTTCAAGATTTCATACTCAAGTATCTGTCTTTCTCTAGCTATGACATTCTGCTCTATTATCCTCTCTTTACTTCCCACTTCCTTCTTAAATTCTCAATTACTTGGTTTTGCACTATTGCATCTACTTGTAGTACTTCCTTATGCTCCTCTCCTTGGGTTATAATCTTCTTCAACTTTGAGTTCTCTTCTTCTAACTTTGCCAACACTTGCAACACAGTCTTTACCTCCAGACACATTGCATTTCTCTCTTCTTCTCCAACTTCATTAACAACGGGCATACAACCTCCCATAGATACTCTACTCCTTTGCTCTGATTTACCTTGGCTTGCAGGCTTTTCTCTTTCTTCACTTCTTCTTTGCTTGACACTCTTCTTCTCAACCGCAATTGACTTATTGGGATGGATTCTTCACTCCCCAAACTTCTACTCTCCACTTCCCTTCTTCTACTTGGCCCCACCTCACACATTGCCTTCCTTTTGGAATGGACACCTCTCTAAATGATCACCCTCTTCTCCTCCTTCTCTAGAACTTTGTCTTCTTGTCTCAGGTTACCTTCTTCTGTCATCTTCAACTTTCTTTCTTCCTCTTTTCGTACCGGCTGCATCTCCATTCCATCTTCACTCTCAATACTTGCTTCACCACTCTGCAACGTGAGTTTAGGTTCTTCCTCCCTCCTTGAGTCTTCTGACATGTACTCGGCTTCCCCTTCTGATTCTTTGCTTGACAATGCAATCACCACCAGGTCTTTCCTCAAGTTTGTTTTTTTGGTCTTCCGAGGTCTTGTCTTTTCTTCTTCTTCTTCTTCTTCTTCTTCTTCTTCTTCTTCTTCTTCTTCTTCTTCACTCCTCTTTTTTGACTTTGGAGCATTCACCCCTAAATCCACATTCTGCCCCATTGCGCATAGTACTCATCACTACTTCTGATCTGCAAAATGTATTGTTGCTCCTCCGCATCAGCATCTCTTTTCAAGTTGGAATGGAAGTGCGACACCATTTTGTGTCTTTCTATTGCATTCAACAAATTTAATCCCAAATAGAAGTGGGCTGCAAATGGCACAATGTAGTGTGGAGGCAACTTGTCCCGCAAATTCCACACCATTTGTCTCATGTGCTGATGGAAGCACTTTGCCCAATTGATTGGCTCCCCTACAAACATCTTATGGAAGAACACTGTGGTACCTACATTTTTCATTTTGGACAAGTTCTGAAAAAGAAATGCCTTGCTGAAACCAAATTGAAACCAAATGGAGAAGAAATGAAAGGAAACTTGTGTTTTGATCAGACCCGAGGAAGTAGATTTCATGTAAGAGGAAGAATTATTTGGACTGGATCAAACCCGAAGAATTTTACTTCGTGTCAGAGAAGGGAAAAACTCGGATTAGACGTTGAAGGAGGGCAAACCCAAAGAAGAAATAGAAGTTGCAAGTCATGATTCTTGTAGGGGCCATATCTGAGTGACAACAAATTTAAATCAAGCGTGCTATATCTCGTTGGAAGCGTCTCGTCTAGGGCTTTCCATTGTCACCAAAATCGCAAAGTTTAGAGGTCTGTAGAAGAAGTAACAAGCATTTGAAGTTTCTGGAGTAGATGTACTTTGGGTCAAAGTGTCTTCGGACTTCGGGTTTACATGACTTCGGGTCTAAAGACTTCACCTCAAGACAAAGATGACTAAATCAGAGGAAGTCAGACCTCGGAGTGCAGTGAAGGTGACTTCAGGAGTTTTGCCAGAGGGATCAGAGGAAGTTAGAGTAGGGAAAGAAGATAGTTAGGATACCCATGACTTCAATTTCAGTTCTGATTGAAGATGGAACATGAATTGAAGGAGGAGTAGCAGTAGTGAATAAACCCGAAGTGCAGGATCAGATAGTAAGTGTCTTCGGATCAGTTACATGAGTCATTAAGGGAAAGTGGGTTATAAATTGAAGGGGTAGATAGCGTATTCATGCTAAATACTCCTTCCTTCCAATAACTTAAAACAGAACCTAAGCTAATGTCACCCAACATTATTTCTTGGCTAAAGCCGCATTAAAAGACTCCTTGAGCTAATAACACCATAACTTTTTCCGGCTTCACAATAATATAGGAAATATCTCCCGCAGCAAGGTAGCATAAAACTACACCTGAGACATATTGACATAAATCCATGTTCCTTACACCATCTAGAAGAGAAAAAGAAAATTATCACACCAAAAGCCTCAAGGGTACACGTGGGCTATTTTCCCAATGACATCGATAACAACTTTCGAGAGAAATATGCAATGGGATGCCATCCGTCATGCCACTCTTGTTGTAGGACTGCTCCAATTGCTACGCCTAATGCATCTATAGCCAACTTGATTGGACGTTTTGGATCATACCACTTCAAGATTGGTGCATGTAGCAAGGCGGCTTTCAATTCTTGAAAGGCTAACTCTTGTGCGGTTCTCCATGTCCACTTCTTCCCCTTGCCAAGCAGTGTTGTTAAAGGTTGTGCAACCTTGGAGAAGTCCTTGATAGATCGACAATAGAATCCCGTCAAACCCAAGAAGCTCTTGAGTTGAGTCTGATCTTCTGGGGCACGCCATTTTTTAATGACCTCTATTTTATCTATCAATACTTGAATACCCTTTGCACTTACTCTATGCCCCAAGTAGTCTACTTCAGACTTGCCAAACTCACACTTTGAGATTTTGGCAAACAATTGATTCTATCTTAGAATCTAGAGGACTTCTTGTAGATGTTGTTTGTGTTCCGTCATTGTGCTACTGTATACTAAGATGTCATCCAGGAAGACGATGATAGACTTATCCAAATCTGGAAGAAATATGTCATTCATTAGACTCATGAAAGTGGCAGGTGCGTTGGTGAGACCAAAAGGCATCACGAGATACTCAAAGTGGCCATACTTGGTTTGAAAGGCAATCTTGTACACATCCTCCTCTACAATTCGGATTTGATTGTAACCACTCCGCAAATCTAGTTTGGTGAAGTGTCTTGCTCCATTGAGTTGATCAAATAGATCATCCACGCGAGGTAAGGGGTATTTGTTCTTCACTGTTTGCTGATTGAGACCCCGATAGTCAATGCACATGCGCATTGTACCATCTTTCTTCTTCACAAACAAGACCGGAACCCCATATGGTGATATGCTGGGTTGGATGAACCCTCTCTGCAACATATCCTCAATTTGATTCTTGCACTCATGAGGTGATAGACAATATGGGGCCTTATAGGGAGGTGTCTTCCCCGGGAGTGTCTCAATTTTATGATCTACTCTCCTTTTTGGTGGTAATCTTGGGGGTAGATCATCAAGAAAGACATTTTGAAACTCATTTACAACATCCTTCAATTTCTCAGGAATTTGTCCCTCGGGTTGTGCACTCTGGAATTCTCTTATTAGACCCATGAAACACTTATCAATCTTACAAATAGTTGTTGTCCCTATGACATAGAGACACAATTCTTGCCTATGTGATTTTTCTTGAACCCCAATGATCGACCATTGGTGGGTTCTCACTACTTTCTTCCTCCAATCTACCATAGGGTTGTAATGCTCCATCCATGGTATACCTAAGATTGCATCATAACAAGCTAATTGTCTCACTTGCCACTCAATTGCTTCTTGATATTTTCCTATAGAGAGTGTTACCCGCTTGGGTAATGATTCAATCCTCTCTGTTTGTCCGTTAGGTAACTCTACTTCTTCACTCTCATCTCTCTCTAGATCCATTCCCAATCTTATTGCAATAGAGCAAGATAGGAAATTCTCTATGGCTCTTGGATCTATTAACACTCTCACTTGATTGCCTTCTAGGACCCCATTCACTACAATCAATTGTGAGGTTGCCTTTCTGTACCTTTGTGCGCTCGTCTTCTTCCTTCCCTTGCTTTTTTGCTTCCTTATTGAGCCAATAAGGCCGTGAGGTGCATTTACTAGCAATCTTTGTTTTACGAAGTGATTTCCACTTCCTCCTCTTCAATGTGTCTCTCCATGTTATTCAAAGATCGCCTATATGAAGGTCAAGGGCCTCTAGGAAGTCGAACATAACAGTTGGTAGATAGATGCCCAATACGACCACAATTGTAACAATGGCGTTGTTCTCCTCAAGTTCCTTCTCCTCGTGGGACTCCATCTCTCCGTTCTTCTACCCATCCCCGTTTTCCTTGAAGCGGTTGTGCTCCTCAAAGGTTGCCCAGTTCCATCGGTACCGGTCCACGCATGGGTGGCATTTCTGCCCGATAATGTTGAGGTGGAACTACTTCTTCACCTCTACCTTATGCTCTTGCTATTCTTTGCGCACAAGCAATGGCTTCAAATATCATGCAAGGATTTTGTACCATGACTTCTTGGCAAACCCGCTCCTTCAACCCTTGTTTGAAATTGTCGAGAGCCTCTGCTAGACTCATGTCGGTTATTTCGACTTGTAGATCCTGAAATGCCTCCACATACTCTTGTATGTTATTCTTTTGTTTCAATCTCCATAGTCGGATCCGGGTCATCTGCACAGATTCCACCGATTGGAAATTCTTCAGCAATCCTTCTTGCATTGCTGTCCATGTGACCTCCCTTCTCTCGGCCAACATGGATTGTTCCCAAGCGTTGTACCATGTGAGGGCTTTATCGGTCAAATATCCACATGCAAACACACCTATAGTATGCTCGGTGATCTCTGTTGAGAACAATCAAAAATATCAATTCATTCTCGAGATCCAATCCTCCACTACTCCCATTGTACATTGCTCCTTGTAAGGCTTGATGTTGCAGGTCTTCTTCATCCGGAGTAGTAATGTGGCTTCATCATTGATAGGGTTTGTAGGCACGGGTGCCTCTCCAAGTACTTCAGTCGCAGGTATTGGATTTTGAGATGGCTCTTCTTCTTGCATTGCTTGATCATTCTTGAGGGTCTGCACTTGACTTTGTAACGCCTTCATGGTCATCTTAATCTCTCAAAATTTGTTCAACATCCCCTGCATTCCTTGCACCAACTCCTGCAACTACGGATCTATGGTTCTTGTAACACTCAATTGCTATACCCTAAACTTCAATAGAGAGTTAATATGATCACTCTGGAGGGCGCACAAATTTTGGGACCTCAAAAGCTACCACTCGTTGGTAATATTCCTCACCAAAATTCCAAACCATGAAATCCCTAAACATCACTTTTGGTCTCACTACATAATGAATTTCTACTTGAGTGTTAAAAGGGAAAGGATTTGGGACATTCCAATCCATCACAACAAAATGTAAATTGTCAAATCTCACTCTCTATCATAGATCACTACAGGCAAAATCATTGGGTTTAGTAAATTCATTACTATATCCATGAACTCTGCTCCGAAGTGAAAAACCAAATACACTCTCACTTGCTTGCGTTGAATGTACATAATCTTGATGTTGAATGGATTCAAGAATGGAAAGTGAGGCACTGGATATTGTCCTCCCGGAGCATCCATTCTATCCTCCTAATCTACCAATTACACGAGAATGTCTCTCCTCAAAATTACTGAGTCTTAGTAGCCCATGTTCTTCTAAGAGGGGTGATCCGCTCTCTTGGACAACACCTGCTCTGACACCATTGTAATACTCCTAGAATAGGAGACCTGAAGAGAAACACACCATGAGAGACACATACTTTCACACTCAACTTTGATGCCCCTAAGGAGCACCTTCTCTTTATTATATAGGTAAAGCGGATCTCCTGCAATGAAGTTCCACCATAGGATTAGGTACATAGATATGTGACATGTCAGCAAGCTCCACCCTTGGATTACTTACTTGGATGGGTGACATGTCGGTCTTGGTCCTATCTAGTTGGTCAAACAAGCTTTGATCGGAGGGAATCTTTTAGGGAATCTTCCTGTAGGAATCTCAGAATCACATGGGTGAGGTACCGTTGGAAAGCTCCCAATGAGACAAAGCAAGGGGGAGGAAAGGCCATCCTTTTCTCCATTGGGGGGGAATCTACACATTTTTTAGGCCTAATTCATCCGTTTAGGCCTTTGAAATTGCCTCCAAAGCTTTCAAGCATATTTTGGTTCAAACTCTATTAGTAGAAGTCCCCTTTTGGTGATACCTTTTTCTGATCTATTCTGTCCATCCTTTGTTACATCCTTCCAGATGTTACCAACCCAATCCTCACCTTCAAATCATATGTCTAGCTATTGGTTCTAAGGTTTTCAAATCTATTTTGGTTTTCTGCCCTATTACTAGAAGTACCCTTTTGGTGATACTTCTATCTGATCTATTTTGACCATCATATATAACATCATTCCAGATGTTACCAAACCGAATTTCACATCTAGATCATATGGCTAGCTCTTGGTATTATAGTGGGTCAAAGCATCGGTCACTAGTGTGACCAAATTTATGGCAATGCTCACACTGCCTTTGTGTTGGTTGTGATGCACCAGAGGTATTAGGTCTACTGCCCTAAGTACACTCTCTCCTATGGTGAGGTCCACCACAAGTCCAACAAGCAACACCACTACTCATTGGTTGCTATTGACCCAAAAATGAAGGTAAGGGTCTAGCTCTACTAAGCACTCCACTTGCTCTATAGGATCAGTGCTGTCCACCCTGTCCTCAAAAACCAACTAGGCATGGTGCACTCTGATGCATTCTAGAAGAGTCACAGCCATGGATGAAGTCTCTCTACCAAATCGAGATGTCACCACTCTCTCCTCCACCATGTTGAGCTCAATATGCTCAGCCAAACCAAAGACCATTGCCAAAGTAGGCAAAGTAGCTTGTAACAACGTAGCATCATGAACTCTACATTGCAACTCCTTGTCTAGTATCCCATGCCAAAATTGGACTGCTTGGGCCTCAATAACTCCCTGAGTGAAATTGATCAGCCGCCTCATGCGAATGTATGCCTCGTGTAGGCTCTCTCTCCAGCCTTCCGTTGGAACTCTTGCAAGTTCCTTAGCTTGTCAGTCCGCACTCCTTGGTAGTTTTGCCTCAAACATAAGAAGAACTCCACCATGGGGTTAAACCTGAATACCACACCACCTCTTGTAGTGTTACCTCCACTCGTAGTAGCACTATCTCCAACTAGTGCACCTCCACTAGCTCCACCAACACTACTCAAGCTATAGCTCATAGGTATAGCCAATCTACTCCTGGCCACCAAACCTAAAGTGATAGAGACATAGTTCGGAGACCAATATTGTCTCCATAACTCAATCTCCTCAAATTAGCTCTCTTGAACTCATGATAGTCATCCATTGGCGGACCTTCCAGATGCTAAAACAGCCCTTCCATGCCATGAAGGGCGTAAACAAAGTTGGGTTCTGCATCTGCTATAGATCACACCAACTATTAAACTCTTGGATGAAGTCATCCAACTCAATGGTACCCATTGTACCAGAGTAACATCTAGGGCGTTTGGGAGCCCCATATATCTTGTCCATGTCCCACAACAATGGTGCGGACACACCAAGTGCACTCTCAACTAACCCAGCTCTTGTGTCAAACTCCAACTCGGAGTCAATCTCCTCTCTCATTGGGACTTGAGATACAGGTTGATACCAAGTGCCACTCCAAGTAAACCCACTACGTATTGTAGGGCAGACTCCTCTAGAATCCCCAACAAACTCTGTCATGACAAAGTAACCACAATGGTAACCACAAGTACCCCACCAAGTGCTAACACCAACTAAGCACCACTCGGTGCCAATACCCATGTAACACCACCCACTAATGTAACTCTAACAAAGATAACTACACTAGGGGAAGGGCAACCTATAATTTGCCATCATAACACGCACTCTCACAATCTGCAGGTCATCACTTCTTGCCTCACCAGAGAGAAACAAAGGTAGTCTGACTAGTCATCACCCCAACCTCACTACCAAGAGCACACCAAAGCACCAACGTGCAAAAGTCAAGGCACCTCACACAAACATGGTGCACAACAGGAAGTAGAGAATGGAGGGGGTCCAATCACAAGAAATCTAAACAAAAACCTTCCATCTCATAAAACAATAGAGGACTGACTCTACCACCATTTGGCACTTGACATAAGAGAAGTTCATATCTAAGTCCTAAGCTACCAAGATCACCAAGAATGGGATCAAACTACCTCTCCTAGCCAAAGCTACAAGTGTATAAATAACAGTGGCATAGTCCCTAAGACAACAAGTGAGGGTGGACCATTTGGCTAGGGCACCAATCTAGGAACAAGATATCTAGGAGTCAAACCCTATTACACACAATCTAGCAAGATGGGCAGATTTTGCCAACCAATGACCAAGATCTACTCTAAACTAGCTAGCCGTATGCCAACAAGCTAGCTTGGTGACCCTTCTAGGCCTTTGTAGCCTCTTATAGCCCACCGCCCTATGCCTTGAAGCCTCTAAATGCCAAAATTCAGCCAAATGAGGCCTTTCTTCTTGCCTTTTGAACCTCCTCCAAACTTGCAAAACTCCTCCAAGTTGGAAAAACTCCTCAAAATCTGGCCAAAATCTGATAGAAACTCGTGCAAAATCTGACATAAACCCTAAAATTGGCTGACTACCAAATCTTCTACTAACTCTTCACTCAAGCCAAATTGAAAACACAAGTTTCTCCAAATCACAAATTCACAATAATAGCTTCTCAACTTCACCTTCAATTTTTACTTTCTGAGCCCAACTCGCAACAAATTGGTCCTCCTTTCACCTTATGAGCTCAAAATCACAACCATTGCTCAAAAATTGCTTCTTCTTTGCTCAAAAATTGGTCATCGCTTCTGCACACCGTCCGCCTCATTGCCAAATCTGCATCAAGCAATGAGCTTCTACACACCATGGAAAAATTGAACTTCAATTGAGCTACCAATGATCCACCGAGCTTGGAGATACCACCAACACTCAAAGTTCCTACACTCGATTTCCCCCCTGACTTCACTTCTTTGATGTAATCAGATTGTTTACAATTCTCAAATACACTCCACTTAGATGAGTACTTGATCTGTCACTCTATAAACTACCAACAACTAAGCATTGATTACAGTCAAGCCACATCCACTCTACCTAAGAGAATCCAGGTGACGCTCGCCGGTCTTTGTCCACCATAGCCAAGAACTTGGAGGCTCAACATTAGAGAAGTGAGCTCTTTGGAGCTACACTTTGAAAGTATACCCTTGGACTCGAGCTAGGTCTAAAACCCTAATGGTCCCACTGACGGCACACTTGACAGTGCAAAAGGTGCAAAGTGATGGTGGGCCCCACCTTGAAGTTAGTACCCCAAACACAAAATCTGACCATCAGAAAGTAGTCTCTGAGAGATTGCTAAAATAACTCTAACTACTATTACTGCAACTCCAGTGTCTGAGCAATCTAGATGCAACACTAAAAATGGCGTGATATAGCATGTCTCTTACTACACTCCCTTTTCCACGATCTCCCTCAGAACAACTCCTTAATGGCAATAGGAAATTACTTGTCATCTCTTCGTCTCTATCCCAAATCTTATAGTGGCGCACCTCCTCTGTCTTTCTTCACTTTGAGTTTCTACCAAGAAATCACACCTCTTGCATGCTCCTGTCGCTGTCAATTCTCCCTTCCCCCCCTCCCCCCTCGCTTATAGGCCAGCCATTTTTATGTACGGTACCTTCTTGAATGTCCAACCCCAAAGGAAAGTTGTAACATTGTCCTCACTTTAGGTTGAGCACCCCTAAGCCAAAGTTTCCTTACTTTGGGTTGAATGCTAATAGGACCAATCCGAGTACTTTGTCTGTTGACACAAAGTCACTTTACCTTGGGTTACAACCCAAATACACCATTCTTTGCCTTTTGATGCCATACAAGTGCAATATGACTTCATTTGAACACTTCTTCAAAACCAAAAAAAAATATAGGTACCACAAAGCAAGAGCACCATAATTGGCAAAGTCCAAAAACTTGAGAGTTTATGCAAGATGGTGTTGAGAAAAGGGAAGATTCTTGAACTAGAAGATTCAATGATAGCAAAACTTACCATGGATTTGAGACAAGGCAAGACAAGAGAGACCTACAGAAATCATTAGCAACTTCCTTAAAAATTTGAGTAGGGCCTATACTACCAAACATAAGAAGCAAAAGCCTAGAATTCTTGATGTGGGGATGAAGTCCATTAGACATATCCTTGCTAGAGGAAATTTTTGATAATACCCATATGAGTGACAAAACCTCGAGAGAAAATCCTATTTTGTGGATAGAAAACCATTGGCAATGCATGTTAGGAGATGAGTGCTCCTTTGGCCAAATGTACATGGATATTCCTCAAGGTAATCTTGGTAAGAGCCTCAAAGCCAAAATAGAAAACTCATTTGCTGATAGGAACTCAACAAAGGGATACCAGATGATGATCTCAAAGATCCTACCCAATGAGTTGTCATAGACATGATCAAGAAACTCTGAGTGTCAAAATGAGCATCGTATGTAAACCTGAACCAAGAAATTCTCTTTCAACTTCTACACAAAGAGAAACCCATAGCCTGGGCACAAACGCTTTGAGAATGTGCCAATGAATTGTCAAAAGACATGACCAAAGGAGGAGCAACAATCATAGCTCTCTTTGTTCTTCATTTTTACATAGGAATAAACCTTCTCATGGAAGAAGAGAAGTTGAAATACCCCAGCCACTTCCACCATCTAGCATATTTCAATGGACACCAGGCCTACCTAAAGAAATAAAAAAATACCATGAGGCAAAAAAGGAGTATGCTTGAACAAAGGAGTTCATATTTCTTGAAGAGTCCTACAATACAATGATTCCTTGTAAGAAGGTGTTAGCATTGCAACCCAAGATCCAAGCTTCAAGAAACAAAAATAAAATGTCCAAATAATTGATGAGCTATTTAGCAAAAGTGGAAGTAAAGAAGCTCCTAAAAACAAATAGAATGATAACATAATGGGCAAAGGCAATCAATCTTCATCATAAATTGCACTTGACCATGGAAGGGTTGCTTCAAAACATAACAAGGATCAAGAAGTGATAATTCATTCACTAGGATTGTGTTGCTTGGGATGGATGACAAGGTAAACATAGGAGATTGGGCATAGTGTTTTATTTCAAACAACAAACAAGGTTATTGTAATACTCTGAGGACAAGAGAAGAGAGAAAATACATATTACACACTCAACATTTGGTGCCCCAAAGGAGCATCTTCTCTTTATTATATAGATAAAGAGTGTCTCCTCCAAGGAAGCTCCACCATAGGATTACGCACACAATTAGGTGACATGTTAGTAAGCTCCACCCTTGGATTACTTACTTGGATGGGTGACATGTCGGTCTAGGTCCTATCTGGTTGGTCAAACAAGCTTTGACCAGAAGGAATCTTTTAGGGAATCTTCTTGTAGGAGTCTCAAAATCACATGAGTAAGGTACCATTGGAAAGCTCTTGATGAGACAAATCAGGGGTGAGGGAAGGCCAGCCATTCCTTTGTTGGGGGGGAATCTGCACATTTTCAAGAACTGATTCATCCGTTTTGGCCTCCAAAATTGCCTTCGGCCATATTTTGGTTCCAACTCTATTAGTAGAAGTCCCCTTTTGGTGATATCTCTTTCTGATCTGTTTAGTCCATCATGTGTAACATCCTCCCAGATGTTACCAAACCGATTCTCACCTTTAAATCATATGTCTAGCTATTGGTTCTAAGGTTCTCAAGTCTATTTTGGTTTTTGCTCTATTAGTAAAAGTACTCTTTTGGTGATACTTCTATCTGATCTATTTTGACCATCATATATAACATCATTCTAGATTTTACCAAACCTAATTTCACATCTAGATCATATGGCTAGCTCTTGGTATTAAAGACCTCCCTCCTTTTAAGACGCAATGTCCTCGTTGTGCAATTGTTGCTCAAATGCTTGCACCAACACCGGTGCATGTGTCAAATTGGCAACGGGCTCCCATGTTGCTTCATAGAGGAGATAGTCTTTCCACTGTACTAGATAGTCCACCCACGGATGGGGAGTACCTTGCATGCATTTTTGGAGAATACGCTCCACTTCATATTCCTTTGTGTCATCAATGAGTGTAAGACAAGGTCGAATGTCTTGTGTGGAATGACCTTGGCCTGATCGGGGAGCATATCTGTGTAGTAGGGAAACATGGAACACTAGATGGATCTTCTTGTGTGGTGGTAGCTCAAGGTGATAAGCCACAATGCCGACGCGATGAGGAATCAAGGAAGGCCCAATAAAATGAGGTCTGAGCTTACGAGGTCCAACTAACGTGAGGTTGGTTGTTGATAGTCACACTTGATCCCCAACATTGAACTCCATGTGCCTATGGTGTGTATCAGCATACTTCTTTTGTCAATTTTGTGCAATCTGTAATTTGTGTTTGGCGCTCTCCACACCGCGTTGGATTCTAGAAATAAATGTGTTGACTGCATCGACCTTGGTAGCCATTGGACGGATCTTCATCAAGCTAGAAGGTGTGAAATGATGCTCATCATACATGAGGAAGAATGGAGTGACCTGGGTGGATGCATTCACTGAATTGTTGTAAGCAAATTCCACTAACGGGAGTAGGGTGTCCCACCTCTCTTGCTCTTCTAAGGTGAAGCCACGTAACATGTCTTCAATGGTGCAATTAGCCCACTTTGTTTGGCTATCTATTTGTGGGTGGTAAGCTCTAGACATAGCCAACTTGGTTTTGAAGAAACAAAAGAGTGTTCACCAAAACAAACTGGTGAATTGAGTGCCTCTATCGGTGATAAGTACTCTAGACAATCCATGATGAGAGAAGACTACATCTAAGTATAATTGAGCTAGTTGTGGAGCGGTCACATCCTTGGTGGTAGGGCGTACAGGAATCATTTTGCTGAGCTGGTCCACAAAGACCACGATGGAGTCAAACCCTAAGGTGGTCTTGGGTAATTCACAAACGAGATCCATACTCACTTCTTCCCAACATTGGGTAGGCATGGGGAGAGGTTGAAGGAGCCCTGCAGGAGCTTGATTAGAAGCTTTGTTTTGTTGACAAAGTAGGCAGCTGCGCATATAGTCCATCATGTCGTTGCTCATCTTGGGCCAATAGTAATGGTGCTAGACTGCATCCGAGGTCTTGTCTACTCCAACATGACCTACAATGGCTGAATCATGACATTCCGCTAGAATGGTGGTGCGTAATGTTGGGACATTGGGAATCTATAATCTACCATCACAAAAGGTGAGTCCTTGGGTGTTGGTGACGCTTTAGGATGATTGCGCTTCTACAATCTACAGATCAGTTTTTGTAGTAGCTACAATCTCTGGCCAGAATTCAGGGTTAATCTTAACCTCTGCCACCAAGTTGTTTGCCACTGGCATGCAGGTGAATGCATCTGCAAGTTGCTTCTTACCTTCCACGTAGGTGATTGACATGTTGAAGAGTTGTAACCACTCTACCCACCAAATCTGGCGACGAGATAAATCCTTCTGTGTCTCGAGGTAGACTAGAGGTTTGTGGTCTGTCTCAAATGCCTTCTCGCCCAGATAGTGCTTCCAATGCTTGGTTGCCAGAACAATGGCCAGCTCTTCTTGTCTTGTAGTGTGGTAGTTGCGCTCTACCGGTAACAACTTTCAAGAGAAATATGCAATTGGATGTCACCCGTCATGTCACTCTTGTTGTAGGACTGCTCCTATTGCTACGCTTGATGCATCTATAGCCAACGTGATTGGTCATTTTGGGTCATACCACTTGAAGATTGGTGCATGTAGCAAGGCAACTTTCAATTCTTGAAAGGTCAACTCTTGTGCGGTTCCCCATATCCACTTCTTTTCCTTGCCAAGTAGTGTTGTTAAAGGTTGTGCAACCTTGGAGAAGTCCTTGACAAATCTACGATAGAATCCCATCAACCCCAAGAAGCTCTTGAGTTGAGTCTAATCTTCTAGGGCACACCATTTTTGTGACCTCTATTTTATCAGTCAATACTTGAATGCCCTCTACACTTACTCTATGCCCCAAGTAGACACTTCAGACTTGCCAAACTCACAATTTGAGATTTGGCATACAATCGATTCTGTCTTAGAATTTGGAGGACCTCTTGTAGATGTTCCGCGTTCAATTCTACATTAGGCAGAAGGAGGCTATGAGAGCTCACTTGGAGAGAACATTAGGAGAGGAGAGGGTTGAACTTATGTTAGAGAATCAAGATCCATTTGCATACCCTATAGTTCATTATGATGTCTTTGAGGTGACTTTGTACATCTTGTACACACAAGAGGAATTGGAGAGATTGTGTGAGGTGGATTTCAGATTTTGGGGATTAAGGTGATTTTAGGTAAAATCTCAAATTTGAGATCTGGACTTGAAATTTCTACACATGATAGCTTGGGTTATCCTTCAGTTGGCACACTTAAAATAATTGTGAAAGCTACTATGCGCACTAGGCTAGAATTTTTGAAAGTTGATAGGGTAAAGTGCTCTTATAACTACATGCTCTTTGGAAAATTGTACAGAGTCTGCCATTTCTTCTATTTCCAATGAATTGTCCTGAAATTTTATAGGAAAATTCAGTGCATTTTATCCTACATGCTACCACAAAAATTAGAGAGAGATTGTTCTTGCACATGGAGTTATGAGTTTTTGAAGTGAGGGGGTGGTTTTCAGACCAAATCTGAAATATGTGTGTTGAATAGAAATATGTCTAGGTCAAATGGCTCATGAAAACATCTGAAATTTTGCAGAGAGGGACGCCCTAGAGTTGTGATCAAGTGTGCAAAATTTCAGAAGACTGTGACATACTGGTTGGGAGATTTGAGTGACATTGTGAGGAAGGGTCAATTCTGCAGAGTGGAGATCTCATGCATGAGAAGTTTGAGATCAACAAAAAGCATGTTTGAGTGTTTAGATTCATCTTGGGAACATGGAGTGTCATCAAGAGTGGAAATTGAGATTATGCAAGGTTCCCCAAGGGTTTGAGGTGATTGTAGGGGTTGATTTGAGGAAAAGAGAGTTTACAATAGAATTTGAAGAGAGTATTGAGAGGATCCAAAAACCTACACCACTTGGAGGAAAGAGTGAGTCTAAGTGCTTTCTGTGTGGAGAGAAGGGACATAAGGCAAGTTCATGTCCATTGACCTTTGAGAGCAAGAGATTGAGGGAAAGGAGAGGCTTACTTGACTTGGGTTTGCATGTTGGACCTTCTTCACCAAGATTGGGAGAGAGAAGATCTAAGACCAAGGAGTTGTGTGAGGTTTGTGGAGTTGAAGGACTCCCAAAAGGACATGAGTGTAGTGGAGTAAAATCACTTTTGGAGACTTTGGTGAAGGATCTTGGAGAGAGTCTTAGTACAGCTACAAAAATACTACCGCCTTCATCAGCTAGTTCTCAAGATTAGTGATGGAGATAATCTTTCAACTTATGGATAAACTATCCATGAGGGTTTGATTAATATGCACTCTAGGATTTGATGTTGCTATAGAAATCTTGCAGCAGCCTGAACGTTTGTGTTCCCTAGGGTGGATTACTCTCAAATGGTGTTAGTCATGTATATACTCTATTAGTAATAGAGTGAGAGAAAAGAAAATAGAAAAAAAAAATTCAGAGAAGAGAAAAATAGTGAGAGGTTAAGATGGGGAAACTTCCGGTTTTCTTTGGCAAGGATGGAGAAGATGTGGAGGCCTTTGTGAGAGACTTCAAGAGAGCTTGCATAGGAAACAATGAGAGGAGGAAGAATGAGTGGGGTTTAGGGTTTAGGGTTTAGGGTCATTATTACCAGATTTCTTTGAGGATGCAGCACTTACATGGTATGAGTCAGAATACCAAAAGAGAGAGAGGAGAGATAGGGAAGAGGAGTCTTAGGAGACTTTGACTTCATCACTCATTGAGAACTTTCTTCTTGATGAGAGTTATGAGAGATTGATGAGTGAGGTTACATTTCTCAAGCAAGGAGATGGAGAGAAAGTGAGAGTCTATGTGGAAAGAGTGGAAAAGTTAGAGTCCAGATTTTGCATAGTGTTGAGGAAGGGTGAGGATGATGTGGAGACTACAATGATTGGCATAGGGGCCATGCTCACCAAGAATTTTGTGAGAGGGTTGAGACCACAAATTAGAAGCAAGGTGAGATATGAGAAACCTTCTTCCAAGGTTGAAGCTATCAAGGTTGCAATTCGTATGGAGGAGAGTTTGGAAGGGGATGAGAGTGATTTGGTGGTGAAGGAGGTTGTGCATCTTCCTCAAGGCTACAAGTATGGTGGAACTTCTGATACTTTGGTGACAAGGGTTGCACCACAATTAGTAGTTGCTCCAATTCTTGCACTTCCACCAAAGGATCCACTTCAAACCATCACAAAACAACTTGCAGATCTCAAGATCAATGTGGTGCAACTATGGGAGAAGAGAGAGGTGGATCAGAATGTAGGGAGAGGACCTAAGAGTTATGGAAACTATCCATATAGAGGAGGTCAACCACCCAACAATTTCAATGATAGAAATTGTTTTGGTTGTGGAGGAAGAGGCCATATCCAAAGGAATTGCCCAAATTCCACTTACCATGGAGGAACGGGTTATGAGGGAGCCAATAGAGGGAAAGAGGGTGGTAGTGAGACCCAAGTGGCTCCTAATCCCAACAAAGGTAAGGGGATAGCATCCATAGATGTGTTGGAGAGCAAGTATGAGAAGGGAGAGTGCTCAAACTCCAAGAGTCTTAATTTGGAGCTTTTGGCACAAGAGAAGAAGAGAGCTCGTTTTGCAGAGGATGTTCATTCTTCTCAAGGATACTCCTATGTCTACTAGGAGCACTCGCACCTCAACACCATCAACAACAAAGACTCCAAGGAAGAAGTTGGGGATGGAGGATTTCTTGATTTCAAAGCAACAATGGAACTACAATGTGTTGGAGGATGTTGGTAGTCACAACGCTAACATCATAGTGGGCCAATTAATTGCTTTGAACCCTACCTTGAGAAAGGAGCTTAGAGGTGGTTTGAATTCTACAAGGAGCAAGAAGAAGAAGAAGGCAAAAGCTCCAGTATTGTAACAATATGGAGTTTAGTGATGAAGTTAGTCGGGCTTACAAAGTAGAGAATAAGACAAAATAGCCTAGAATATTCTAGAAGCATCTAAGAAGCTTCTTAGGAAGCTTCCCAACTAGTTAACTTGCACCCTAAGCAGGTAGCTTCTAGAAGCTTCTAACTAGCTTAGCTTGCACGCCAAGTAGGCGGCTTCTAGAAGGAAGCTTCTTGAGAAGCTTCCTAGTTAACTTGGCTTGCACTCCAAGAAAGCGGCTCAAAGAAACTTCTTGAGAAGCTTCAAGGGTCTTGTATGCTACCTATAAATACCAAGGCCGAAGCTCATGCTAGGCATTTGGAGTTTTCCCTCATTCAAGTGTCCCAATGTGAGCTTCCATTCTCCTATTTCTCTCCTCGGTTTTGGTCTTTTACAAGTATCAATGGGGGTGGTGGATGCCAAGCCAGCACCATGGGAGGCTTGTGAATATGCCTCCAAGATTGATGTGAGAGTGAATGGTCACAACATCAAGGATGCATTGGTTGATGGAGGATCAGCAGTGAATGCCATGTCAGAAAGGTTGATGAAGAAGTTGGGTATGATACCCTCAAGACCTTCAACATGTATGGTAAGCATGGCAAACAAGAAACAAGTTCAACCAATAGGGGTGATAGATAAAGTGGTACTTTCAGTTATGGGAGTTCAAAATCTCATGACTTTCCAAGTCTTGAAGGATTCAAGCTATGACTTACTTCTTGGGAGGCCATGGTTGAGAGCAGCATGCACAACGGATCGATGGCACAAGGGGTACTTGAGGATTGGGCCATCAAACCATAGAGTCACAATTCCTGTGACTAACACCACTAACACTTCACATTCAGATACACCATCTTCTGATTATTGGGAATCAGATTCTGAAGAAGGAGCTTCAGGTGTGGACACAAGCATGGAGGAGGAGACTTCCACGGAGGAGGATGAATCTGAATCTGATTCAGATGTGTATCCTTTGTGTGCTATGGATTTTTCACCTAAGCCAGAGGTTTTGAAGGACGCACACTAATCACCATTGACACTTGAGGAGGTAGAGAGAAGATTAGCTACCCTCAAGTATGGCCCAAATGTTACCAAGGATGAGAAGGTGAGATTTGAGGAGATTTTCCGCATGTTCATCCATGTGTTTGCTTTTAGTTACAAGGATTTGAAGGAAGTCACCTTGGAGGAGCACAAGATAGAGGTGGAGTCACATGCAAGACCAATCCGCCAAAAGCAACATCGCATTAGCCCACCAATATCTTTGGTTGTGAAGGAGGAGATTGATAAGCTCAAGGAGGCTGGATTTATCTTTGAGGTAGAGAATTCAGAATGGGTGTCTCCAATTGCCATTGTGAAGGAAAAGAATGGCAAGCTTTGGGTATGTGTGGATTACAAGAAGCTCAATGTTGTTACCAAGAAGGACTACTACCCATTGCCATTCATTGATGAGATCTTGGAGGATGTTGTAGGTCATGAGAGGTACAGTTTTGGAGATGGTTATAGTGGATATAACCAAATCAAGACTGCACCAGAACATCAACAACTCACCACATTCACCACACCTTGGGGAACTTATGCTTTCAAGGTCATGCCTTTTGGGCTATGCAATGCTCCAGCCACATTCCAACGGTTCATGAACAAGGTATTTGAACCTTTCATTGGGAAATTTGTGAGAGACTTCATTGATGACTTTTGTGTCTATGGGAGCAAGGAGGAGCTATGAGCCGGCCTGTCTCTCAGTCAGGATGAACCTCTAATGGCTACTATGGTAGCGCACCATGGACTAAGAAGGCAAGGAACCCCAACTCCATCATACTCCTCCAAGGCTAACACTCCAAGACTCAAGACATTGCTCACTAGAGAACTCAATGAGAGAGAGATAGTTGCAAATGAAAGGATGATGAGTACCTCCTCACCCCTTATTTATATACTTGTGAAATAGTTACGTACCAAAGTTACTAATTACCGTAGTAACTCAAGTTACTAGACTAAAAGTCAAGTAAAGTCAAAAAGTAGAAAGGAATATCCATTCACATGGGCATATTCCCCTAAGCATGTGGTCTTATCTTGACCCAACCACTAAGTCAAGGATTCCTTCACATGGGCTATCCTTAGACTGTAGAAGAATCCAAAACAAAAAGGCTTGCAAGCCCAAGAGTTCTCAACTCTTTCCTCAAAGCCAAACACCTAGGAATAATATCAAGTCAACACACTAAAACCAAAATAGTGGTGCTCATCTTTTCTCCTTCCTCTAAAGGTAGACCCAAAATGATATCATAGTGTAAAGGTGCCACTACAAACCTCATACACTCTAAATACTCTTTCCCCATCTTGAAGGTAGCAGGATGCGAGATGCAGAATGCAGAACCCTTCCTACCATCCACCATCATCAAATTACTTCCAATCACTGGCTTGATAGGAATACCCAATTCCTTTGCTACTTGCATAGACATGCAATTCTCTGAACTTCCAAAATCAACCAAAATTCTACAACTTTGATTAGATATCATACCTTGCAAGTGAAGCAAACTTGCATAGGTTGAGCCTTCAATCGCATTGGAACTAATCAAGCTCCCAGTAGGCGGCTCAAAATCTCCTATTGGGATTCCTTGTTTCCCTAATCATTCCGCTCCACAACCTCCACTTGGGCAACTTGTCGAGGTTGTCCATTCTTGAGTGGACATTCCACAATCCAATGCCCCAATTGGCAACAACAAAAACAACTACCATTTTGTCGTAGTTTCTCTTTATTTGCTATGTTAAGTAGTCTTTGTTGAATGGCATCAATCTCCATGGGTGATGGCTCCTCCACTTGTGTGTAGTGTATTGGTAGGCTCTATGGAGGTTTAGGTCGAGACCAAGTTGTTGCCACCAAGGAATCAAAACGTTTGGCCAACCGCATGGCTTCCTCCAAGTTTTGTGGCTCTCGCATGGTTACCTCTAATTTGGTTCTTGCCTTTGAGCCCCTCACAAATTGATCCAGAGCTTCACCTTCCAATATATCTGGAAATTGCATGATGGTGTTTTGGAACTACGTGATCTAACTTCTTACAGAGCCAATCTATTTCAACTCTGCCAACTTATCTTGTGCAGCTCGTGAGGCATTTATAGCTTGGAACCAACTAATTATTGCGCTCTTCAATTCTGCCCAAGTCAAGATTGGTGCAAAAATTTGTCGTTCTGCTCGCTCCACTTGGAATCTCCACCATAGCTTTGCTACTCTATCCAATTAGCTAGAAGCCAAGAGAATCTATTTTTGCTCATCTTGTAGATTGGTAGCTTCAAAATAACATTCACAATCAAACACAAAATTCTCCATTGCACCCAAAAGATTCTTGCCTTCAAATACCTTGGGTTTGGGGAATCTAATCCAATCTTCTCCTTCTCAAATTGGTACTCTCTCCACCTATTCTTGTCATCAAAGATCTCATTTATCCAACAATCAAGTAAGGTGCTTCATTTGTTGTTGCATGGCAAGGATAATATCGGGCATTGCCGCCATGGTTGTTATTCTATCACACCACTCCAAATCTATCTAATTTATTAACACATAGAAACAGCACGTCCATCGTTCTCCATAAGTTACAACCAGAAGCACCAAAGGTTCCTCAGATATGGTGATCATATGCAGAAAATTTTGTCCAAAGTGTGAGGTGATGAATTGTGTGAAATGATGCTTGGGTAGTATTTGGACGCAAAAATCCCAATGGTTTGGTGAAAGTGGATTTGGTGGTCCATAAATTCTATCCATCCCATTCCTGCTCTGATACCAATGTAAAAGACCAAATCTGAGGAGAGAAATAGGAGAATGAAAATTCACATTGGGACACTTGAATGAGGGAAAATTCCAAATGCCTAGCATGAGCTTTGGCTTTGGTATTTATAGGTAGCATACAAGGCCCTTGAGAAGCTTCTCAAGAAGCTTCCTCAAGCTGCTTTCTTAGAGTGCAAGCTAAGTTAACTAGGAAGCTTCCTTCTAGAAGCCACCTACTTGGCGTGCAAGCTAAGCTAGTTCAAAGCTTCTAGAAGCTTCCTTCTAGAAGAAACTTACTTGAGGTGCAAACTAAGCTAGCCGGGAAGCTTCCCAAGAAGCTTCCTAGATACTTTTGGAAAATTCTAGGCTAATTTGTCTTATGTGCTACTTCGTGAACTCGACTAACTTCGTCGCTAAACTCCATATTGTTACACCTTCGAAATTGCCTTCAAAGATTTCAGGCATATTTTGGTTCCTACTCTATTAGTAGAAGTCTCCTTTTGGTGATATCTCTTTCTGATCTATTTAGTCCATCATGTGTAACATCCTCTTAGATATTACCAAACCAATTCTCACGTTTAAATCATATGTCTAGCTATTGGTTCTAAGGTTCTCAAGTCTATTTTGATTTTTGCTCTATTAGTAGAATTACTCTTTTGGTGATACTTCTATCTGATCTATTTTAACCATCATATATAACATCATTCTAGATGTTACCAAATCAAACTTAACATCTAGATCATATGGCTAGCTCTTGGTATTACAATTATCTCCAAACAAGGGGAAAATAATGATGGAAGAGGACAAGGATGTCTCTATCTTCCACTTGAAAAGGACACCAAAGAAAGTAGGAGCCATCATGGACTTTGTCCTAGTTGTCCTTGACAATGAAGTGGGGTCATCAAGGAGCAATCAGAATGACAAGATTTATACAAAGGAACCAGATCATGTTAGCAAAGAACACAGTTCAATAAGGAATCACTTACAAAGAAGAGGTCCTTAAAATGGAGGAGGAGTAGTCTACAAGAGGGCACTAAGAGACAAGTAGGGAAATGCATCCATGTCCAATGATGTAGCCATTTTTTACAAAGAGGAGAGAGCAAACAGACCAAATCAACCCATGAGCCCTATACCAACAAATGACAAATATACAAAGAAGGAGAGTACTACTAAAGAGATCCTATGTTGCTTGAAACACAAAGGCAATTCACTTTCTTGGCTAATGATAGTCTATATGATAAATATGTTGGCACCAATGATGGAGACCTTAGAAGAAAGCATGTTTTTCTACATGAACTTGATCTGTAACACCCATTTGTGCATGTGTGTGGTATTGTGATATTTAGCTTGGTATTACAAGTACTTAAGAGATATTATTTATATAGAGATAAAGGATGGTTCTATATTAGTCATGGTTAGCTAAAGTTAGTCATAGCTAAGATAGAGGGGACCTTACTTTAGAGGAAGTAGAAAAGATGAGCACCACTATTTTGGATTTTAGTGTGTTGACTTGATATTATTCCTAGGTGTTTGGCTTTGAGGAAAGAGTTGAGAACTCTTGGGCCCGCAAACCTTTTTGTTTTGGATTCTTCTTTAGTCTAAGGATAGCCCATGTGAAGGAATCCTTGACTTAGTGGTTGGGTCAAGATAAGATCACATGCTTAGGGGAATATGCCCATGTGAATGGATATTCCTTTCTACTTTTTGACTTTACTTGACTTTTAGTCTAGTAACTTGAGTTACTACGGTAATTAGCAACTTTGGTACGTAACTATTTCACCACTTTATAAACAAGGGGTGAGGAGGTACTCATCATCCTTTCATTTGCAACTATCTCTCTCTCATTGAGTTCTCTAGTGAGCAATGTCTTGAGTCTTGGAGTGTTAGCCTTGGAGGAGTATGATGGAGTTGGGGTTCCTTGCCTTCTTAGTCCATGGTGCGCTACCATAATAGCCATCAGAGGTTCATCCTGAGTGAGAGACAGGCCGGCTCACATTTTTGGTTCCGTTGCCGGGACCTCTCTAGAAGGCAAGATAATGTTCCGCGTCCAATTCTACATTAGGCAGAAGGAGGCTATGAGAGCTCACTTGGAGAGAACATTAGGAGAGGAGAGGGCTGAACTTATGTTAGAGAACCAAGATCCATTTGTATACCCTGTAGTTCATTATGATGTCTTTGAGGTGATTTTGTACATCTTGTACACATGAGAGGAATTGGAGAGATTGTGTGAGGTGGATTGCAGATTTTGGGGATTAAGGTGATTTTGGACAAAATCTCAAGTTTTAGATCTGGACTTGAGATTTCTACACATGATAGCTTGGGTTATCTTTCAGTTAGCGCACTTCAAATTATTGAGAGACCTTCTATGCGCACTGGGCTAGAATTTTTGAAAGTTGATAGGTAAAGTGCTCCCGCAACTGCATGCTCTCTGGAAAATTGTACAGAGTCTGCCATTTCTTCAATTTTCAGTGAATTGTACTAAAAATTTCCAAGAAAATTCAGTGCATTGTATCCTACCTGCTGCCACAAAAATTAGAGAGAGATTGTTCTTGCGCAAAGAGTTATGAGTTTTTGAAGTGAGGGGGGTGGTTTTCAAACCAAATCTGAAATATGGGTGCTGAATAGAAATATGTCTAGGCCAAATGGCTCATGAAAACATCTGAACTTTTGCAGGGAGGGACACCCTAGAGTTGTGATCAAGTGTGAAAAATTTCAAAGGACTATGACATATTGGTTGGGAGATTTGAGTGACATTGTGAGGAAGGGTCAATTCTGCAGAGTGGAGATCTCATGCATGAGAAGTTTGAGATCAACAAAAAGCATGTTTGAGTGTTTAGATTCATCTTGGGGAACATGGAGTGTCATCAAGAGTGGAAATTGAGATTATGCAAGGTTTCCCAAGGGTTTGAGGTGATTGTATGGGTGGATTTGAGGAAAAAAGAGTTTACAATAGAATTTGAAGAGAGTATTGAGAGGATCCAAAAACCTACACCACTTGGAGGAAAGAGTGAGTCTAAGTGCTTTCTATGTGGAGAGAAGGGACATAAGGCAAGTTCATATCCATTGACCTTTGAGAGCAAGAGATTGAGGGAAAGGAGAGGCTTACTTGACTTGGGTTTGCATGTTGGACCTTCTTCACCAAGATTGGGAGAGAGAAGATCTAAGACCAAGGAGTTGTGTGAGGTTTGTGGAGTTGAAGGACTTCCAAAAGGACATGAGTGTAGTGGAGTAAAAGCACTTTTGGAAACTTTGGTGAAGGATCTTGGAGAGAGTCTTAGTATAGCTACAGAAATACTACCACCTTCATCAGCTAGTTCTCAAGATTAGTGATGGAGATAATCTTTCAACATATGGATAAACTATCCATGAGAGTTAGATTAATATGCACTCTAGGATTTGATGTTGCTATAGAAATCTTGGAGCAACCTGAACCTTTTTTTTCCCTAGAGTGGATTATTCTCAAATGGTGTTAGTCATGTATATACTCTATTAGTAATAGAGTGAGAGAAAAGAAAAAAAATTGAGAGAAAAGAAAGATAGTGAGGGGTTAAGATGGGGAAACTTCCGGTTTTCTTTGGCAAGGATGGAGAAGATGTGGAGGCCTTTGTGAGAGACTTCAAGAGAGCTTGCATAGGAAACAATGAGAGGAGGAAGAATGAGTGGGCCTCATTATTACCAGATTTCTTTGAGGATGCAGCACTTACATGGTATGAGTCAGAATACAAAACGAGAGAGAGGAGAGAGGGGGAAGAGGAGTCTTGGGAGACTTTGACTTCAGCACTCATTGAGAACTTTCTTCCTGATGTGAGTTATGAGAGATTGATGAGTGAGGTTACATTTCTCAAGCAAGGAGATGGAGAGAAAGTGAGAGTCTATGTGGAAAGAGTGGAAAAGTTGGAGTCCAGATTTCGCATAGTGTTGAGGAAGGGTGAGGATGATGTGGAGACTACAATGATTGGCATAGGGGCCATGCTCACCAAGAATTTTGTGGGAGGATTGAGACCACAAATTAGAAGCAAGGTGAGATATGAGAAACCTTCTTCCAAGGTTGAAGCTATCAAGATCGCAATTCGTATGGAGGAGAGTTTGGAAGGAGATTGGAGTGATTTGGTGGTGAAGGAGGTTGTGCATCTTCCTCAAGGCTACAAGTATGGTGGAACTTCTGATACTTTGGTGACAAGGGTTGCACCACAAGTAGTAGTTGCTCCAATTCTTGCACCTCCACCAAAAGATCCACTCCAGACCATCACAGAACAACTTGCGGATCTCAAGATCAATGTGGTGCAACTATGGGAGAAGAGAGAGGTGCATCAGAATGTAGGGAGAGGGCCTAGGAGGTATGGAAACTATCCATATAGAGGAGGCCAACCAGCTAACAATTTCAATGATAGAAATTGTTTTGGTTGTGGAGGAAGAGGCCATATCCAAAGGAATTGCCCAAATTCCACTTACCATTGAGGAAGGGGTTATGAGGGAGCCAATAGAGGGAAAGAGGGAGGTAGTGAAACCCAAGTGGCTCCTAATCCCAACAAAGGTAAGGGGATAGCATCCATAGATGTGGTTGAGAGCAAGTATGAGAAGGGAGAGTGCTCAAACTCCAAGGGTCTTAATTTGGAGCTTTTGGCACAAGAGAAGAAGAGAGCTCGTTTTGCAGAGGATGTTCATTCTTCTCAAGGATACTCCTATGTCTACTAGGAGCACTCGCACCTCAACACCATCAACAACAAAGACTTCAAGGAAGAAGTTGGGGATGGAGGACTTCTTGATCTCAAAGCAACAATGGAACTACAATGTGTTGGAGGATGTTGGTAGTCACAATGCTAACATCACAGTGGGCCAATTAATTGCTTTGAACCCTACCTTGAGAAAGGAGCTTAGAGGTGGTTTGAGTTCTACAAGGAGCAAGAAGAAGAAGAAGGCAAAAGTTGCAGTATCAATGGGGGTGGTGGATGCCAAGCCAGCACCATGGGAAGCTTGTGAATATGCCTCCAAGATTGATGTGAGAGTGAATGGTCACAACATCAAGGATGCATTGGTTGATGGAGGATCAGCAGTGAATGCCATGTCAGAAAGGTTGATGAAGAAGTTGGGTATGATACCCTCAAGAGCTTCAACATTTGTGGTGAGCATGGCAAACAAGCAACAAGTTCGACCAGTAGGGGTGATAGATAAAGTGGTAGTTTTAGTTATGGGAGTTCAAAATCTCATGACTTTCCAAGTCTTGAAGGATTCAAGCTATGACTTACTTCTTGGGAGGCCATGGTTGAGAGCAGCACGCACAATTGATTGATGGCACAAAGGGTACTTGAGGATTGGGCCATCAAACCATAGAGTCACAGTTCCTATGACTAACACCACCAACACTTCACATTTAGATACACCATCTTCTGATTATTGGGAATCAGATTCTGAAGAAGGAGCTTCAGGTGTGGAGACAAGCATGGAGGAGGAGACTTCTACGGAGGAGGATGAATCTGAATTTGATTCAGATGTGTATCCTTTGTGTGCTATGGATTTTTCACCTAAGCCAGAGGTTTTGAAGGACCCAGACAAATCAGCATTGACACTTGAGGAGGTAGAGAGAAGGTTAGCTACCCTCAAGTATGGTCCAAATGTTACCAAGGAGGAGAAGGTGAGATTTGAGGAGATTTTCCGCAAGTTCATCCATGTGTTTGCTTTTAGTTACAAGGATTTGAAGGAAGTCACCTTGGAGGAGCACAAGATAGAGGTGGAGTCACATGCAAGACCAGTTCGCCAAAAGCAACGTCGCATTAGCCCACCAATATCTTTGGTTGTGAAGGAGGAGATTGATAAGCTCAAGGAGACTGGATTTATCTTTGAGGTGGAGAATTCAAAATGGGTGTCTCCAATTGTCATTGTGAAGAAAAAGAATGGCAAGCTTCGGGTATGTGTGGATTACAAGAAGCTCAATGCTATTACCAAGAAGGACTACTACCCATTGTCATTCATTGATGAGATCTTGGAGGAGGTTTCAGGTCATGAGAGGTATAGTTTTGGAGATGGTTATAGTGGATACAACCAAATCAAGATTGCACTAGAGCATCAACAACTCACCACATTCACCACACCTTGGGGAACTTATGCTTTCAAGGTCATGCCTTTTGGGCTTTGCAATGCTCCAGCCACATTCCAACGGTTCATGAACAAGGTATTTGAACCTTTCATTGGGAAGTTTGTGAGAGACTTCATTGATGATTTTTGTGTCTATGGGAGCAAGGAGGAGCACTTTGAACACCTAATCAAAGTCTTGCAACGCTTGGATGAGGCAAATGCATCACTCAACCCAGAGAAGTGCATTTTTGGATGTGAAAAAGGTCTACTTTTGGGGCACATCATCTCCAAGGATGGAATAGCAGTTGATCCTCAAAAGGTGAGGAAAATCTCAGACCTTCCATTCCCTTCAAGCTTGACAAAGTTACGCCAATTCTTGGGGATGGTTGGATACTATAGGAGGTTCATCTTCTCATTTTCCAACAAGGCTTATGCATTGACCATCTACATGAAGAAGGGTGTAGATTACATGGTGATTTTGGAAGACAAGGAGGCTCTCAAAGCTTTTGAGGAGCTCGAGCAATCCCTTGTTGTAGCTCCAATTCTTGCTAAACCTGATTGGAGTAAGCCTTTCATCCTCTACACTGATGCTTCTAATGTAGCTATAGGATGCACTCTTAGTCAATTAGACCAAGATGGGCATGATCATCCAATAGCTTATGCTAGTAGGCAGATGGTTTCAACAGAGAAGAACTACTCTATCACGGAGAGAGAAGGGTTGGCAGTGATCTTTGGTCTCAAGAAGTTTAGACACTACTTGATTGGAGGGAAAGCCACCATTGTCACGGATCACAAGGCTTTGAAGTACATCTTCAACAAGCCTAATGTTGAAGGGAGACTAGCAAGGTGGATGATATTCTTGTCTGAGTATGACTACACCATTGAAGATAGGCCAGGAAAGAAACATGCAAATGTTGATTTATTATCTAGAGCCTATAATCATGATGGAGATGAGCCAGTGGATGATTCCTTCCCGGATGAGGAGCTCATGACAATCTCAGTCACTCAAGAGGTTCCAATGGAGTACAAGGAGATTGTGGATTTTGTGACAAAAGGTAACTATCCAAAAGGGATGCATGCTAGGGAGAGGAAGGCCCTTGCAGCAAGATCTAGACCTTACACAATGGTGGAGGATATTCTTTTTCACCAAGGAGCAGATAGTCTACTTTGAAGAGCAGTGGGTAAGGAAGAGTCTATCCTACTCATAAAGGAGTTTCATGAAGGTTTAGTATGTGGAGGACACTTTGCAGGAAAGGTGACTGCTTTCAAGATTCTAGATGCAGGTTACCATTGGAGAGGGATTTTCAAGGATTGTCTTGATTATTGCAAAACTTGTCATGTTTGTCAAGCTTTTGCTAGAAAGTCTACATCCACTCCACCACTTAGATCAATTCCATTGCTAGGACCTTTTGAGAAGTGGGGAATTGATTTTGTAGGTCCTCTCAATAGAACCCCAAGGAACAATCGATACATTGTGGTAATTATTGATTACCTTACTAAGTGGGTTGAGGCTAGACCATTGAGGGGAAAGAATGAAGATGAAGTTGGGAGATTTCTTTATGAACGCATTATCACTAGGTTTGGATGCCCTTTGGAGTTGGTTTCTGATAGAGGAGGAGAGTTTACAGGAAGCATTACTATAGCCATGCTACGACATTTCTCTATCACACATAGAGTAACTACATCCTATAAGCCAAATTCCAATGGCTTGGCAGAGAGAACCAATCAGACCTTGTGCATGATGTTGGCCAAAGATGCAGAAATGGAGGGGGCTAAACATCATTGGGACAAGAGGATTCATGCAGTTTTATGGGAGTATAGGACAACCATGAAGACTTCCACCGGATATTCTCCATTTCAATTGGTGTATGGTATTGAGTCTACCTTACCTATTCACTTTGATCTTCCTACCTTCCAAAGCATTCATAGCAGATTGAAGAAAGCACAAGGAGGTGATGCAGAGAAGTCAAGGAAGGATCAACTCATGGAGTTGGAAGAGGCAAGAGCAGTTGCTATGGTTCAAGTGGAGCAAGCCCAACGGAAACAAAAGGAGAGCTATGACAAGAGGCAAGGCAAGAAGAAGGTGGAGCCTTTCAAGGAAGGTGATTGGGTAATGTTGTTTGATTCCATTCGATTCAAGAGAGTGCAAAAGAAGTTTTTGCCTAAGTACTTTGGACCTTTCATAGTGGAGAAGGTGTGGGGCAATTACACCTATGATCTCAAGGAGTTGGAAGGAAGATACTTTGATAGGATTAACCATGATAAGTTGAAGATGTACCATAGAAGGTAGAGAGACCTTCACTTTGAGGACAAAGTGAAAACTTAGTCCGGGGGTAAATGTAACACCCATTTGTGCATGTGTGTGGTATTGTGATATTTAGCTTGGTATTACAAGTACTTAAGAGATATTATTTATATAGAGATAAAGGATGGTTCTATATTAGTCATGGTTAGCTAAAGTTAGTCATAGCTAAGATAGAAGGGACCTTACTTTAGAGGAAGTAGAAAAGATGAGCACCACTATTTTGGATTTTAGTGTGTTGACTTGGTATTATTCCTAGGTGTTTGGCTTTGAGGAAAGAGTTGAGAACTCTTGGGCCCGCAAACCTTTTTGTTTTGGATTCTTCTTTAGTCCAAGGATAGCCCATGTGAAGGAATCCTTGACTTAGTGGTTGGGTCAAGATAAGACCACATGCTTAGGGGAATATGCCCATGTGAATGGATATTCCTTTCTGCTTTATGACTTTACTTGACTTTTAGTCTAGTAACTTGAGTTACTACGGTAATTAGCAACTTTGGTATGTAACTATTTCACCACTTTATAAACAAGGGGTGAGGAGGTACTCATCATCCTTTCATTTGCAACTATCTCTCTCTCATTGAGTTCTCTAGTGAGCAATGTCTTGAGTCTTGGAGTGTTAGCCTTGGAGGAGTATGATGGAGTTGGGGTTCCTTGCCTTCTTAGTCCATAGTGCACTACCATAATAGCCATCAGAGGTTCATCCTGAGTGAGAGACAGGCCGGCTCACAGATCCTACTATCAAAGACCTGTAACACTCAAACAACATCTCCACCAATTGGCTCAATCCAAAAGCAAAAGGTCTTACTTTGTAACAAGCTTAATAAGATCAAAGAAAAGCTTGAGACCAAAGAAGTTGCATCTCAAGAGAAGGACCAGGTGCTAGAGAAGTACCAAAAGGACAAAAAGCACAATGAATCAAGAACAAGATAGACTTGTGGAAGATGAAGGTAGATATTGACAACCTCAATAGTGAGGTATTCCAACAACAAACAAGACATGTTGACCAAATACAAGCATGAGACAATGAAGTGTCAACATTACAATCAAAGCAAGAAGGGTTCTATGCCAAGTCATTTGCTGCAAAATCCCACTACAAGAATCTTAAGAAGATCATTGACCTTTGTATCCAAGAGCTCGCTATGAGTCTAAACTACCAAGAGAAGAAGACAAGCTTAAGACCAAGGTTTGTGACAAAATGATGGCTGAGCTCCAACGTGAACAAATGAACTTGGAGAACAAAAGGATAGGGCTACTTACACACTAGGACATATGGAAAATATCTCTTACACCAACTAGAGAAAGTAGCTAATGAAAATCGTGACAACTCAACAAATCTTACTTTTGCAATAATGTGTAAGTAATTGTTCATTCCCACAAAGATGCATATCAAGAATGCTTAAATACAAAGTAAAGGTAACTTAATAGTTTTTTTGGTTATATCTTTAAACTCTTGGGCAGAAACAACACCCAAAAGAGTGTAGCAAACACGCATCAAAGGTTTTATCACAACTACTTGTCACTCAAAATCAAAATTCTTGCATTCAAATCCAAATTTATACCAATTGTGATGATTCAATTGAGACAAGGATATCTACTTCATCTCAAAGTGACTTTGCCTTGGAATTCTATTACACTCATCCATTGAAGGTACAACTTCCTAGTTCAAAGTGACTTTGCATCAACTTCATGTCTATGGCTGCAAATGCCAAATATTGACAATACTACAATTCCCAAAGAACTGTCAAGGCATTGCTTTGAATGTGCTCCACTCAAGATCAAACACCTAGCATGGAATTCAGAGGTTAGAGAATCCAACATCTAACACTCCTTCACTTGCAATCTGAATTTCTATATGCATTCATAAACAAAGGCATTCAATTGACACTCAAAATTAAAAAAAGAATGATGAGCATTGTATCAGCACTTTATTTTATTCATCCTCTATTCACCACAAAATACAAAACACTCTGAATGACTGCTCTAATTAGGCAAACCACTTGGAGGTTAAAAAATACTACCTAAATTACTTAATTATCTCAATTGATTCCTCCTTTGTTTCAAATATGAAGCAACTCTTCTTACAAAACTGCTACTTCAGATTTGTAACTGCAACTGATTTGGATCCAATCCAAGTACTATCTCTACTTTGGCTTCCTCGCCCAAATCAACTACAAGTATCTCCTGCACTTTGGGTTCAACATCTACGTCTATCATTATCTCCTCCTTGGTTTGCACTGCAATTGAAGTCATAGATATCCCAACAAAATCCTCTTTCTCTACTCTAACTTTCTTTGATGACTCAAGTAACTCAACCAACTCCACTTGTACTCTGATTTCAACTACTTTGGATCAGTTCACTACCTTCTACCTAAGATTAGTGGTGAGACTATCTACATTCATTTTAACTAAGTCTTATTTAAGGCAGATATGATCTCCTACTGCTACCATTTTCCTATCTACTCAAATCTTAAGACAAATTTATAAGTTATTGAGATCCACCTCCTTCACCTTCTTCCTTTGAGTCTCTTGCACCAATAGCTTCAACTCATGCAAGTATGCTTCCTTAAGCTCCACCATGGCTCTAGTGCTCAACATTGCTTTAAAATGCCAAGTGACTTTACCCACCCAATCCAAACCCTCCTTCATTGAGAGTGCCTTGCATCAAGTTACCAATTCTACCAATTGCATACAAAGTGACTACACTTCCACCAAGTGCATCTCCTTCATCACCTTCTTTTCCTCTCTTGCCTTGGAAACTTGGGCTTTGGCTTGTTGGACAAGGTTGTGTAGGCATTGATCCTCCCTAGCTTGGCTTGGCATCTCCTTTTGCCAATCCGTCTCCTTTTCTACAACAACCCATCTTAACTTTGCAATGATTTGTTCTTGCACTTGGATTTGAGTGGTACATTGGAACAGATTGGTCTACATCTCCTCCAGCTTGTCTTTCATTTTCTATAATTCTTCTTTTTGCTTGATGAGCTCTTCCTTTTGGTGCTCCAAGTACCTTCCTTGCTGGTCATAACTTCCTTGCAGATCCATCAAACTCTATTGTTGTTCCACCATATTGACCCAAAGTACTTCAACTTTGTGGCATACTTGAGTCAACATAACCTTCAATTGTTGTGAATTTGCATTCATTGCCTTAGCCATCTGCAATTTGGTCTTCACTTTAGGATGCTCTTCCTTCACCTCTTGCATCTGCTCTTGTAGGTATACCAACAATGGGCACACCACACTAGACAAGTAGTCTACTCCTTGGAATGTCTTATCCTCCTTCTCCCTTTCTTCTTTGAACATGACCGTCTTTACCTTGGCCGGAAGTTGCAATCATCTTACTCCCATTCTAAGTTCTTTGGAACTTTCTTCATTAGGTTCACTTTGTGTAATACTCCCAGGACAGGAGAAGAGAGAAAACACAGACTTCACACTCAAACATTCGATGCTCCAAAGGAGCACCTTCTCTTTATTATATAGCCAAAGAGGATCTCTTCCAAGGAAGCTCCACCATAGGATAAGGCACACAGATAGGTGATATGTCAGCAAGCTCCACCCTTGGATTACTTACTTGGATGGGTGACATGTCGGTCTAGGTCCTATCTAGCTGGTCAAACAAACTTTGACCGGGGGAATCTTTTAGGGAATCTTCTTGTAGGAGTCTTAGAATCACGTAAGGTACCATTGGAAAGCCCTCATGAGACAAACCAGGGGGGAGGGAAGGCTAGCCTTTCCTTCAAGGGGGAATTTGCATATTTTGAGGCCTAATTCATCCGTTTAAGTGTAATACCAAGAGCTAGCCATATGATCTAGATGTGAAATTCGGTTTGGTAACATCTAGATTGATGTTATACATGATGGTCAAAATAGATCAGATAGAAGTATCACCAAAAGAGTACTTCTACTAATAGGGCAGAAACCAAAATAGACTTGAGAACCTTAGAACCAATAGCTAGGCATATGATTTAAAGGTGAGAATTGGTTTGGTAACATCTAGAAGGATGTTACACATGATGGACTAAATAGATCAGAAAGAGATAGCACCAAAAGGGGACTTCTACTAATAGAGTAGGAACCAAAATATGCCTAGAATCTTTGAAGGCAATTTTGGATGCCTAAACGGATGAATTAGGCCTTGAAAATGTGCAAATTCCACCCCCAATGGAGGGAAGGTTGGCCTTTCATCCCCTGCTTTGTCTCGTCAAGAGCTTTCCAATGGTACCTTACGTGATTATGAGATTCTTACAAGAAGATTCCCTAAAAGATTCCCTCCAGTCAAAGCTTGTTTGACCAACCAGATAGGGCCTAGACTAGACATGTCACCCCATCCAAGTAAGTAGTCCAAGCGTGGAGCTTGTTGACATGTCACCTATATGTGTCCCTAATCCTATGGTGGAGCTTCCTTGGAGGAGATCCTCTTTGTCTATATAATAAAGAGGAAGGTGCTCCTTTGGGGCATCAAATGTTTGAGTGTGCAATTTGTGTTTTCTCTCTTTTCTTGTCCTCGGAGTATTACATTAGGTATCCAAAATTGCCTTCAAAGATTTCAGGCATATTTCGGTTCCTACTCTATTAGTAGAAGTCCCCTTTTGGTGATACCTCTTTCCAATCTGTTTAGTCCATCATGTGTAACATCCTTCCAGATGTTACCAAACCAATTCTCACCTTTAAATCATATGTCTAGCTATTGGTTCTAAGGTTCTCAAATCCATTTTGGTTTCTGCCCTATTAGTAGAAGTACTCTTTTGGTGATACTTCTATCTGATCTATTTTGACCATCATGTATAACATCATTCTAGATGTTACCAAACCAAATTTCACATCTAGATCATATGGCTAGCTCTTGGTATTACAAACCTCCCTCCTTTTAAGATGCAACGTCCTCATTGTGCAATTGTTGCTCAAATGCTTGCACCAACACCGGTGCATGTGCCAAATTGGCAGCGGGCTCCCAGGTTGCTTCATAGAGGGGGTAACTTTTCCATTGTACAAGATAGTTCACCCGTGGATGGCGAGTATCACGTATGCATTTCTGGAGAATACACTCCACTTCATATTCTTCTGCGCCATCAATGAGTGTCGGACAAGGTCAAATGTCTTGTGTGGAATGGCCTGAGCGGGAAGCATATCTGCGTAGTAGAGAAACATGGAACACTACATGGATCTTCATGTGTGGTGGTAGCTCAAGCTGATAGGCCACAGCGCCGACGCGATGAAGAATTGAGAAAGACCCAATAAAACAAGGTCTGAGCTTACGAGGTCCAACTAGTGTGAGGTTGGTTGTTGATAGCCACACTTGATCCCCAACATTGAACTCCATGTGCCTACGGTGTGCATCAGCATATTGCTTCTGTCGATTTTGCACAATCTATAATCTGTGCTTGGTGCTCTCCACACCTTGTTGGATTCTAGAAATAAATGTGTTGACTACATCGACCTTGGTAGCCATTAGACGGATCTTCATCAAGCTAGATGATGTGAAGGGATGCTCACCATACATGATGAAGAAAAAGTGACCTAGGTAGATGTATTCACTGAATTGTTGTAAGCAAATTCCACCAACAGGAGTAGGGTGTCCCACCTCTCTTGCTCTTCTAAGGTGAAACCGCGTAACATGTCTTCAATCGTGTGATTAGCCCGCTCTGTTTGGCCATCTGTTTGTGGGTGGTAAGCTGTGGACATGGCCAACTTGGTTTTGAGGAAATCAAAGAGTGTTCGCCAAAACAAACTAGTGAATTATGTGCCTCTATCGGTGATAAGTACTCTAGACAAGCCATGGTGAGAGAAGACTGCATCTAAGTATAATTGAGCTAGTTATGGGGCGGTCACCTCATTGGTGGTAGGGCGTACATGAATCATTTTGCTGAGCCGGTCCACAAAGACCACAATGGAATCAAACCTTGAGGTGGTCTTGGGTAATTCACAAACAAGATCCATACTCACTTGTTCCCAACATTGGGTAGGAGTGGGGAGAGGTTGAAGGAGCACTGCATGAGCTTGATTAGAAGCTTTGTTCTGTTGACAAAGTAGGCAGTTGTGCATGTAGTCCATCATGTCATTGCTCACCTTGGGCCAATAGTAGTGGCGTTGGACTGCATCCAAGGTCTTGTCCACTCCAACATGACCTACAATGGCCAAATCATGACATTCCGTTAGAATGGTGGTACGTAATTCTGGGACATTTGGAATCCATAATCTGCCATCACAAAAGGTGAGTCCTTGGGTGTTGGTGACGCCTTTGGATGATTGCACTTCTACAATTTGTGGATCAATTTTTGTAGCAGCTAGAATCTCTGGCCAAAATTCAGGGCTAATCTTAACCTCTGCCACCAAGTTGTTTGCCATTGGCATGCGGGTGAATGCATCTGCAAGTTGCTTCTTACCTTCCATGTAAGTGATTGTCATGTTGAAGCGTTGTCGCCACTCTGCCCACCGAATCTGGCAATGAGATAGATCCTTTTGTGTCTCAAGGTAGACTAGAGGTTTGTGGTCTTTCTCTACTACAAATGCCTTCTTGCCCAAATAGTGCTTCCAATGCTTGGTTGCTAGAATGATGACAAGCTCTTCTCATTCTATGGTGTGGTAGTTGCGCTATGCTAATAACAACTTCTGAGAGAAATATGCAATTGGATGCCATCTGTCATGCCACTCTTGTTGTAGGACTGCTCCTATTGCTACGCTTGATGCATCCATAGCCAACTTGATTGGATGTTTTGGGTCATACCACTTCAAGATTGGTGCACGCAGAAGGGTGGCTTTCAATTCTTGAAAGGCCAACTCTTGTGCGGTTCCCCATGTCCACTCCTTCCCCTTGCCAAGTAGTGTTGTTAAAGGTTGTGCAACCTTGCAGAAGTCCTTGACAAATCTATGATAGAATCCTGTGAACCCCAAGAAGCTCTTGAGCTGAGTCTGATCTTCTGGGGCACTCCATTTTTGAATGACCTCAATTTTATCAGTCAATACTTGAATGCCCTTTGCACTTACTCTATGCCCCAAGTAGTCTACTTTAGACTTGCAAAACTCGCACTTTGAGATTTTGGCGTACAATCAATTCTATCTTAGAATCTGGAGGACCTCTCATAGATGTTGTTTGTGTTCTATCATTGTGTTATTGTATACTAAGATATTGTCCAAGAAGATGATAACAGACTTATCCAAGTATGGACAAAATATGTCATTCATTAGACTCATGAAAGTGGCAGGTGCATTGGTGAGGCCAAAAGGCATCACAAGATACTCAAAGTGGCCATACCTGGTTTGAAAGGCAGTTTTGTACACATCCTCCTCTGCAATTCAGATTTGATTGTAACCTCTGTAAGTCCAATTTGGTGAAGTATCTTGCTCCATGGAGTTGATCAAACAGGTCATCCATGCAAGGTGAGGGGTATTTGTTCTTCACTATTTGTTGATTGAGATCTTGATAGTCAATGCACATGCGCATTGTACCATCCTTCTTCTTCACAAACAAGACAAGAGCACCCATATGGTGATACGCTAGGTTGGATGAACCCCTTCTGCAGCATCTCCTCAATTTGAGTCTTACATTCCTCTAACTCATGAGGTGATAGGCAATATGGGGCCTTACAAGGAGGTATCTTCCCCGGGAGTGTCTCAATTTTATGATCTACTCTCCTTTTTGGTGGTAATCCTAAGGGTAGATCATCAAGAAAGACATCTTGAAATTCATCTACCACAGCCTTTAATTTCTCAAGAATTTGTCCATCGAGTTGTGCACTCTGGACTTCTCTTATTAGACCCATGAAGCATTTATTGGTCTTACAGACAGTTGTTGTCCCTATGACATATAGAGGCAGTTTCTGCCTGTGTGATTTTTCTTTAACCCCAATGATTGACCATTAGTGAGCTCTCACTACTTTCTTCCTCCAATCTACCATAGGGTTGTAATGCTCCATCCATGGTATGCCTAGGATTGCATCATAACGAGCTAATTGTATCACTCGCCACTCAATTACTTCCTGATGTTCTCCTATAAAGAGTGTTACCCGTTTAAGTAATGATTCAATCCTCTTTGTTTGCCCATTAGGAAACTCTACTTCTTACTCCCATCTCTCTCTAGATCCATTCCCAATCTTATTGCAACAGAATGAGATAAGAAATTCTCTGTTGCTCTTGGATCAATTAATACTCTCACTTGATTGCCTTCTAGGACTCCATTCACGACAATCAATTGTGAGGTTGCCTTTTAGGATCTTTGCGCATTAGTCTTCTTCCTTCTCTCGCTTCTCTGCTTCCTTATTGAGCTAGTAAGGCCGCGAGGTACATTTACTGGTGATCTTTGTTTTCCGAAGTGATTTCTACCTCCTCCTCTTCAATGTACTTCTCCATGTTATTCAAAGATTGCCTGTATTGTGAGCCGGCCTGTCTCCCACTCATGATGAACCTCTGATGGCTATTATGGTAGCGCACCATGGACTAAGAAGGCAAGGAACCCCAACTCCATCATACTCCTCCAAGGCTAACACTCCAAGACTCAAGACATTGCTCACTAGAGAACTCAATGAGAGAGAGATAGTTGCAAATGAAAGGATGATGAGTACCTCCTCACCCCTTGTTTATATACTTGTGAAATAGTTACGTACCAAAGTTACTAATTACCATAGTAACTCAAGTTACTAGACTAAAAGTCAAGTAAAGTCAAAAAGTAGAAAGGAATATCCATTCACATGGGCATATTCCCCTAAGCATGTGGTCTTATCTTGACCCAACCACTAAGTCAAGGATTCCTTCACATGGGCTATCCTTGGACTAAAGAAGAATCCAAAACAAAAAGGCTTGCGGGCCCAAGAGTTCTCAACTCTTTCCTCAAAGCCAAACACCTAGGAATAATACCAAGTCAACACACTAAAATCCAAAATAGTGGTGCTCATCTTTTCTACTTCCTCTAAAGTAAGGTCCCTTCTATCTTAGCTATGACTAACTTTAGCTAATCATGACTAATATAGAACCATCCTTTATCTCTATATAAATAATATCTCTTAAGTACTTGTAATACCAAGCTAAATATCACAATACCACACACATGCACAAATGGGTGTTACAGTACAAAGGCCGAGGGCCTCTAGGGAAATGAGTGCGACAGTTGGTAGATATGTGCCTAATATAGCCACAATTGTAGCAACGGTGTTGTTCTCCTCGAGTTCCTTCCCCTCGTGGAACTCCATCTCTTCATTCTTCTACCCGTCCACTTGAAGCGGTTGTGCTACTCGATCTTGAAATCAAAGGTTGTCTAATTCCATTGGTACTGATCTACCCATGTGTGGCATTTCTGCCCGATAATATTAAGGTGGAACTACTCCTTCACCCCCACCTAATGCTCCTGCTATTCTTTATGTACAAGCAATGGCTTCAAATACTATGCAAGGGTTTTGCACCATGACTTCTTGGCAAATCCGCTCCTTTAACCCTCGTTTGAAATTGTTGGGAGCCTCTGCTGGACTCATGTTAGTAATCGTGACTTGTAGATCCAGAAATGCCTCCACATACTCTCATATGTTGTTCTTTTGTCTCAATCCCCATAGTCGGGTTCGAGCCATCTGCACAAAATCCATTGATTGGAAATTCTTCAGCAATCCTTCTTGCATTGTTATCCACGTGACCTCCCTTCTCTCAGCCAACATGGATTGTTCCCAAGCATCATACCATGTGAGGGCTTTATCGATCAAGTACCCATATGCAAACATGCCTGCAGCATGCTCCGTGATCTCTGTTGAGAACAATCAGAAATATCTATTCATTCTCAAGATCCAATTTTCTACTAGTCCCATCATATGTTGCCCCTTGTAAGGCTCAATGTTGTAGGTCTTCTTCATCTGGAATAGCAATGTGGCTTTGTCGTTGATAGGGTTCATAGACACAGGTGCCTCTCCAAGTACTTCAATCGTAGGTATTGGGTTTTGAGACGGCTCTTCTTCTTGCATGGCTTGATTGTTCCTGAGGATCTGCACTTGACTTTGTAATGCCTCCATGGTCATCTTAATCTCTTGAAATTCATTCAACATCCCTTGCATTCCTTGCAGCAGCTCTTGCAAGTGCGGATCCATGGTTCCTGCAACACTCAAGTGCTAATGTCTACTTCAATACAGAGTCAATATGATCACTCTAGAAGGCGCACAAACTATCGGAACTACCATTGGGACCCCAAAAGCTACCACTCGTTGATAATACTCCTCACCAAAATTCTGAACCACAAAATCTCTAAATATCACTTTTGGTCTCACTACATAATGGATTTCTACTTGAGTGTTGAAAGGGAAAATTTGGAAAATTCACATCCATATCATCATAATAGAATGTAGATTGTCAACTCCCACTCTTTGTCATATATCACCATAGGTAGAATCACCGGATTTGGTGAGTTCATCACCTTGTTCATGAATTCTGCACCAAAGTGATAAACTAGCGATACCCTCATTTGCTCACGTTGGATATACATAACCTTGATGTGGAATGGATTTGGGAATGGAAAGCTAGGTGTAGGAAATTGTCCTCCCAATGCATCCATCCCATCCGCTCTCTAAAGTCCTTCCTAAGTCTTGCAATTACTCTATGTTCTCCACCTCAAATTACTCAATTTCAATAGTTTGTGCTCTTCCAAGAGGGGTGATCCACTCTCTTGGACTAAGACACTTGCTTTGATACCATTGTAATACTCCGAGACAAGAGAAGAGAGAAAACACAAACTTCACACTCAAACATTCGATGCCCCAAAGGAGGACCTTCTCTTATTATATAGCCAAAGAAGATCTCTTCCAAGGAAGCTCCACCATAGGATAAGGCACACAGATAGGTGACATGTCAGCAAGCTCCATCCTTGGATTACTTACTTGGATGGGTGACATGTTGGTCTAGGTCCTATCTAGCTGGTCAAACAAGCTTTGACCGGAGTGAATATTTTAGAGAATCTTCCTTAGGAGTCTCAGAATCACATGAGTAAGGTACCATTGGAGAGCTCTCAACGAGACAAACTAGGGAGGAGGGAAGGCCAATCTTTACTCCATTGGGGGGGAATTTGCATATTTTTGAAGCCTAATTCATCCGTTCAGGCCTCTGAAATTGCCTTCAAAGATTTTAGGCATATTTTGGTTCCTACTCTATTAGTAGAAGTCCCCTTTTGGTGATACCTCTTTCTGATATGTTTCTCTTTCTGATCTTTTGGTTTCTGCCCTATTAGTAGAAGTTCTCTTTTGGTGATACTTCTATCTGATCTATTTTGACCATCATGTATAACATCATTCTAGATGTTACCAAACCAAATTTCACATCTAAATCATATAGCTCTTGGTATTACACTTTGCCCTACCTAACTTAGCCTCTTGCTCCAATGTCAGTGAGTTCCTTACTAGAACACCATCTTTGGCTCTCTTCTTACCCTTATGAGAGGTAATAGTTTGGCAAGTCCATGTAAGGGACATCAATGCCTTGCATGCACCCAATTTCTTCATGGAACTCCTAATCTGATTTGGCATCCTCACCTTCAATAGCATCTTGCTGCACTTTGGGTTTGCCTTCACATTTGGTTTTTGAATCCCAACTCTTAAGTGTTAGCTTTTTTGACTCTAAGTTCAACTTGGCTCCTTTGTCTTTTGCTCTTGATGATAAGTCCACAATTACTACAGCTTGGATCAAGTTCAATCTTCAAGCTATCCTCCTCTTTGTTGGGAGAACAATATCCTTGAGTTGGAAATGTTTCTTTGGCTTCAAGATTGTTGTTGACATTTCCTTCTCTTGTCCCATTCTAGCAAAATACTGGTCATTCTCCCGCATCTCCTCCATGTACCATATTTCTTTGAGATCCATGACTTGTTGTAAGTCTAGATGGAAATGAGACACCATGTGTTGCAATTCTTTGGATGTAAGCAGGTTCAACCCAAGATAGATGTGGGCTGCAAATGGTACATAGTAATGCGGCAGTAGGTCCATCCTCCATTGCAACACCATCCATTGGTAAAGCACCTCACCCAAATCACACTTGCACCTGCAAACATCATGTGGAAGAAGATGGTATATTGCTTTGTTATCTAAGTGGTTTGCTTCAGCTTCATCACTACCATCCCTGCGTTGATGATACTTTGACTCATAGGATCCACATAGGTATCCATCTTGTACTCGTTCTTCTTCCTTGGCTCACTAAATGATGCCTTCAACTCCTTTACTTCCT